>CM053598.1:114057433-114104949 GCA_028646575.1 Pseudocheirus occidentalis | reverse complement strand
AACAGTTTACCACTCCCTCCTCCGGGACACTCTCTACTCCTTCAACTTTTGTGATAAGATTACCCTCATACCTTTCTGACCAGCCCTTATGAGTCTCCTTTGAAGGGTCATTGCATATATAACATTTCTTATTCATAATTCTACCTTAGGGCTCTGTCCTCCTCCTACTTTTTCTCTTCTCTTCTCTTCTCTTCTCTTCTCTTCTCTTCTCTTCTCTTCTCTTCTCTTCTCTTCTCTTCTCTTCTCTTCTCTTCTCTTCTCTTCTCTTCTCTCTTCTTTTCCTCGCTCTCACTCTTGCTCTCACTTCTCCTCTCCCCCACAACTTTCTCTCTGCCTGCCTGCCTGCCTACCTGCCTGTCTGTCTATCTCTCTCCCTTCTTGGTTTTATTGTTCCCATAAATTTAATTACCTCTCTCTGCAGATCACTTCCCAGATTTACACATCCATGTCTGCAGCACCTGGAGGCATTCCCCTTTCATACATTAGGCTTCCAGAAAAGTTAGCCTAGGTGTAAGGTGTTTTCTGGTTCCTCATCTAATTAAAACTATCACACAAATTCCCTTACTTGGTTCTACCTTTGGAACATTCCTTGACTTAAAATCTGGAGACTCGGGTTTAGAATCCTTCCCTCTGATACTCCCTAGCTGTGTGATCTGGGCAATGAACCAAATGTCTCTGAGCCTCGGTTTCTATTAACTAGGGATGCTATACCTGTATACACCTATTCCATATATATGTGCCTCAAAAGACTGTCTGGAATATCAAATTAGATAATGTAGCTTGAGTATTTCACAAAATGTCAGCTATTGATGCTGTTAATCTAAAAATAACATATTAAGATTTCTAGAAAGACTATCACATGATGTATATGTCACAGGGCAAATTATAGTGGTAGGGTGGAAGGAGGCAAAGATAGCCTTTCCAGCTCTAAATATTCTGACTTTATGACAACAACCAAGGGTATAAACACCAGGCATAGTGCTTAGAGGGAGAAGTGTGGCAGAAAGCTGCTGCCAGAGGTAACAAGTAGCCCAAAGAACAGGTGGGACCGGTGGCTGGCAGTGGGCTTTGTATGCTCAAGACAACTGATAGTTGCTACACATATCTTTCCAGAGGGCAGGGAGGTGGCAATAGAGGAAGATGAGATCAATCCATCCTCAACTTTCTTTATCCTACAAATGAGGAAACTGAGGATTTGAAAGAGGAAGCAACTTGTTCAATGTAATATAGCTGGTTGGAATCAAATTTAGGACTAGAAGCTGAAGTGTAAGGGATCTTGGTTTTCTCTTATTTATTTATTCACTTATCTATCTACTTATTCATTCATTCATTCATTCATTCATCCATCCATCCATCCATCCATCTGTCCATTCACACATTTGTTTATTCATCCATCTCTCCATCCAACAATTCATTCATTTATTATTAGTTAAAGGAACTAAGTTTAAATTCTTGCTCCACATATGTGACTTTGGGCAAATCACCTCTCTGCTCCTCAGTGTCCTCATGTAGAAATGAAGTGGTTGGTAGATGACCACAAAGGTCCTCTTCTACTGTAGATATGAGAACTTACGGAAAACCTGGGTCTCCTGACTTTCAGACCGATGCTCTCATGTATACCATATGTTGTTGTTGGGACAATTCAGTAAAATGTCTCTGTCTCAACTACCAATGAGTTTATTATATCACAAAGGCAAGGAAAGTGGAAGACTCTACATTATTCTAAAGTAGAGGTGGAGATTAAAATGGTGAAATATGTAAGTCCAACAAGGTTTTGCAAAGCATCAGAAAAAAAAATGAAAATATCATCTCTACTAACGGGTATGGTCAAGGTTAGCCTTAGGAAAAACTTGGAAGTATATGCAGTTTGTTTTTAATGCTCCTCCTCCTGTCTTCCCTGAAAGTTGTTCCCATTTTAAGCAATTAAAATATCTCTGTAACTACTGAGCACAAATAATATTTTGCATTGTTGTACCATCTAGTGGTCAACTGTGTTCATAGCACTTGCTTCTGTATTGAATAAATTATTGAATAATTGAATAATTGAAAAGAATTGAATAATAACTCTGTATTGAATAAAGTATTGAATAAACCACATGTTCAGTTAAGTGTAAGGATATCTGTTATCTGCATTTTAAGAAGCCAAAACAATCCACAGCCTACAGTTGGTTTTGTTTTTTTAGCAGCCTGAAAGAAAGCAGAATTTGGAGCTAGAGGAGACCTTAGGTGACTCATTTTACAACAGTGAAATAGAAACCCAGAGATCTCATGCTTGCCTATGGGTTAGTATGTGGATGGGCAGAGAGAGATAAGCCCAAGGGTACTGCTGCCAAATTCAGGGTCCTTTCTGCTCTTCCTCGTGGACTTCATTTTCTTTATTTCATCTTAGATTTGAAGTCAACAGTAGGCATCTATTAGTACAACTTTTGGGAAAGTATTTGAAATGGGCTTCTGATCAATGAAGGCTCAGTCCTGGGAATGTGTGTATTTCGTGAGTCTGCTTCTATAGATGAGGAAACTGAGGCAAACAGGGTTAAGTGACTTTCCCAGGAGTGGCTAAGGTCAGATTTGGACTCAGGAAGATAAGTCTTCCTGACTTCAGGCTTGATGACATGGAAACCTGCTCAATACTTCAATACTTCAGAGCATACACAGGTATTCTAGGACTGTTTTTACTCTGCTAACCACATGGTAGAAAAACAGACTTTTGATTGACTACTGAGTCAAAATTGGATGTGCATTCAGAAGGCACTAACCAGTGAAAACAAGTTCACCTCTCTCTTTCCTGGTGGTGAGTGCAGCAAAAGAATACTATAAGCCTCCAGAGAAGGGGCCTGGGGAGAGGGGTGGGAGAGACAGAGAGACAGAGACAGAGAGAGACAGAGACAGAGACAGAGACAGAGAGACAGAGACAGAGAGAGAGACACAGAGAGAGAGAGAGAGAGAGAGAGAGAGAGGAGAGAGGAGACACACACGTACACAGAGAAGTGGGGGGAGAGAGAAAAGACAGAGACAGAAAGTCAGTGGGAGAGAGACAGAGATACAGAAAGAGAGACAGAGGTACAGAGAGACAGAGTGACAGAGACAGACGGAAAGAGAGAGAGAAAGCTAGAGAGACAGAAACAGAGAGGCAGAGAATAGCAGTGTCTTTAAATGTCTCCTATTGCCAGATATTTGTCACCCATCCAGAGCCAATCAATATCTGTGAGTGAAAATCTCTTTTTTTTTTTTGCCTCTCTATCTTTTCTGCTGATAGGTGAAGGAGTGTTAGAGCTGGAACAAAACAATGACCTTGAGATATCCTGAAAGGTCTAGGGTTGGGAGTTCATGCCAGTGTTCTTTGCCAGTAAAGTCCCAATGAGTGAACTGTGGGAACCAACCTAGTAGCAAATTGCTCTTGGCAGCCTAAATGCTGTTTCCTGGAGTAATTTCATCTTTTGGCTATGACCCATTCAGAAGTGAACCCGGTAGGGCAAATGCTTGGGAGCAACTGCTTTAAGCTTGATTCTACTCTTCTCAGAGACCAAGATTTCTAGAGGACAGGCAGTATGTTCCTGGTTCCAGGGAATGTATTTGTACTTCTATTCTTGCTGTATATTCTTAGTAAATATTCCTTTGCAAAAACTAATTGTTGTGAATTAAATGATGTTGCAGTGGATAGAGTACAGGGCCTGAAGTCAGGAAGATTCATTTTCCTGAGTTCCAATCTAGCCTCAGACACTTACTAACTGTGTGATCTGGGGCAAGCTACTTAATTCTGTTTGCCTCAGTTTCCTCATTTGTAAAATGAGCTGGAGAAGGAAATGACAAACTGCTCCAGTATCTTTGCCAAGAAAACCCCAAATGGGATCACAGTCAGATACAACTGAGATGACTGAACAACAATTAAATGATATTGGGATATTTATCATTGGTAATTTACACTGGGAAGAAAGGAAGGAGGGAAGAGAACAAACATTTATTAAGTACTTACTATGTACTAAGTGGAGGTAGCTGGGTGGCTCAGTGGATAGAGCGCTGGGCCTGGAGGCAGGAAGACTTGAGTTCAAATTTGACCTCAGACACTAATTGTGTGATACTCGGCAACTCACTTAGCTTGTGTTTGACTTGATCCACTGGGGAAAAAGTGGCAAACCACTCCAATATCTTTGCCAAGAAAACCCCACAGACAGAATTGGTGTGCTGTAGTCTACCAGGTCACAAAAAATTGGACACGATTCAGTAACAAGAATGTACTAGGAACTGTGCTAAGTGCTTTATAAATATTTGGTTCTCACAACAACCCAGGGCAGAGATGTTCTTATTATCCTTATATAGCTGAAGATAACTTTAGAAAGACACTCCCAAACTTCCCAAGGGTATTCCTAGAACACTAAGGTGAAGATGTAGTCTTTATCTGGGAACTCAACTTGTCACTGAGAGTAGGAGTTGGAATAAAGACCCTCAGAAATTAAAAAAAAATTATATATTAAATGGATTTCTGGCTCAGAGTCTAAGATATTTAAAAATATATTCTTAACATTGGCAAATATTAATCCTTTGAGGGTAGATTTTATTTTGGGGCATGATCCAAAACTCATGGCTCTGTAACTATTTATGGAATTTGGAGTCAGAAACACTGTATTCAAGTTCTAGTTCTCCTATTTACTAACTGTATGACCTTGGACAAGTCACTTATCCCCCTGACCTCAGTTTCCTTATCTGTAAAAGAAGGGAGTTATACTAGGTGACCTTTAAGGTCCTTCTAGCTCTAAATCTATGATCCTATGAAAAATAACATAAAGAATTAAGTTGAGGACTGAAACACTGAGAATGGTTTTTGCTTTGTCTTTGTGTCCCTAGTCCTTAGCACCACGCTTCACTCATTGTCTATGTTTAATAAATGCTTAATGAAATTCAATTGCATTTTTCTTAATTGGCTAGCTTTATATATAGCCAAGACTCCTATAAGGAGTCAAAAATGTGTTGAGTGATGAGAGCCTTGTTGGAATAAGTGTATAGCCTTTCAAAGAGAATATTAGCACTTGTATAGCAGATAGCTGCAGCTCCATCAGAAGCCCAGGTGGGGGACTGCGCATTCTGATAGAGAAAAAGAGATGGGTGAAACACCAGGGTGTGTCCCTCTACATCCTTTTCTTTTGCCCTTGAAAGTAACTTCCCACTGACCATAAAGAGGGAAGGTGCAGAGAGCAGAAAGCTAATATGGACAGAGGCTCTCTTTCCATGATGCAGCTGAATGAATATTGACTTTGGAAATCAGGCTCCTGAGTTCCCATGCTAAATGGCTCTCATATTCTCAGGACATAAGGAATAGAAAAAGATTTGCTGTAGTAAGACTGTGGCCACCTACCGGCCACACAGGTGGACAGCAGCAGAGCTTAGACGTTGGATATATGTGTTGGCAGTAGATGTGATTATCTGTTGTGACCAGAATTAGTAGTTGGAGAATTGAGACCAGACTGTGGATGGCAGCAGCCTGAGCCCATGCTTTTACCTATGAGGATGAGGACCAGTGATGCAAAGATCAGACTAGACAGGAAGTAGGAACAAAGACTGTATGGTGTTGGAGTTTAGAGACTGTTAGTTATGGTGAAACCTGGAATGTCAGTATATTGATCCGAGGGCACCAATCTCTCTCCCTGTACTGCCCTTACTGCCCAAGGTCTAGAGCTGGGCCCCTGGACAAATACAGTCCCATTCCTTATTCCTGTTGCATGAACAGTGGACACCAGCACTTTAGGGCCTTTCCCGGGTACCTTAGAGTAGGAAGGTAGTAGAAAGGAGTTTGGGAAGATGATTGGACAGAGTGCTCTATGGAGGAATTCTTAATGAGTTTATTTTCATCGTTCCTAATCTCCAATAAGGTAAATGACCAAAGAATGCTAATTGCCAGTGTCTTGTGAATTTTTTTTGCAGAGGTGGGGAGTGTGGAGGAAGAGAATCTGAGTGTTCTTTGGCTAAGAGAGGAAAATCCAGTCAATGAGTTTGGGTAGAGTTTTAGATTTAAGTAATTAATTTGGCATCTGGGGCGTACTTCTTACTAGATGTAAAAGTAGATCCTTGGTCAGTGTGAATTTTTGTTTGGCCAACTGTTCAAAACCACACAGTTCAGTTTTGGTGGAGGTGTAGTCTGAAAGTTTGCAAGTTGAGCATCCTCTGGTGGCCAATAGGGATATTGCAGCTTTCCAGAAGTTTATTCCACGTAGGCACTCTCATTAGTGGTGTTCTGACAGGACCTCTTGGCCAGTGGCTTGATCACAGTGCCACCTGGTGGATGCCTCAGTAATCCCTTTTCTAATAAATAAAGTGACACCTTGCCTTCTTAAAGACTTAACCAGCTCAGTTCCCTTCCTGTGTTAAAAACTGCACCTTGTTCTGGTCCCCCTGACCGTCTCCTCTTCTAGTCACACACTAAGTTTAATAAGTAACCAGTATAAAGCGGCAATAAGAGCAAAAGTAAGATTGCAAAGGAGAACCTGGAAGAAACTCATAAACCATCCCAGAGATCAAAGGAGCATAATAATGTACACACTCTATCATAGATCAGTCAAAAATCACATCCTGGTAATTTGTGCTAAATCAGGGGAAGCCATTTAGACTTTGTTGTTAGGGTTTTTTGGTCCTATGATATGTAAATCCCAGACAAATTCCAGACTTCCACAGTAAAGACCAGCAAATTATCAAATGGTGCTGATAATTTTGAGATGATATGGACACGTTAACTTTAAAGTTTTACTGATAAAGTTGAAATAATTTGGATATGTTAATGAATTAACCCCAAGGTGGCACACAGATAAGAGTTTTTCCTTTCCCCACCCTAACCCTATAAAAATGAGATCTCAAACTCTTGCCCCTTAAGCTCTCTTTTATTCCCATCAGGTTCATGCTACCTAGAGTTTTCAGCTCTAATCCATGTTACATGAATGATACTCTCTGCCTCTTGCCCCTCACAAGTCTCCTGTCTACCACTGCTTACTTTCCTTCACCACTCTATTCCCCATCCCCATCCCCACACCATCTGCCCCTTTCATCGCTTGTCTCTTCTGTGCTATCTACCCCTATACATTCTGTAATTATTAAAGTGTGATCATGGCCCCATTTTCCATTGCCACTTGTGATCTTTCTCAGTGACTACCTAAAGAACTGGGTGTGCCTGCCTCCAATTTATAATCTCATAAGTTAGTTATCAATTCACTTCTTCTGAATACCTTTCAGTTTATCCATGATAATTATGTCTAATGAGGACAAAGTACAGTGGGACTATGATATACCTATTTCTGGAAACTATGTCCCTCTTAATGTAGCCATGTAGCCCAAGATTGTATTAGAATTTTTTTTTTTGCTATTACATTACATTACTAACATTGAGCTTTGAGGTCCCCTGTTTTTCAGAATAACTATTGTCCAACTGTGCCTCCCCATCTTAGTCATATGAAGTTGATTTTTTTTGTACCCAAGTGCAACACTTTACATTTAACCTTAATGCATTTCATTTTGTTAAAGTCTGCTCAATGTCTAATGATCAGTGAACTATATATATAGGCCAAAGACCAAATCTGCTCTGCTACCTGTTTTTGTAAAACCCACAAGCTAAGAATGGTTTTTTAAATAATAAAAAAAGAGTTTACTGACTTGTTCTAGGCTGTGGAGATCCTTTTGGACCTTGATGTCATCATCTTCTATTAGGTACGCCCACTAAACTTTGTGTCATTTGCCAATTTGATAAGCCTTTTATGCCTTTATCCAACTGATAATTGGATAATTGATGAAAATGTTAAATGATACAATGCCAAGCACAGAGTCTGGTGGCATCCCATTATAGATCTGTCATATGGATGGTGAACTATTAACAATGACTTTTTTTTGGTAGGGCAGAAGGCTGGGCAGTTGGGGTTAAGTGAATTGCCCAAGGTCACACAGTTGGTAAGTGTTAAGTGTCTGAGGTCACATTTGAACTCAGGGCCTCCTGACTTCAGGGCCGGTGCTCTATTCACTGCACCACCCAGATGCCCCAGTAATGACTTTTTTTAGTCTGGCTATCTATCCAACCAACTCTGAATCCATCTGACAGTATTATTGTGTAATTAATATCTCTCTATTTCCTCTAACTATATGGATTATTGAATTTGTTAAGCTGATTATGATCAGGAAAGCCTTGTATTATTTGCCTAAATGAAACAGACTAAATCAGTTATTAGATATGTAGGAATTTCCCAGGACATAGGTGGGACAATTAGTGGTCAAATATAGTCAAGCTTCTATCAGGTAGGGCCTAGCTGATCTGTGAGGCCAGACAAATTAAGAACTCTTTTTATGTTTGTTTGTTTGTTTTTGCTTTTTGGAGGGCAGTCGGGGTTAAGTGATTTGCCCAAGGTCACACAGCTAGGTTTTTTTGTGTTAAGTGTCTGAGGCCAGATTTGAACTCAGGGACTCCTGACTCCAGGGCCGGTGCTCTATTCATTGCACCACCTAGCTGCTCCCAAATTAGGAACTCTTGAAGGGAAGAGACCAAATAATCTCTAAGGTCCTTCCTTTCTAGTTCAAAACACTTGTTGATTCTGATTCTGTTATTGTAGGGAATGAAGTATTCCTTTAAAAATAAATGGAAGAAACTGGGGAAAATTTTTACAGCAATTTTATCTGATAAAGGTTTCATTTCTCAAATAGATGATGAACTGAGTCAATTTATGAAAATACAAATCATTTCCCAGTTGATAAATGGTCAAAGGCTATGAATAGGCAGTCTTCAGAAGAAGAAATCAAAGCTATTCACGGTCACACAAAAATGTTCTAAATAACTACTGATTAGAGAAACACAAATGAAAACAACTCTAAGTTACTACTTCATGATCTATCAGGTCGACTAATATGACAGAAAAGGAAAGTGATGAATGCCAGTGGGGATGTGGGAAAATTGGGACACTAATGCACTCCTGGTGGAGCTGCGAACTGACTCAATCCTTCTGGAGAACAATTTGGAATTATGTTCAAAGGTCTAAACTTAATACCCTTTCACCCAGGAATACCAAAAGAGATCAATGAAAAGGGAAAAAAAGGTCCTATATGTACAAAAATACAGCAGCTATTTTTCTTTCTTTTTTTTTTTTGGAGGGCAGTTGGGGTTAAGTGACTTGCCCAAGGTCACACGGCTAGTTTTTTGTGTTAAGTGTCTGAGGCCGGATTTGAACTCAGGTACTCCTGACTCCAGGGCCAGTGCTCTATTCACTGCACCACCTAGCCGCCCCAGCAGCTATTTTTCTAAAGGATTGGCAAAGAATTATAAACTGAGGCATGCTCATCAGTTGGAGAATGGCTGAATAAGTTGTGGTGGATGATTGTGAGGAATACTGTTGTGCTATAAGAAATGATAAGGAGGACAATTTCAGAAAAAGCTGGGAAGACTTAAATGAACTGAATCAAAGTGAAGTGAGCAGAACCATTGTACACAATAACAGCAATATTGTAAGGATGACCAACTGTGAAAGATTTAGCTACCCTGGAACCAAGATGATTCCAAAGGACTTGTGATGAAAAATGCTCAAAAAACCTCCAAAAAACCCAAACCTCCAGAGTGAGAGAGAACTAGTGAACTCTCAGTGCTGATTGAGACATACTTTTAAAACTTTATTATTCTTGGGAGTATTCTTTTGTAGCATGACTAATATAAAAATATCTTTTGCATGACTTCACATATATAATTGATGTTCTATTGCTTGCCTTCAAAAAGTGTCAAGGAGGGGAAAAGGAGGAGAGAATTTAGAACTCAAAAAATTTTTTAAAGTGAATGTTAATTTTTTTACATGTAAATTTAATTACATGAAATGAATATAAGAAGTAAAAAAAAAATGGAAGATCTTCCATGTGAAAATAGAGATGAGGGTTCTGAAGAGTCAGAGAAGAATTCTAGCCTGTGTATGGAGGTTGAAGGATGTGAGATACAGAGGTCAGAGATGAGAGGAATGTAGACAATCACTCTCTTCACTTCCACCTCTCAAATACACTGGCTTCTTTCTTTGAGCCTTTCATGATTTACCTCCCAGGGGAAGCTGCTCCTGTTCCCCCAGTGCTGTCTTCCTCCTCTCAAAGTCTGATAGTTTTGTTGTTGGCCATGTGCATGTGCATGAAAGGAAGACTATGGGGAAGGAAATGAGTAGTAATGGTTGATGATTCCTTGTTGAGATGTACTGAGGTATTTCTAAGCATTACAAAGTCTTGGGTAAGAAACCAAAGATCTTAGGAACATTGTTGATCTTGTCATCACAACTGCCCATCAGAAGCAACATTCTTCATAAGAGAAAGCTACGGTTAGATAGTGAAAAACTTGGATTCTGGACTAGAACTTAAAATGTAGAAATGACAATATTCTGGTCAGGGATAGCGTGAACCTAAAACAGACTATCCATCCATCTATCCATCCATCTGTCTGTCTGTCTATCTATCCTGTCTGTCTGTCTATTTATCTATCTTTCTGTCTTCTACCTACTTACCTATATTTCCCTGTCTTTCTTCTTACAAGTTTCATTAAAGGAATTTAAATTGAAAAGGAAAAGGGAAAAAAGAAAAATTTCTATTTTGATCAAGCTATAATTGATAACTGGAAAATAGGAAGAAAAGTAGCAGTAGAATCTCTCAGAAATTCAGATAGTAGGATATAAAATTCAAAAAAGGAGGCATCAGTAAAGACCACAGCCTGAGAAACCTATACACAAGATATGGTTAAGAAGCAAGTTAACCTAAAGATTGTAACATAAGGAGGTAAACCAAACATGGGAATCGTTGAGTTTTGGTAGGATAAGATCAATGTCTGATACATGATTACTGAAGTACATATCTTATTCAAAAGAAAAAGGATAAGTAAAAAAAAGTGGCACTAATGACCTTGAGTAACATCTCTAGTACTCAGATTCCTCATCTGTAAAATGAAAGGTAATGAGTTCTAAGATACTTCCAGGTCTAAATCTATGGTAATATTCAACCACAGTTGATTTTACACAGCTCTTCCCTGCCTATTTGCTAAGTTTTGCTCAACTCCTCCTCCTACGTAAAGTTTTTTTTTTTTTAAGTCTTTAGGGGGAATGCCAGTTTCATAGCAGGTGAGTCTAATTTTCCATCTTTTCCCCGGGTGATATTCTGATTCTGATTATAGAACTGCATATTAAAATCTTAAAATAGACATTGCTTTATTATGATGAGACAATTTATCTCTCCTCTAAGAACAAGGCTGGATATGAGTTGTCACTGTGGCACTTCCTCCTTCGTCAACCTCCCCCTACCTGCAATTTCACTGTTCTAACTTCTACTATTTTTTAACAGAGTGGATTTCCATCATTAACTACCTACTCCTAAAGGCTCATTTTTGTAGGTAAAATATGTGGCAGTGAAATCAGCTAATGTGGCAGCATCCCATCACAACTTGGGTTATTATGCAAATTTTTATATACCGTGGGTCAAATCATCTCTCTATAAATGCAATAATTACATTATACTAAAAAAATAATGTTAAATGAAGTCAGACAGAAGCCACTCCAACAAAATTGTAAAGCTGGAGAAGTTAGATTTCAGTACCTCCAACGTCCAACTTGCTGAATCTTTCTTCCCTTTTGTCTACCATCTACTGTGCCAAATTTTAGAGGTCTAGTACTCTTTTTTAAAGCAGATTTTGATAGGGAAAAGGCATTGTGTCCTTCTTCCCTCCTACTAAAATCTTCTCTCAAGAAAGTATCTGATATTGGTTATTTATGCCATAAAATGAAATTAAGTCATTGTGTTCCTTTTCCCAGTAATGTTTATGTCTGATTATGAAATGAAAGGCTTTGTCTTCTGGTTAAAGTAATTCTATGTATTAGTAAATAGTGGGGCCAGATACTTGGGGGGGGGCTAAAGGGGTTCTTCCTGGGGTCCCTGAAGTCATACTGTAAAGATAGCTTCCTAGCTCTATAATTAGCTGGGATTAAGAGGTGTTCACTGGCATTTTAAAGGACCTCCACCATTTGACATTTTCACAGACTTGATGGCTGTATAGACTAGTACAGAATGCCAACTTGCTTGCAGTTTAAAGTTGACTGGACTTTGGAATCTTGTGATATACTCTGTGATTGCTTAAATCATTTTCAATAAATTCAAAAGTCTAACAACTGGGTTAGATGAATCAAGTTTACAAGTACAAGATGGGGGAAGATGTGATTAAACAATTGTTTGAAAAAGATCTGGAGGTTGGAATGGACTGCAAATTCAAAGAGAATCAGTAGTGTGATGTGGGAGACCAGAAAACGAATGTGATTAGAGGCTGCATTAGCACAGGTAGAGCTTTTGTGAATAAGGAGGTGACAGACTCCTTGTACTCACACCTTGTCAGACCCCATCTTGAGCATCGTGTTCATTTCTAGGAGCTCCAATTTATAAGAAACATTTAATAAGCTAGAGTTTGTTCAAAGGAGGTGATAAAGGTGATGATAAAAGGTCTTGAATTCATATCATTTAAAGACTGGTTGAAATAACTGGGGGTGTTTTACTTTGAAAACAGAAGGTGAAGGGGAGACATTGAATCTGTCTTCTAATAACTAAATAGTTTGCACACGGAATGGTATGTCCCTCATAGGGTGATTGTGAGGTACACATGTGAAAATGTATGTGAAGTGCTTTGTAAACTTCAAAGGGCTGTATAAATGTCAGCTATTATTATTATTATATTTTAATGACTCACCATTTCCTTTATTTGTACAAAATAATGAATAATCATGCCCTGGCTGGGAATAAAAAGGTGGTTTAGGATTTAAACAAGTCCTTCTGCCCTAAAGCATCTATTTTGAAGGTTTGAGACTAGCAGCTTTAGCCCCAGGATTTTGGGTTTGGACTCAGCAGGTTTGAGGTCAGTAGGCTTAGCAGCCTTGGAATCACCGGACTTTGTGGCCTTAGAATCAGACTTGACTGCCTTGGGATCAGACTTGGCAGCCTTGAAATCAGACTTGGCGACCTTGCCATCAGATTTGATGGCCTTGGGATTAGACTTACTGGCTTTGGCAGCAGATTTGGTGACCTTGGGATCAGTGGTCTTGGCAGCCTTAGAGTCAGTGGACTTGGTAGCCTTGGGGTCAGAGTCAGGTTTCATGATCCTGGAGCCTGGACGTTTGATGCTGGCCTTAGGGCCTGGACACTTGGTGGCCATCTTGTAGCCAGCATGCTTTGCCTTGGGGATCTTGGGCCTGAGGAGCTTGGCTTTGGAGGCCTTGGTGCTCAGGACCTTGATAGTCTCTACTTGGGCCTTGATGGCTTCCACCTTGTTGGCCTGGGTCTTCTTCAACCCCTTCTTGTTGCGTTTCTTGGCAAAGCATGTGTTTATCAGAAACTTGGGGTCAGCCCCTTTCAGAAACTCGCATCTCTGCGACCTAGGTTTCTGGATGCCACTTCTGTGCCGTGTTTGTGATTGGTTGTGGGTGGCGTGGCTCTTAGACTTAGTCATCTTTACAACACAGCCTGCACTAACAGGCTCTCCATCAACTGGAAGAGGCCTGAGAGAGCGTCAGCTATTATCAATATTGATGAGAATAAATCCGTATAAAACTCTTGGTAAATAAGGAAATAAACAAATAAATGACTTTTCAAGTATAACCCATCGTGATGACTAGGAACTCCTTTTCTCTTTAATTTGCACATATTCTCCAATATCTCATAGGCGTGTACTAAGGCCCAACTGAGGTAATGAATAATAATAATAACTAACATCTATATAGTGTTTACTATCTTATACATATGGTATTAAGTGCTTTGCAATTATTAACTCCTTTGATCTTCACAACAGCTTTGGGAGGTAAGTTCTATTATTATCTTCATTTAACAGTCAAGGAAGCTGAGGTGGACAGAGGTTAAATGACTTGCCCAGGGTCACACAACTAGTATGTGTCTGAGATGGGATCTGAACTCAGGTCTTCTTGACTCTAGGCCCAGCACTCTTTCTATCCACTGTGCTATTTAGCTCCCTCTTCTGATAACTTCTGGAGAATGAGTGGTCTTTTGGAGAAAGAAATGCCATTTCAGTAAGGTACTCTAACAAAGGATAGGGTCAGATTGAAGAAAACCCTAGGAGTTCTAGAAAAGGGGGACCAGAGTGAAATCACTGCAGAGTATAGGGGTGGGGGTGAGGAAAACCACATAGATCTTATTTTCTGAGTGAGACTCTGTGTCTTTCTCAAGTCTGATTCTAAGAGTCTAAGAGGATTATAAGGTTTTAAGTGTCAATAAAGGGGAAACGCTTCCACCTGGTATTGCATGACCAGAGCTACAACCACTAACCAGACCAGGAAAAGAACATATGGGTTTCCTCATTGGTATTTGAAATACTAAGGGAAGAAGTGAGTATGCTTTATGGTCATGAGAGGATGCCAGCTAGGAAGAACTAACAGAGAGTGTGGTTCCAATGCTATCGCAGAGAAATGGCGTGTTGTAGGTATGGGGAAGCAGCTGACCGTGGCCCCAGCTTGAGATATCACTTCAGGCTGGGATCATCAGTAACACCGGGAGATCCTCACTGGGGGATCTTTGGAACTTGGACCTTACCATGAATTGATTGTGACAGAATACATAATGCACATCAATTTCTTTTTCTTTTAATAAAACCTTCACCTGATACCTTGCGACCAGCCGGCTTTTAAGTAGAGAGTTGGTTTCGGCCCTCTGTTCTGTCTGGAGGAAGAGTTTTTAACCAGAAGTAGTAGGACGTGATGAGGTGCCCTTACCCCTTAACAACGTTAGTCCCTCTACCTGCTCAAATGATCCCAAACTGTCCCATCTCCTCCAACAGACTTCCCTCTGTCTTCATCTTCACTCTCATTTATCTTCACTCTTTACCTTTCTACTGTCTTCTTCCCTCCTGCTTACAAAAATATCCATGTCTCTCCCATCCTAAAAACAAACAAACAAAAAACCCCTCACTGGATCCTTCCACCTCAGCTAACCATTATCCTGTATATCTTCTGCCTTTTGTTGCTAAACTCCTTAAAGAGGCCTTGTACAAAGGTGCTTTCACTTTCTTGCCTCTCATCCTCTTCTTAATCCTCTACAATCCTGTTTCTGATCTCATAATTTCACCAAAATTGCTTTTCTCAAAAGTCACCAGTGAGCTGCCAAATCCAATGGCCTTTTCTCAATCTTTATTGTCTTTGACCTTTTGCAGTCTTTGACACTATTGATCATTGACTCTTCCTTAATACTCTTCTCTCTATGTTTTTGGGGCACTACTCTCTCCTCGTTTTCCTTTTACCTATTTGGACATTCCTTCTCACTTTTCTTTACTGGATCTTCAACAATAGATATCCCACAGGACATAGATGTCCTGGTCCTTCTTTTCCCCTTTTTCTATCTATGTTGCTTCACTTGGTGATTTATATCAGTTCCTGTGGATTTAATTACTATTTCTATGTGGATGATTCTCAAATCTACCTACCCTGTTCCAAACTCTTGGCTGATTTCCAAACTTACATCTCCAACTGCCTTTCAGACATCTTGAACTGGATATCCAGCAGACATCTTAAAAAACATGTCATTATTAAAATTGAACTCACTATCTTCCTTTCTAAACCCTCCCAACCTTCTTTCTTTCCTATCACTGTTGAAGGTGGCACTGTGTCTCAGGCTCAAAACCTAGATGTCATCCTCAATTCCTTACCTTCTCTCACTTCCCACCCCACCCAATCTGTTGAGTTCACCTTTGCAACATCCCTCAGACCTGTCACATTCTCAGCCCTGATGCTTCCATTGGTCTGGTGTAGGCTCCCATCACTGTACACCTGGACTACTGTAATAGCCTATTTAGGGGCCTGAATGCCTCAAGTCTTTCTACCCTCCAATCTATTCTTCATTTAGCCACCAAAGTAATTTTCCTAAAGTGCAGTTTCTATCATGTCACTCCCCTACTCAATAAATGCCAGTGGCTCACTATCAAAATCAAATACAAAAATCTCCTGTTTGGTGCTCAAAGTCCTGCCTAGCCTAGATGCCTCCTACCTTTTCCAGTCTCCTTACACCTTACTTTTCACTATTGATGCTAGCTTTCTGGCTGTTCCACAAACAAGACAGTCCATCTCTCAAATTCAGGAATTTTCTCTGGCTGTCTCCCATGCCTAGAGTTCTCTCCCTTCTCCACTTTGTCTACTGATTTCTTTGGCTTCCTTTAGTCCCATTAAAATTCCATTATTTTTACAGGAAGCTTTCCCCTAACCCCTCAATTTCAGTGCCTTCCCTCTCTTAGTCACTTCTTATTTATCCTGTAAATACCTTGCTTGTACATATTTATTTGCTTGTTGTCTCATCCTTTATATTGTAAGCTTCTTGATGGCAGGGACTGTCATTTGCCTCTTTTGGCATTCCCAATGTTTAGTACAGTGCCTGGCACATGGTAGGGGCTTAATAAATATTTACTGATCAACATACTGACTCAGAATATGACCCTAGGTCTTTCATGCCATAGGCACCGAGGCACACTCAACAATACACTTCATACAACTGAGTGCATTCTACTATGGCTATGGAACATGGCATCTGTTGTCAGACAAGACCTAATGAATAATAAACATGAATGTTTAAAGTTTAAAGCACTCAACACAAGCAAGGAGGTAATAAAATGGGCCTGGCTCTGATCAGACTGCGTTGGGTTAGAGATTGGGAATGAAGCCATAAGAAGTGGAAAAAGCAGTGAACAAGGGGAAAGGGTAGGCTCTATACTCACAAAGCTGGAATGGGCTATAGAGCTTATGCAGTCCAATTCTTCAATTTTATATGCAAAGAAGGTTGAATAACTTGTCCAATTTGGACACTTTGTAGCAGAGACAGAACCCCAATTACAAGTACATTGTTCTTTCTTACACTGTAGCACCTTTTGAAGGAATGAGAAGAAGGGTTGAAAATTTTTCATACCAGGAAAACAATATAACATAAATGAAAAAAAAACCTAATGACAAAAAAAAATGAAACCTCTGTAAACACAGTGATCAAACTTCGTCCTAAAGAATGGATGAGAGAAATGTGCTTCCCTTTCTTCTTTACAGAAATGGGGGACTGAGGGTAGAGAATATTGCTTATACCATCAGGCTTAATTGATGTGAAGATTGGTTTCGCTAAATTGCTTTAAAATTTTTTTCTTTTTTACTATTTGTTATGTTGACCCTACTGTGGTCTCACCCTCCTAACTCCACTGGCACTGGCAGATTGGACCCTGAGGGAGTGACTAGTTTTCCCCTCAAGGTTCTAGATATTGGATATCCTGGAGGATGCAGGAATTTTTAATACTCTAATTTGTGAAAACCCAGCGTGCTTCCTCTAAAATCAATGAGCTAGTTGATACCAACTGGCTTTGAAAAAGTGATATTGACTGAGAAAGTGTTGATTGGTTATTATCCTTCATTCTTGAAGAAGGCCAAAATGACATTACTATTTGAGAGTCAAGTTACAGTGTGTCCCACTGCGGCTGATAAGACCAATATGAGCTCAGAATGTGCTATCACAGGTCAGGTACAAATAGTCCATGTGAACACTTGAGATGGATTCTCTAAATTTGCATATCTTGTGTTTCTTTTGAGCTGTTTCAATTTTGCTTTGCTCATAGAGCATGCCATGCTGAGCTGTCCTGTGCCAATGTCTCCCATGTCACAAATCAATTCCAAATTTCTTAAGAGAGACCTTGAGAGTGTCCTTGTATCACTTCTTCTGACCACCATGTGAATACTTGCTCTATGTGAGTTCTCTGTAAAATAGTCTTTTTAGCAATCATTTGTTTTGCATTCGAACAACATGACTAGTCCACTGGAGATCCACTCTCTGCAGTAGAGTTTGAATGCTTGGCAGTTTAGTTCAAGAAAGGACTTCAGTGTTTGATATCTTATCCTACCAGCTGATCTTCAATATCTTCCTAAGGCAATTCAAGTTTCCTGGCATGATGCTGGTACTGTACAGGTTTCACAGGCATACAACAATGAGGTCAGCACAATGGCTCTGTAGACCTTCATTTTGGTAGTCAGTCTAATACCTCTTCTCTCTCACATTTTCCTTTGGAGCCTCCCAAACACTGAGCTAGCTCTGACATGCATCAACCTCATTGATCAATGTGTACATTTCTGGAAAGTATACTAACGAGATAAGTGAACTTATCCACAGCATTCAAAACTTCTCCATTTACTGTAACATATGGATGGTGTGGTGGTGGCTGATGGAGCACCTATGTTTTCTTGGTGTTCATCATTAGCCAAAATTAGCCTGATGGAATGGGCAGATGAGAACAGTGTAGCAGGGAGAAAAATTACTAAAAAAAAATCCCCTACACTGGAGACATATTCTTCTTTCTGCACATATTTGTTTCCGGGGGGAGAGTAGACTCAAATTGAAAGCCTGAAGGGACAGAGGCCCATCTGAAGGGAACATGTGGGGCCAAGAGATCCCTCATGACTCTTGGCTTCACAGTCCTTTATTTCCCTTCTCAGAGTCCCTACCAAGTTCATTTCTAGGTGTGGCACTGCCAATGGATCAATCACTCCCTTGCTTAGCTGGGCTGACTCCTTGCATAATTCATTGTCAATCCCCTGCTAGTCTGGGTCAAGCAATTTATTACTCAGAGTTGGTTCATTCCTCACCAGACTCAGCAGCACCAACAACTAGTTTCATTGATTGCTGTTACTGATTTTAGTGGATGAGGAAATCTCTGATGGTTCTCCCAATTCTCATTTGCTATGATAAGAAAAAAAAGAGGTGCAAAAGAAATAGTTACCAGTGTTCTGGGAGATAGGTGGGCTCCCTAGGGCAGAGAGAAGGAAGCTTGCTCCTCCAGTACCTAGTAACTCACACCAGTCCTCATTTGAAGTCAATAGGGAAGGGAGAGAGAGGGAGAGAGAGAGATTGTCCACTTGAACCTTCTGTAAACACAGTCAGTTCTGGCTCAGCAGCCAATTAAAGGTTTTGGATTTTTTTTCTTCTTAATTGCATGATATATGAACTGGAAACTTTCAGAAGATACTTATACATCCTCTAAGTAGAGATGTCAAACTCTCTACATGCTGCAAAATTCCCCAGCACAGCCCAAACCAGATGGAAATGTCATTCGGAAACATTTAATGAAATATTTAAAAAAATACAATGCAACATAGATAATGTTAGTATGTGGTTTTCTAGGTCAATATGCAGTCCATAGAGATTGATTTCTATTTGAATTTGACACCATTAGACTAAAGAGCTCCTCCACTGTGCATACCCAGAAGTTAGCATGTCTTGGATTGGGACTAGGCAGGGCATATTGTGCTCTAAAGACTGCAAAGGGATTGCACACATAACGGGATGACATTCTGGGTGGAGGAGGAAAGGAAATATTTTGAAATTAGGATAATTTTAAAATAAAAGCTATCAATAAAAAGTTTTTGAAAAGATAAGGTTTTTGTTCTTGCCGTGTGAATAGTGTATATATATGTCATGTATATACATATATATAGACACACATACACAATACATATGTAGCTATATGTCTCTATATAGCTATGTGTAAATATGTATACATATATACATGCATATATATTTATATGATACTAGAAAGAAACTTTCTTTTTTATAGTTTTATTCTTATTTCCTGGGGTTTTGAATGATAAGGACCTAAGGCAGGCATTTATCTCATAATAATCTAAGCATTATACCTGTGGTTGAATCATTGCTTCCCAAGAGGCCCTTGCAGCATCACTCATATGCTAGCTCCATTCAGGACCTTAAGAGAAGCCATGTGTTGCTACATGCAAGTTTATTGTAAACATTCTCTTATAGTTTATATTTTGTAGCTTCTAATTGGAAATTATCATCTGTCTTCAATTTTTCTCTTCCTTCTTCCATAGATTTTCTATTTACCTAGAACTTGAAATATATACATGCATACCTAGATAGACAGATGGACAGACACATGCATACATATATACGTAACCGATCTCACTCTAGTATGTTAATAGCAACTCAGTGAAGAGGAGAAACACTGCATGAAACAAGAGAACACTGGATCTGGAATTAGAGGACCTTGGTTCAAATCCTGCCTCTGAGACTTAAGTTCTGTGTGACCTTGGGCAAATTACTTCCCCTTCCTTCCTCCTCGTTTCCATTTATAAAATATGTAAATAAATCTAGATCCGGAAGATCAGTCATCAATAAATATTTGTTAAGTGCCTATTATGTGCCAGACACTGTGCTAAGACCTGAGCTGGACTGACCCAACCAAAGATGGAATCAGGAAGACCCGAGTTCATAGCCTGCCCCAGAAACTTACTAGCTGCGTGATCTTGGGCAAGTCATTTTCCTCTTTTAACCTCTCAGTTGTTTGTAAAATAAGAGGGTTAAGATTTGGTGGCCTCCAATATTCCTTCTATTTCTAGACTAGATGCTCTCTAAGGTACTTCTAAATCTATGGTACTATGATCCTAAGGGCCCCTCTCTCTCCTAGATAGGGCACCTACCTAGCTAGACAGATCGATAGGAATGTTTGGTGTGCGTATGTGTTTTATTTGTGTCTGTGTCTGTGTGTATGTACATATATATGTGCATGCACATAGTAGGACATATATTCACAGAGACAGAGTCTGAGACAAAGAGACAGTAAAATAAAGACAATGACAAAGAAGACAGAATGACAGACCACATTAGCCTACTTGGGGGTCTGGTCTTAATAAATGGCAAAGTTAAGCACTTGGTCTTAGCTTTGCAGTAATCTAATTCTGTTATGAAGCTTTCTAAATGGAACTGCCACATGCAATAATGATCGTAAGACTAATCTGTCTCCTGTCATTTCAGGGTAAGTAGCAGTTAGGGAAAGCTAAGGAGTCCTGATGGCTTCTAATGGAATGCTGCAATCTGGTCACTTTCTCACCTTAAAAGTCCAAGCCTTCAGAAATGACTTCTTCTTAGGGTGCCTAATTCCCCTTCCCCACCCCACCAACCCCCACTCCCCGTCTACCCCATCCTGCCTTCCCCTCAGTTTCCTAACTCAATGATAATGCTGAACAATTCAGCCTGTCCAGCCAACCTTTGGGGTGTCAGTTGAAACTCACGGGCTCTAGAGGGCTCCAAAGAACAATAGTTTCAGTATATCTGTTGTGTTCATGTCCTTCCCTCCATAGCAAGTATTTCCATTTTCCAAGGAGCTCTGATTTCCGTAGTGTGGGTTCTCACTCGCTTCACTGAGTCAGATTGCAGCCCCTCTGACTCTAGGTGGGACCCAGAATCATAAATCTAGATCTGGAAGATCAATCATCAATAAATATTTATTAAGTGCCTATTATATGCCAGACACTGTGCTAAAACATGGGCTGGACTGATCCAACCAAATGTGGAGTCAGGAAGACTTGAGTTCATAGCCTGCCCCAGAAACTTAGTAGCTGCATGATCTTGGGCAAGTCATTTTCCTCTTTTAACCTTTCAGTTTTCTGTAAAATAAGGGGTTAAGACTTGGTGGCCTCTACTATTCCTTCTAGTTCTTAATCTATGATACTCAATTCCTAAGTAACTTAATCTTTCTTAGTCTTAGTTTATTTATCTGTAGTGTGTGTGTGTGTGTGTGTGTGTGTGTGTGTGTGTGTGTGTGTGTGTGTGTGCAATAACAAGTACTGGCCTCACAGGATTACTGGTGAGAATCAATGAGACAGTATCTGTAAAGCACTTTGCCGACTCCTAAGGTGCTATTTAAATCTTAGCTCTTATTGTTGGATCATGGTCATAGAACCATAGATCTAGAGTTGTCGGCAACCTCAGAAACCATGTCGTCATACATTCTCATTTTAAAGAGGAGATGAGATGAAATAACTTGCCCAAGAGAAAGTCGATGGTCTTTGAGAATTGCTGAGGCCAAAAACTGTATCCCCCCTGCAGCCAACCTGAGATGGAGCTGACTGGGTACTGACCCTCTCTGACTTTAGCTTGGCTGGGCCCCTGGTGATAGGCAATGCAGTCTGTTCTTCCCCTGTTACTCAAGGCATTACGAGCTTGTCAGATGGTTCAGAATTTGGATTCTGTTTATGTAATAAGAACCCAGGGTTGTCTCAAGGCTATGAGGCATCAACAGACAAGGACTTTCTTCAGTGAGTATTAGTTTGTTGAAATTCTCAAGAAACTAAATATGCTCCAAAATAGGGTTATTTGGGGTGTTTTTTGGCCAAGGTCAGGAAAGATTTGGGGAAAAGTTCATCATTTGGGGAAAATGCTTCAACATTCCAAAAGACTCATGTTTTCCCCACTGCAGATCACTACTATGCCTTCCAAACCAAATTCCTCAACTCTAATAAAAAGTTGCATAGTTGGGGACAGCTAGATGGCACAGTGAATAGAGCACCAGCCCTGGAGTTAGGAGGACCTAAGTTTAAATCTGGCCTCAGACACTTAACACACAACTATCCATGTGACCTTGGGCAAGTCACTTAACCCCAATTACCTTACCTCCCCCCCTCCAAAAAGCAAAAAAAAAAAAAAAAGTTGTATGGTTCATTAGGGGCCGAAGAAATTGAACACTGGTGGACAACCTTTTGGGGATGTGACTGTTCTTCAACTTGACTAGGCTGGTCCTCATCCTAGAAGCCATTCTGGTTTGTTAGAATCTGACTGAGTTCATACTCTGCTCCTGGAGTCTTCAAGAACCAATTACTAATTCTGTGCCAAGTCTTAGAATATGTCTTTAGAGGAGGTTCGTGGGTATATACATTAGAAATATTTCTCTTTTCTGTTTATTTGACATTTAACTTTAATCCTTTATTGGCCAATAAAAGTGACAGTGAAGCCTAATGCATCTGGTTTGGCTAGGAATCAAGATAGTCCACAATACTGGCAATAACTCAATTAGGGAGGGCACTGCTAGGGACATGACCAACAGTCGAAAGTTAAATGTATTTAAGGGACAGTTTGGGGCATTTTTTAAATATGCGAAATTATTCAATGAAGGGGAACCAAATATTACAATGTATTGAGAGAGATAGTGAAAGGAGACACCAAATATCAATGGATAAGGAATGAATTGAAAGGGGACAGAGTCTCAAATAGTTATACTATGGAGATTTGTCCTTTTTTTCAGGTCCTCCAAGCCCTGTGAATATTCTAATATAAAATCAAGTTCATGTAAAAAGGTAAAGGCAACATTGGTTGAGGGAGCGAATGGGCAGGTTATCACGAAGGTCTGCACAAAGCTAGAACGTTATATGTGGAGGATGGGGGCTCTGGGCCCTTGGGATGGCAGGGAAGTGTGTATTTATAGGACAGTTAAGTACATGTAGGATAGATTTGATTGATACAACATCTATTAGCACGTTGGTCGGACCTTTATGGAGAATCACGGAGAAGAAATGGACAAGATTTATACAAGATAAGTAGCTGTGTGTAAGTTGTGATCTCCTACTGGATGAAGTACCCATATTGATGAGATTATGAGTCCAAGAAAGTATTGAGGAGTATACACACATGTGCACGCATATACACACTTCTATATTATAGTCATCCCAAAGTAGAACACACTACTTTGGGAAGTAGCAGGCCCATACTAGAGGTCTTTAAGCAGAGTTCACTTTTTTTTTCTTTTTGGAGAGGGAAGGCAAGGTAATTGGGATTAAGTGACTTGCCCAAGAACACACGGCTAGTAAATGTTAAGTGTCTGAGGTCAAATTTGAACTCAGGACTTCCTGACTCCAGGACCAGTGCTCTATTCACTGTGCCACCTATCTGCCCCCAGAGGTCACTTTTTAAGGTTGTAGAAGGGACTCTTGGTCAGATATAAATCAAAGTAGACTTTTTGGTACATTCCAAGTGTAACATTCAATGGCTTGGAGATGTAAGACCTACATATGAACCTCAAGACTTTCTTAACCTCAACTAAAGAAGTCAAACAACCAGTGTGCATTTATTAAATGGCTATTATATGCTAGACACTGCGCTAACGCATTGGGGACACAAAAAGAGGCAAAAGACAGTCCCTGCCCTCAAGTTGCTTATAATCTAATTGGGGAGACAATATGCAAACAAATATATTCAAAGCAAGCTACATATAGTACAGATAGCAACCAATTAATAGAGAGAAGGCACTGGAATTAAGAGGGGTTAGGAAAAGGCTTCCTGCAGAAGATGGGATCTTGGTTAGGATTTAAAGGAAGCTGGGAAGTCAATAGGCAGAGGAGAGGAGGGACATTACAGGTAGGGGGGACAGCCAGAGAAAATGCCCAGAGCTGAGAGATGGAGTGCCTTGTTTGTGGAAGTGACAAAGGTCAGAGTCATGGAATCAAAGAGTGCATATTGGGGAGTAGGTTGGAACTAGAAAGGTAGAAGGTAGCTAGGTTAGGAAGGGCTTTGAGTGCCAAACAGAGCATTTTGTATTTGCTCTTAGAGGCAATAAAAAGCAACTGGAGTTTTTTTGGTAGGGAGTGTGACACACTCAGACTTGCACTTTAGGAAAATCACTTCCACGGCTGAATGGAGAATCTATTGAAGTGGGGAGAGACTCGAGGCAGGCAGACCTACCAGCAGGTCGTTGCAATAGCCCAGGTGTGGGGTGATGAAGGCCTGCACCAGAATGATGGCATTGTCACAGATGAGAAGGAGGCACTTTCAAGAGATGTTGTAAAGACAAAGTCAACAGGTCTTGGCAAGAGCTTGGGTATGAGAGGTGAGACATAGTGAGGAATCCAGGATGATTCTGAGGCTGTGAGCCTGAGGGACAGGGAGGACAGTATTGCTCTCTCAGGGTAGGTAGGAGTGGGGGGATTAAGGGGGAAAGATAACGAGTTCTGTTTTGAATCTGTTTAGTTTAAGGTGTCTATTAGACATCTTCTCGTGCACTGACTATGTTCCTGAATCAACCAGTCATTGAGTAAACATTTATTAATGCACTGAGCACTGTGCTTGGCACAGCAACACAAAGGTAAAAACAAAACAGTCCCTGCTCAACATAAAGTACAGGTCTTAGAAGGGCTATCCTGATGAGATGGCTCTGAACATGAGGTCGTAAGATTTATGGATTTAGAACTGCAAGTGATGTTAAATGACATTTAATTCAGCCCCCTTGCTTTTATAGATAAGGAACTGGTTACCAGAGAAGTTAAGTAACTTGATCAAGGTCACACAGGTTATAAATCGCAGCTAGGATATTAATCCAGATCTTTTGACTTCAAATGCAGAACTCTTCCACAATGCAGTTTAGAGTTTTCTAGATGGCTTTGTTTGCCTTACTTTATCTATATGGTCATGACACTGGGAGGGTTGACATGGTAATCTTATTAACCATCTTGGAGTTTCTCCTCAGTTAATTGACCTTGAATCTGCAGAAAGCACAATCCTGCCCTATTCTAGTCCCACAAAAAATGTAATCCTCTAAGAGCAAATGGAATCCCCTGTAGCACTGTTGGAATGTCCTCAACATTGCCCTTAATGAAAGGACTACTGGAAGCTCTACTCCAGTGTACCCAGATGTCTTTAGTAGTTGTGGCTCCCCTATGAAAGGGATGTGGTCAACTGCTCTATTTCCACTGCATGAGAAAGCCAAATTCCTTTGACCCATAAAAAAGGAAACTTCCAATCTTGTCCTCTCCTTCCTATATAGAATGGAGTATAGCATAAGGCCAAATGAGCCATATTCTCTAGAAATGTCACAGAAGACATTTCTTCTAATTAGAGAATGTCTGGAGTTCATTGTCTCTAAAAGTCACACATATAATAATATTTAACATTAAATTCCATAGATGATATTCACCGTTTTCGACTCAGAATAGATATTTTAATGACATTCAGCTTGGCATCTAAAGTCACCAAACATATATTCTTCCAGAAAGGAAATTCATGCATATAAATTCATGTATACACTTACACATATATATGTACAGAGAGAAGGGGAAAAGGCAGATGCAGACAGAAGATGGGAGAGAAGAGAGAGAGAGAGAGGGAGAGAGAGAGAGAGAGAGATTGAGGGATGGAGAGAGACAGAAACAGAGACAGAGAGAGACAGAGAAAGAGAGGGACAGACAGAGACAGAGAGAGACAGAGAGACAGAGAGAGACAGAGAGACAGAGAGAGAGAGACAGAGAGAGACAGAGAGACAGAGAAAACACTGGAGCAGGACTCAGAGTAAGTGGGAACTAGATTGGGTTCTACCATCCCTTAGCTGTATGACTTTGAGCAGGTCATTTAACCTTGAAGGTCTTCAATTTCTTCATTTGTATAATGGAAATCATGAGATTTATCCCTTATTATGATTTTGTGTTAAGGAACCCAGATGTAAAAACACTTTTAAAAGTATGATGTGCTATATAAGGCTAAGGTGGTAGGAGTAAAATGTTTATTTCATTTTAGGTTTCCATGTTCAGTGTGATTTGGGTTATGCATGTTCTCTGTGTTGTACATAAGATAGATCTGAGAGAGTAGCCTGAGGCATCATGGCCACACAGCAGGTCCTCCTAGTCCTGAAGCCAGCTCTCTATTTAATGGGTCAGCAGTGTCAAACTCAAATAATCCAAATCACTCATCCATACAAAAAGATGCCTGTAGGCTGTGGATTGACTTAGTTATAACATGTAACACTATCTATACTTTGTTGTATTTTTGCTTATTTTAAAAATATTTCCTAATTACATTTTAATCTGATTCAGGTTGCACTCAAGATGTTGTGGGCAGCCCAGGAGCCACATATTTGAGCCTCTCCACTAGGCTATACTATCTGAAACTCTAAGTAATATCTGGTTAGACAGCCTGCATTGACAAAGGGAGTTTCCATGCTGGGACTTCCTTATATCAACAAAATCACATATCTAGGGAAAATAGAAGGAAATGGATTAGAAAAATATGTGGATCATGAGCAGTCTACAGTACATTATGAACAAGGAATACCAAAGAGGAGTTGATTATAAGGGAGGCTAAAGAAACACATGAGCAAAAAAAGGTGGGACATTCACTTGGTAAGATTAAGACACAACTGTCATAATCCATTGGTATTCTCAAATGTTAAGTGGAATTAAGTAAGGCCACCAGCACACTGGGTGTACTCCCTATGGCAAGGGGGTCCTCCCCTATGGTAGCACATTAACTAGAATCTTATAGGATGGATAGGCATAAGTGGGTGAGGTTCTAAAATGCTGGAGGTAATACTCCCATTGACAATATCATGGCTCCATTTCAGCAGCTGAGTTGAAGAAACATGCATACAACTCTTATTTCTTAAATACATTTTAATTTATTTTTGGGAAATATTTCCCAGTTACATGTAAAATATTTTAATATTCTTTTTTTCATTTTGAGGCCCAAATTCTCTCCCATTCACCCTTTTCCAACCCCTTGAGAAAGCAAGCAATATGATACTGATTATATATACATATGAATATATTATATATTATTATATATAATATTATTATATATAATATATATTTATACATATACATGAAATCCTGCAAAACATCATTCTGTATTATCTATGTTCTAAAAGAAAAGACACAAAATCTCAGAAAAATAAAGAAAGTAAAAAATACATATACTTCAATCTGTAACCAGAGTTCATCAGTTCTCTCTCTGGAAGTGGAAAGCATTTTTCATCATGGATCCTGTAGAATTGTCTTAGCTCATTGTCCTGATCAGATTAGTTAAGTCTTCCACAGGTGATCATCATTACAAAATATGCATACAGTTCTCATAAAGATGACAGTTTTGTAGGAAAATCCATTTTATGAGGTACAGAGAATAGCTGGGTTAACAAAACTGAAACCACAGAGGTGTCAATCAGCATTCTATTAAACTGCTTACTAAGTGCCAGACATAGCCTAAGCACCAGAGATATGAAAAAAGTACAAAAACACAATCCCTTCCTTCGAGGAGCTCAGATTCTAACGGTGGAGACAGCACGCAAACAATGATGTGTAGATATCTATAGTTCCATATCTATACATGTACACACGTGTATATGTACATGCACTCTTGTGCATGCACGTGTGTGTGTGTGTGTAATATAAATGGGAGGTAATCTTAATGGAAAAACATTAGCAGGAGAACCAGAGAAAGCCTCCTGAAGGAGATGGGATTTGAGTTGTCTTGGATATCCCTCCCCAAGGAAAAATCACTTGGCATCTTCTTTTTCTGGTGGCAGTAATTGGAGAGGTGAATAAATAGTCCCTAGTTAAAATCTGAGGTTGGAATTTGACCAGTCTCTAACTCAGTGCAGGCATCTTTCCTACAGTATCTTTGACAAGGTAATTGATTGTTCAGCTTGACCAGCTCCAATGATGGAAAGGGCATTACATCCAAAAAAAGTGAGACCATTCCACGGTTGGATAAGTCTAACTTTTAGAAATGTCTTCCTTTGGAGAATAGATCCAGAAGATAAAATTTAAAAATAATTGTAGTAACTGAAAGTTATGACTAAAAAAAAATCTTGATGCAATAATACAAGAAATGATCAAAGAAAAATGTCCTGAAGCATTGAACAAGGAGGGAAAATAAAAATAGAAAAAAAATCCATCAATCACCACTTAAAAGAGATCCTATGAGGAAAACTCATAGGAATATCATATTCAAATTTCAAAACCCCCAGCTCAAGGAAAAAAATATTAAGATTAAAGCAATTTAGGGGCGGCTAGGTGGCGCAGTGAATAGAGCACCGGCCCTGGAGTCAGGAGTACCTGAGTTCAAATCCGGCCTCAGACACTTAACACACACATACACACACAAAACTAGCCGTGTGACCTTGGGCAAGTCACTTAACCCCAACTGCCCTCCAAAAAAAGAAAAGAAAAAAAAAGATTAAAGCAATTTGAATATGATGGTGCCACAATTAGAATTACACAAGACCTACCAGCAGAGACATTAAAGGACCGTAGGTCTTGGAACACAGCATATCAATACACAAAAGAACTGGGGCTCTGGTCAAAAATGTCATACCCTGCAAAGTTAAATATTATCCTAAATGGAAAAAAATGGACATTTGATAAACTCTCAGACTGTCAAGACATTGTTAAAAAAAATCCTGAACTCAACAGAAGATTCAACACCTAGAGAAATATAAGGCATATAACAAAGACTGAATACAAAGGGTCCACAAGGACAGACTGTTTACTTTTTATGTATGTAAAACGTAAAATGGACATCTAAGATTCTTATCAATAATAGGGTAATTTATAAGATTGGGGTAAAGCTGAAAATGATACGAATTTAAAAAATAAAGCCACTTAGGAACAGCTTAAAAGAGAAATTATTTGAAGAGCTAAAGGAAGAATTGATATGGAGGAATTAGATGGGGAGGAGGACTGGTAGTTCTGATAACCTACTTTCTTTGGGAATGGGTTTAAGAGGGAACAATACGTATATATTTAGAAGAGTATAAAAGTCTTCTGAATTCAGAAGAAATAAAACGGCAGGGGCAAAGGGAGGGGGGAAAGGACAAGGGAGGGATCTTTAGAGGGGAGAGTGAGGGAATACACAGTAACAGAGTTAGAGGAAATTTTGGTAATGACTCTTCCTGTGCCATAAAATTGCACACATTTATAGCATCAGACTTACAGTTCAGAGTCCCTATTTTAAGTTTTTAGTTTTGTTTTATTTTGTTTTTTGGTTACTTGATGACATACTATCCATCCAGCCTAGCAGAGAACAAAAGAAAACTCACAAGGAAGCAAGGAAAAGATGAACAATTCTCAACACAACAAGTATTATTTATCATACAGGCTTTCTTGAAATGAAAGTTTATTGTTACATATTTTGAATCCTCTTTTATTTTCTGCTCTGCACATGACATGCTTTTATTTCTTTCTAACTTTGATATTTAGGTTCCAATATTCAAGTTTATGATATGTTTTTGTTTCTTTTCTCTGTTCTCTATTTGTGTTCCGGCATTTGAGTCTAAAATAAAATTTTGGGAAAAAAAAAAGAAAGAAACATCTTCCTTATATTGAGTTGATATTGAGCTTCCTAGAACCCACACTCCCACTGGTTCCAGGTTTACCCTCTGTAGCAGCAGAGATTATGTCTAATTCTTCTTTTGTCTGACAGCTCTTTGCATATTTGAGCCTGTTTACCCTTCCCTCTCCCCAGCTTCTTTTCTGTGCCAAGTCTTTACTTCTAAAACACTCCTAGTTCCTTGAACACACTCTTCACATAACGTGGTTTCCAGACATCCTACCGTCCTGTTCTCTCTGGACATATTTCAGCTTTTCAAAATGTGACATCTAGAACTAGCCTCATATTTCAGGTGCGGTCTGACCAATTTGGAGTACTGTTACATAGTAAATCTTACTTTCTTCTTTATGGACAGCATAAATCTCCTCCTATTAGGATCACAGCTCTAGAACAGTAACACACCTCAGAGGTTATCATCCATCTAACCTCCTCATTTCACAGATGAGGAAAGTAAGATAAAAGGAGGTTAAGTGACTGACTCAAGGTCACACGGGCAATGAGTAGAAGAGATAAGATTGCCACCCTACCCTGGAGTCAATGTTCTTTTAACCATACCCTTTTGCTTAATGTAAAAGGTTCTTAACCTTTGCTGTGCCATCTGATAAAGCCTAGGGACTTCTCAGAATAATCTTTTTTAAGAGCATAAAATCAATCAGTCAATATTTATTAAGCTCCTCCTATGTGACAGGTATGTGACAGTGCTAAGCACTGGGGATACAAAAGGAGGCAAAAGACAGTTCCTGCCCTCAAAGAGCTTACAGTCTAATAATCTAAAATAAAATATTATATTACAAAGGAAAAACCTTCTCCTGAAATAGTTATCAAAATATGTATTTTTTAAAGTTCAAGGATCCCATGTTAAGAACTCTTGTGTTATACTTATGTTTTAATCAATTGACCTAATGAAAGTCAGTTTAAATTAATTTATTGAATTGATTTATTAAATTAAATTAATCAACTAAATAGAATGCATTCCAAGATTGCATCTGAAAGGCCTAGTTAAGAATGTTCATAACATGGGGTGGCTAGTTGGCGCAGTGGATAGAATCAGGAAGACTGATTAGCTGTGCGACCTTGGACAAGTCATTTAACCCTAATTGCCTTGCCCTCCCCCCTCCAAAAAGCAAAAAAAAAATAAAATAAAATAAAACAAGAATGATGGTAAAACAACTGCATCTGACCTTTATAGAACACTTATTTAAGGTTTGCAAAATATTTTCCAGACACTATTTCATTCAGTCCTCATAACAATTCTGAGAAATAGGTGCTATCATCCCTATGTTACAATGCTATGGAAGTTTCAGAGAAATAATGATTTGTTCAAGGTCATGCAACTATGCAGCATTAGAAGTGAAATTCAAACTCAGAGCCCAGCACACTCCCCCTTTCCCCCCAGGGGATCAACTCATAAAGTGACTTTTCTGAATATTCAGGTATTAGGGATAGTTTGAATTGATTATTTTTATCTGGAAGCTTCAGTAATAATGGGAAGCGCATGACTTTCATGCTAAATTTTCACTGATAGTTAGAGTGGAGTTCACAAGGAACCACAGGGATCCCAGTTGCTACACTCTGATGTCCCAGTTAACATCAAATCATCTGTGATCTGCACCACTGAAAGCCGGCAAAGCCTTTCAGTGTATTTAGCACATCTACCCAGCATGGTGTACCTACTGCCTTTGAATCTGCATGCACAATTCAGGAGTTGTCAGCATCAGTGAAGGATTGTTGAAGCTAAGAAATAAAAAGCAAAAACCCCCACAAACTTGTCTAAATAGTTTTTTCCTCCACAGTGGGGAGTGGAATGAGACTGCTGTATTTGCTGGTGCATTTCTTCTTACAAATAAGCTCTAAAGAAATTATAAAGAATAAAATCTGACTTCCATGGTCTCAGAAAGCATGAGAGAGACAGAGAGAGACACAGAGAGAGATTTACAGAGGGAAGGAGGGAGGGAGGGAAGGAGAAAGAAAGGGAAACAGGGAGAAGAAGAGAGAGAGAGAGAAGAAGAAAGGGAGAGAGGGAAGGAGCAAGGGAGAGAGAGAGAAAGGGGGGGCTTTCTTAGTATGTTTTATTTTATCTTACATATTTAAGAGATAGAACAGAGCATTCAATAAAAAATAACTATATGAGAAGCCCTAAACTCTTAAAGAGACAAGATTAAAATAAAGACTTTTTAGAAAATGCCATGACTCATCAGTTAGATTTTTTTTTTTCAAATCAGGCATAGCTAGGTTTTTCTGCAGGAAAAAAAGTTGTATTTTTAGCTGTCTCCATCCAGTAGTGTTAGGGGAAAAAATGTATGTTAAACACAGAGGAAGTAACAGTACAAGACCAAAAGCTTGAAAAAAAGTCTCCCAATTTTATTTCTTCAGTCTGTTTATTGTACGTCTCTCCTTAAAATCACTGGTGGATCTGTTCCTTCCCATAATGCCTATTAGAGTTTCTTCTGGCTTCCAAATAGCCTATGAAAGTTGACAAACTAATGCAAGGAAAATGAAGATGTTGTCTAACAAATCTCTGCTGCTTAAGAAGACAATGTGCCCCTAAGAAACATCATTTATTTATGAAAAGGCTTCTGTAATAAGATGTTTCAGACAAAACCAAGACTAGGAGGCTTATAATTCTACCAGAAAATGAAACTGGGAGAGTAGGGGGTACAGCTTAAAATAAGTCAGTTCAATATCTGTGCTCTCGTAAGTGATAGACCAGATAAGACAGAACAACAGGAGAAAAAAATGGACTCTTGCCAAAATCTCTTCTTTTTCAAGGTTCTGAGGGATTGTTAAGCTGTGATCCAAGTGGAGCAGGAGAAAGAATTATAGGGCTCCTAAAACTGTCTTTACAGGGCGTGGGGAGAAAGAAGGGAGCAAGGAAGTATCCTGTGAATTTTGTAATATAGAGCATAGAGAGGACATCTAAAGAAAGAGCAGCATGGTAAAGTGGCTAACAATAGGTTTTGGGTTTTTTTGTCTTTTGGAGGGGGAAAGGCAGGGCAAATGGGGCTAAGTGACTTGCCCAAGGTCACACAGCTAGTAAGTATGCCAAGTGTCTGAGGCTGGATTTGAACTCAGGTCCTCCTGACTCCAGGGCCAGTGCTCTATTCACTGTGCCACCTAGCTGTTCCTTAACAATAGGTTTTGAATTAGAAAGCCCCGAGTTCAAATTTTGCCACTTGCTATATGAACACACCTAAGTTGCTGAGCTCTGAACATATTCTCTCAAACTTATGTACTAAATTATACATGGGCTAGGACATCTCAGGTTTTAAAAATCTTCTTTTGGGGGCAGCTAGGTGGTACAATGGCTAGAGCCCTGGTCCTGGAGTCAGGAGGACCTGAGTTCAAATTTGGTGTCAGACATTTACTAGTAGTGTGACCCTGGGCAGATCACTCAATTCTGATTGCCTCCAAAATTAATGTCCTAGATAACTGGCTAAGGTGAGGTATCTTTGGACAAATAGCCTTAATTTGCATTGTGGATAATCGCACCATTTATTAAGACTGTGGCCGTTCCTGTTAAATCAATAAGCAAACCAAAAGTTGAACAGATCAAAAGCTATGACAAAGCCCTAGTCTGGTCCACTTGCTCTGTATAGACTATGGATCAAAAGTTCTTAATCTTTTTTGGTGTATTGAATCCCTTTGGCAGTCTGGTGAAGACTATGGACCTCTTCTTAAGAATTATGTTTTTAAACGGATAAATCAAAGTACATAGTATTACAAAGTAAACCAATCATATTGAATTATAGTTATAATTTTTTTTAATGAGTTTCCAGGTACCAGGTAAAGATTTCCTGCCTAGACTGAATGAGACAATATTCCATACTAAGTTATTTGATAATCCTATAGTACAGCTGAAATATATATACCTTCCTTTTACACCCCTGAAGATATGGAAATGGCATGTAACTTGGGAACCAGATTTTCATCCCCAAATGACTTGCCCTATATTAGGCCTTTTCATGTATACACAAGGAAACTATAAGGTAAAAAGAAAAAAAAATACAATGTTCTGGCTAATTTACTTTTCTGGTCAAATGAGAGTCACATCAACAAAATCCTTCTGCTTTCAACCACTATTACTGAACATCTCACTTTCATGCCTTAAAGAATGTACTGCTCTTTCACCTTCCCTGCCAACCCTCCCACCCCCGCCCCAACTGAGAATCTTGGGTCATCTCTAAAATCACAAATTTTGATTTTAGAAGTAGAAGATGCAAGAGATTGGGCCAAATCTATATTGATCTCCAAGGAAGATAGCACTTGAAAACTCTTCATCTTTAGATTTCTAACATTTGGTTTGCAATACATTTAATATTTATTTAATTTTTAAATATTTAATATTATTTAATATTTAATATTCATGGTACTCCTGTGAGGTAGATTTCATTATTACCCTCATTCTACAACTGAGGAACCTGAGGCAAGCACTTGCCCAGGGTCACACACTACTCTGTACGTTGGTATGTTCATTTTATTATTTGGCTCTTTTTACTTGCTTCGCACCAGAAAGTCAGTACCAGCTGAGGGGGTTAAGGGCTATAGATAAGTCCGGGGTGGGGAACCTGGGGTCTTGAGGCCACAAGTGGCCCTCCAGGTCCTCAAGTAGGGCCCTTTGACTGAATCCAAACTTCACTTAATAAAAGAATTTGTTCTGTAAAACTTGGATTCAGTCAAAAGGCCACAATCCAAGGACCGAGACAGTCACATGTGGCCTCAAGGCTGTAGGTTCCTTACCCCTGTATAAGACAGTCTTAAGGCTACCATTTGAATCAAGATATTAAATGCTAAAGGTAAAAGAATAGCATGGTCAGGCAGGTCAGGGGTTGCCCCAGGGAACTAAGTAGCAAGAAAAAGATGAAGAGGGATAATTTTAAATCCAAGGGTCTACGATGACATTAGAGAGTCTATGGGTCAGTTAGTATTAGGGACCAGAGTCCAAAGGTTAAACCAGCAATGATCTCTGAGGCCTTTGATTTTAGCAGCCAGGAGGGGCTTCGAGTGGTATTTGTTCCAACAGCTGCCAGAGATCTTTTCATCTTAGAAAGATCAGGCTTTTCTTCTTGGCCCCAGACTACCTGGCTCTGAAATACCCTCAAGGTTCTTTGCCCAAACTCCCTCAAGGCTGTGGTACCTCTCAGTAGCCTGGGCATCATCCTGAGACTGTACTCTAAGAGAATTGGAAGAAAGAGCAATCATATTCATGCTCATTGATTTTTATTACATTCATAACAGGCAGGGACTAGATCTGTGATTTCATTGGCTCAAGGAACTTCCAGGTGAGGAAACTTTGAAACAATTCAGATCAAATTAATAAATATAAATATGATTGCCCTCTCTTCCAATTCCCTTACTTTGCCCAGTTCTCTCCCTTGACCCTATCCCATTATCTCTTAGATAATACTTTATTGTGAATAAATTGTATCCTCAGTTCTGAGACTGTTGAGGGCAGACAGCCGTTCTTTTTCATCCATTTCCTCAGCACATTACACAGTGCACTTTATAGCTATTGGTTGGATTTAATTGAATGGAAGCAATCCATCCAAATGGAAAAATCCCAGTTAAAGGGATTTTCAGAGATGTCCCTTAACCAAGCCCTTCCACACTGGTCATCTCCAGCTCTATGGCCTGTGGTGAAACTGGACAAAACAATTAAATGAGAGACACTGTGTACAAGGCCCAGTGTGAGATGCTGGGAGTAAGGAGATAAAGAACTCATCTCATCCCTACCCTTAAAGACTAGGGCTAAGAGGCTCAGGCTCCAGAACGGATTTTCATTATTCTCAACCTTCTTTTTGGAAAATTACAGGAGAAGCATCTGGGAAAGCAAATCTTCGACTGGCAACAGAAAGCAAAGAGATCAGTTTTTCTTCGTTTTTAAACCCTAAAGCTCTACGAGTTGCTCATCTGTACATCTTTAATGCCCAAATTATGCTGGTAAATGGTTGCATGAGCACATTTTTACATAGATGTGGAAGGGAGCCCATTTTAGAGCATCCCCTAAGGAGTTTATTTCTTTAGTCAAAGAACAATTGTTCCACCTACCCCAGCTGGGGGGGAAAGTGTGGTGTGATAGGGACAGTTGGCTCCAAAGTCAAAGTACTTTGGTTTAGATTCAAATGTTGCTGATTGTGTGAGCTTGAATAAGTCATTTTCTCTCCTCTGCCTGTTTCCACATTTTAAAAAGGACCAGATTGTCCCTAATAACCCTGAGAAGAAACACAGGTCTTCAGAGTTCTAAAGGATCTCACAGACCACTTAACTCAACTCTTTCCTGAACAAGGATCACTGCTACAACAATACCCGATAAATGGTCATCTAGCCTTTTCTTGCAGGCCTCTAATGAGGAGGAATCCACTACCTCCTGGGGTAAGTAGCACATCCGACTTTTGGGTGGGCTTAATTGCTCGGATGTTTTCCTTTCTATGAACCTAAGTCTACCATTCTACAATTTCTACCCTTTACTTCTCCTTCTTCACTTCGGAACCAAGTAGAACAAATCTAACACCTCTTTTACAATGCCAACCTTTCCATACAATCAAAGAAAGTTACATCACTACAAAGCTTTCTTTTCTTTAACTTAAACCTCCCAGAGCACTTACAACAAGCTCTCACATAGTGGGATATCAGGACTCTTTGCCATTCTGGTTATCATAGTCTGTACACTCTATGGCTTATCAACATTCTAACTAAAATGAGTGCCCAGGACTAAACACAATACCCCAGGCATTATTTGGCCAATGCAAAGTAGAATGAGACTGTCACCATCTTGATCCTAGATGATGGGTCTCTTTTAATGAGGTCTAAGATCACACAATCAAAACCCACAGATCATCAATCAATGTACAAGCATTTATTAAATAGGTATCTTAATAGAAACATGTTCTAGGCACTGCAGACATAAAGAAAGAAATCAATAGTCCCTGTCCTCAAATACTTTATATTCTATAGAGGGAGATAGGATGTATTTCTATAATTATATGCAAAATTAAAATAAGGTGTTTTCGGGCAGGAGGGGGGGGAATTAGCAACTGGCAGGAGCAGGTAAGGCAGTACTGCACAACCTGTGACCCACTTGTGGCCCATCAAAGGATTTTGGGTAGCCCACCAAAAATGTAGAGGAATCCTCTACATTTCTCATAGGACAGCTGAAATTCTTTTTTCGGGCTGCAGGTTGTGTAGGCCTGAGGTAAGGTTTCATATCAACAGTGATGCTTGAGCTGAGTTTTGAGGGAAAATAGGAATTCATAGAAGCAGAAGTCAGCCATGAGGGATTATGAGTGAAAAGGCACACAGAGAGGAGACAGAATGCCATATACAAGGAACAGCAAGGATAGATTGACTGGAGTGCATGAAAGAAAATACTACATAATAAAGCTAGAAATATAGGTTGGAGCAAAGTTGTGAAGAACTTTTAGTACCAAGCAGAGAAGTTTATATTTTATCCTCACAGCAATAGGAAGGCACTGGGGTTTGCTCATCAGAAGAGTGACTTGATCAGACTTAAAAGAAAAATCATTTTGGCAGTTGGGTGTGGGATACTTTGGAGAGGGGAGACACTTAAGGCAGGTGACCTAGTCTAGGCAATAATCTAGGTGAGAGGTGGTGAAGGTCTAAACGAGAGAGGTATCTGTGTGAGTAAAGACAAAGATGGTTTGGAAGTAGGATGGCCAGGACGTGGCTAGTGATTTCTATATGTGGAGAGAGGGTGAATAGGGAGAGATTACAAGATTACTATAAGATTATCAACCTGAGTAACTGGAAAAATATTGGTGTTCAAACAGAAATAGCGGAGTATGGAAGAAGAGTTAGATTGGTGGTGGTAGAGGGGTGCTAATGAGTTAGGTTTTGGATATATTGAGATTTTGATGCCTATGGGATATCCAGTTCAAAATGTCTAATCGGCAATAAGCGATATGGGACTGGAGCTCAAGAAAGATTGAGGTTGGATATGTAGATTTAGGAGTCATCTATATATGGGTGGGAACTGATGATGTCACCAAGAAAGAAAGGGGAGAGAGAGAAGAGGGCCTAAGACAGATAGAGTAAAACCATGTTGAGAGGGTAGGATAAGGAAGGTGATGCAGTGAAAGGGGACTGAGGAAGGAGAAGTTCAACAAGGAGAAGGAAAACTAAGAGGGAGGTGAAATCAATGTCCATAGAGGAGAGAGTATCCAGAAGTAGAGGATGGTCAAGAATGTCAAATATAGCCAGGAAATGGCAGCTTAGAGATCATTGGTAACTTTGGAGAAAACGGTTTCAGTCGAATGAAGTCCAAAGTCAGATCACAAAAGGTTGAGTAGTGAGAAGAGAGGGAGTGGAGGTGATGTGTGTGTAGACAGCTTCTTCTAGGTGTTTGGCAGAGAAAATAAGACAATAGCTTGAGGGGATGGTACGGTTAAGACAATGTTTTTGGTTTTGTTTATGTTTTTAAAGGATTGGAAATGCCTGGGCATGTTTGTAGGCCAGAGGGGAGGAAAAGTTAGGCAGGGAAATATTGAAGATCAGAGAGATGAAGGGGTAGGGCAGGGAATGATTGTGGTTACCATCAGCCAGAGGATTTGGGAAGGGGTCATTCCCAAGCTTTGTTTTACCACGATGATTTCAATTTCTTTCCCCACCCAGAAACTTTTAAATGAAGTTGCCTAATGTATAACTAAATGACTTGTCGTCACATCTATTTCATTACCTTCTCTCCTCTCAAAGTACCTTTGTGGAAGTCCTAATGAGAAATGAAAATGCCCAAAAGGCAAGTCATCATTAGGTTAAAGGAGGGACCCAGATAGTTCATAAACAGGGCACTCAACCTGAAACAGTTAAAAGTCAATTTTTACAGTGCATTGTTGTTGTTCAGCCATTTCAGTCAGGTCCTACTCTTTATGACCCCATTTGTTTTTGTGGGGTTTTTTGGCAAAGATACTGGAGTATTTTGCCATTTCATTTTCCAGCTCATTTTACAGATGAGGAAACTGAGGCAAACAGGGTAAGTGACTTGCCCAGAGTCCCACAGCTAGTGAGCATCTAAGCCCAGATCTGAACTCAGGAAGATGAATGAGTCTTCCTGACTCCAGCCCCAGGGCTCTGTGCCGCCTGACTACCCTCAATTGTACACTGCAGCCCACTAGAAAGAAATCTTTGGCTTTCCATGGAAAAGAGCCTTAAGCATCCCTTGTTTTAAATAAACTCATAAGTATTTTTGAGTGTAGGAATTGCTTCACTTTCTGTGTTCATGTCACCAGCGACTAGCACATAGTAGCAGGGATCTTCCATTAATTGTTTACCAATGAGTGCTGAAAAAAAAAATGTACCCACGACACACTTTTAAGTGTAATAGTATTATTAGCATTTTCTCCAACACTTTCTTAACTCTAGACAATTGACAAAACAATTAAGCGCCCCCAAAATCACTTGCTGATTTCCAAGGTCTAAGTGCTCACAATGAAAATTTAACAATAGCCTCTCAATAGAGTGTGAGCCAGCTCCAGCTGACCACTGCTGGGAGCCCGGTTTACAAAAAGGTCTTTTGTTCAGCTGACTTTAAAGAATTTAGAGCTTGGAGAATTGATAAAAGTTTGAAAATCTGAAATAACCTAAAAGCCCAAATTTAGGAAATTTTTAGCCTTGATAGAATATATTTTATGGGTGAAGGGGAGAGGAACAAGCATGTGTACCTACTATGTGCCTGGCACTGTGCTAAGCATTTTTCAAATATGATCTCATTTGATCCTTACAACAACCCTGTGAGATGTGTTGTTGTTATCCCCATTTTAAAGTTGAGGAAGCTGAGGCGAACAAGTCAAGTGACTTGCCCAGGATCACACAGCAAGCAATAATCTCAGGTCATATTTGAACTCAGTTCTTCCCCACTCCTGGCTTGGAGCACCATTCACTGCACCATCTAGCTGTCACCATTTTATACAGTAACAGCCACCAGTGGTGTGTGGTAGCACCGTTTAACTCTTAGTAGACTGTATAAATACCCAAACAGAAGGAACAGGAGAACTGTGAATGTTGAGTCAGAAGATCTTCAAGTGTGGGAGACATCTCTCCTGAGATTTCACATGAAACTTCTCTAAGACTGACGTCATCACCTACTAAGTCAGGTCCCCCCAAACTTCCTTATCTCTAGCTGTCATCATCATTCTCTTGGTTACCTGGTCATGAAAGCTTGATTCCGTTTTCATTCCTATTTGGAATCAGTCAGCAAGTCCTGTCCATTTTCCCTTCAATAGAAGTTTGATGCCTTACTTTAACTTTTTATTCTTACAGTTACCTCATGTCTCTATTACTGGAAATGGTTTTAAACTGGCTTCCCAAATCCATGGACTTGACAATGCCTGTCACAGCTCTATTTGAGACTAATCTTCCCAAAACACCAGTTTCATCATTTCACTAACTGCTCCCAAAATTTTCAGTGGCTCTCTGTTTCCAAAAATATCAGGTATAAATACCAACCCCTATTTCAAAGCCCTTCTTAGTCTATCCCCCCCAATTTGACCTTTCTCTCTACTCCCCAACCCACACCTTCTGACCTCAACCTATTGTCAAATTGTTCTCTGACTCCTAACTGTAATTCCTTCTCATATTTTCCACTTCTTATCCCTCTGCCTCTTTATATTCTACCTGTCCTTCAAAGCTCAGCCCGATTTCCACCTCCGTCATGGAGAATTCACTGACTACTCCTACTTTATTGATTTTCTTCTTCTATAGTACATATAGCCCACACATGCAATTTTATATTTTGCATTATTAGTCATTAATTGTTTCTTGAAGGTTACTCTCATACTCCCAACTAGACACGTCTCTGATGTTAATGAGTAGAACTCACACCTTTTAAAAATCCTTCACCATCTAGAATAAAATGGAATATAAAATAGATGTTCAAATTATTATTGGTTGACACGATCACAGAGTTGAAAGAAACAGTGGATAATGTCAAGAGGTTTTGAAATTGTTGTAAATACCTCTGATAATACAACACCCCAAATGGCTTTCCTTATCAGAAGGCTTCAACAATGTCTACTTGTCAGTATTTATGGGAAAGAGACAGCTTTCTACAGGTAATAGATCGAAAAATTAGATTAGATTTAAAGCTGTTGGTTTAAAGTTGTTAAGAGTCAATTGTGTACTACCGGTATTCAGTTGTTTCAGTCATGTCTGACTCTTCATGACCCCGTTTGGGGTTTTCTTGGCAAAGATGCTGGAGTGGTTTGCCATTTCCTTCTCCAGCTCTCTATATATGCGGAAGTGATGCAAACAGAGCTAACTGAATTGAGAGAGCATGGTATGGTGGGAAAAATATTGGATTGGGAAACTGATTTCAAGTTTTTCCTCTACCCTTCACTAGCCTGGTAGCCCTATATGACCTTGGACAAGTCAATTAACTTCCATGGGCCTCAGTGTCCTCATCTGTAAAATGACAGAGTCATAACTGTTAGCCTTCAAGGTCTTTTCCAGCTCTAAATTTATGATTTATGACTTCATCTCACTGGGCCTCAGTTTCTTGGTCTATAAAATGGGGAAATTGGATTAGATCAAAGATTCCTAACCAGGGGGTCTGTGAAGTTGTTTTTAAAATACATATTTAATCCATGTATTTAAATATAATTATTTTACTTTGTAATCCTATGTATTTTATTTTATTTTGAGAAGAGGACTATAGTTTTACCAGACTGTGAAAGAGGTAGGTCTATATTACACATGAAAAGGTTAAGAATCTTTAGATTAAACAATCTTAAAGGGTTCTCCAAATCTTTAAATTCTTTGACTTCCTTTGGATTCTATTCATTTTGCAAAATGAGATGCACCTGTAGCAAGGTGCACTTGCTGGTCCAGGATTCAATGAGTCAGCCATCTGGAACACAGCCATTTCTTGATTCACAGGTATGTCTTTGGAAGGCATTTGGTATGGGACTACCCCAGAGGGAGCTCCAGGCAAATGTTAGGGACCTAGCAGCCTACACTTCTTTTTGTTTCCAGGTAGCCAACTCAGGAAGCTTTTCTTGTCATACCTGTTGTCTTAAGTTGGTCAATTCTGCTATAAATTCTTTCCTCATCAAATCCTCCCAGCATCCAGAGGTGATCAGTTTTCCTGGTGAACAAATTTCCCAGTTTTCCAAGTAATCAAATTTCCTAGCTTGTTAACAATGTCTGTATTTCAAGTAGAACCCAAACCCAAGGTGACAGTGGGCAGTGGGGGATGGGAGATGAGGAGAAAAGATTGGAAAGTTCATAAATGAGGTGTGAATTCCATTGTAAAGCCTAATTATTTATTTTAAAAGATTTTTCTCAATTAATGCCATTTATCACCATGGATAAAAGAAGAAAGATATGAATTTCCATAAGTGTGTTTGAATTTTGGTCTCCCTTGAAAGGGAGGAAGGCCCAATCAACACTTTCTTGTGATTTTTCCTACAGTTGACTTCTGGGGTATTTTTAAAAACCAACAAATGATTCCAATGTGCAAGAGGAGTATTGGCATGATTGCGGTTCATCAATTTGCTAAATAGCCTTCCCTTCAGTAGATATTAGCTAGAATTTTATCCTTAGCTTAAGAACTGTAATGTGACAATGATAGCTAACATTTATATAGCATTTTAGGGCTTGCAAGGCATTTTACATATATGAACTCATTCATACAAAGAGAAAAGAGTTGAGGTAATTAGATGATTGATTCATCTTTAAAAACCATTTTTACCTAAAATATGAAACAAAAGTGATTTTTTTTCCATTGAGTTATCCACTCCCCACTAAAGCCTCACCCTGAAGCTTCATTACTTCACTGTGACATGGGGGGTAGAATTAGGGTTCTGTAAGGCTATATCATCAGAATTCAAGTTTTGGAAGGTCCTCCTAAGCTATAAAAGCCTGGAGTGTAGGCTCCCTGATGTACTATATTTTTGTCATCGAGTACCAGCCTAGCTAAGTTTAGAGAGGCTTATCACCACACTGGCTGCAAGATGCTGCCATTTTCGGTCCCGGCAGCTCTCATAGACTGTCTCTGAAGACTGTATATTGGCTGCAATCTGCGTCAGTGGGGGAGCCCCCCCCCCACCAACGAAAATTACAGATCTTTCCCAAATTGAGTTCTCCAGGTAATTGCCTTAATTCCCCTTTCCCTTCCTTGGGAGCAGACTTTTCTTCTCAATTGAACATCCCTGGAGCCAGAGCTGAGAGAGGAGGTCCAGGGCCTGGGTGCTGCTGCAAAGGTGACCTGGCCTTGGCCACCCAGGCAGGTGTGTGAGAAGCAGGGGAAGAACGCACTCATTTCCATCCTAGAATGGGTAATGTGGCTTTCTGTATTCCCTCTCCCACTGCTCTCCATTCCTCCGCCCTTCGTGGTATTTATAACTGATCCGCTCTCAGAGTAGCAATGACACTGCAGTCTTCCTTTCAGCTGAATATGGAATTCTTGGCTTGGTATCAAGCAATGGAGCCAGGAACCATACCAAGCTTTAGCATACTCATTTCCTGCCTATTCTCTTTTTTCCCCTTTTTACTCTACCCCCCCCATCCCCATCCCCCTTCTAGCTTCAAATGGTTTCTTAACCTTTCTTTCTGGATGAGACATAAAACTGCTTGTGCTTGTTACATATCCCAGGACACTTCACACAAGACAGGGATGTTAGTGCTGCTGGGTTGGCCTTGTCCCAGTTTGATTAGTGGCCACATTGTCAGCCTCCCATCAGCCTGGGCAAAATTTCCAATGTAGGTGGGGATGGTGAACTTCAATGGTTAGCCCCTGATTGGGTTGTATGTCTGGGTTGTATGTGGTATGGGGCCACTTCTTGTATTTGGAATAGAACATTCTGCTTCAGTGGGTATATGGCCCAAATATTATATGAGTTTGGGGGCAGGGGAGGAAGTGACCTTTTGTGTTTTTGGTAGCTATGAATCAACCACTGGTCCTATCAATTAGTTTCTTAATGCCTATTATGTGCCCAGAATTGTGTTGGCCACTGTGGGGGATGGGGAATGAGAGAGGAGATACAGAAGACCATAACTACATACCCAATAATAGTTGACGTTTGACTAGTGCTTCAAGGACTGTAAAATGCTTTACCTGTGTTAGTTTATTTGATTCTGACTTCATCCCATAAGAAATGTAGCACAGGAATTAGTAGACCATTTTTACAGATGAGGCTCAGAGACAATAAAAAAACAGCTCAAGATCATAGAGCTAGTAAGTGTCAGAGGGAGAATTTTAACCAGGTTCCTCTAAATTGAAAGCCCAGATTTTTTTCCCCTTCAGGAGAGGCAGCATGGTGTCAGGAAGACCTGTGTTCTAATCCTCCTTTCCACCTTTTGGCAAAGTAAATGACAGAATAGCTGGGGTAGAGAGTTTGATGGGATGTTAAGTGTGGTCTGATCTGATACACGACCTCATTGAGCCTCATTAAAAACCACAGGTGATACTCATAGATATCATTTTATAGATGAAGAAACTTAAGCAACTTGCCCAGTGTTAGTGAACAAATGTAGGGGTGAGATTGAAGCACACGTCTTCCAGCTATACATTCAGTGTTTTCTCTTTCATGAGAAATGGCAATAGGAAAACCTGAATTCCAATCCCATCAAGTCATCCATTCTGGCCATCTTGCCTTGCCTTGTCATTGCTAACACTCTACATTCCAACTCTTATTTTAGGTTTAATAGTTAAATCAACACCGCCATATTTCCATTGTTCCTGGGAAGAGCATGGCAATTAACTCTCTCATGGATCAACTCATCATTCTCAAGACTCCCTGATCAGTATCATATAAGTGTCATCTACCCCTATTAAAATATAAGCTCCTTGAGGTGAGTCATTTTTGCATTTGTATCTCCAGCAGTAAGCCCACTAGCTGACACATAGTATTTAATAAATGCTTTTTCCATCCGTTCATTTATTTACTCATTTATTTGTAAAGCACTTTGCACATTTTAGAGCATTATACAAATGTCCGTTATTATTACTAACATTATTATCATTACACCATACTGTTCTCTGCCTTTGAAGGGCACTACTGTCCCCACATTCCCAGCCTACCCATCTTTCAAAGTCCATCCATACTGCCCAAATCCCTCTTGAAGTCTTCCCTTCAACAGAAGTTTCTTTCTTGGAACTCTTACAGCACCTAATGGTCTGTTTGCATCACTTCACTGTTTTTGCATTTTGCCTCCCTAAGAAGATTACAAGCATCTCGACAAGAATCTTGTTAGGAGGGATCACATTTCTTTTTCTTTTAGCCCTCTCAGAAGCCAGTACAATTTTAGGTATGCAATTGGCACTCAAGAAACGCAAAGAATAGTTACAGATCAATGAGAATGATTCCCACAAAGTAATGCCAATAAGTTGACTTGAGCTGATTTAACTATATATAATAGTTGGAGACTCTAAATTACTCCCCCTCCCCATCTCATCTTCACTTCCAAGTGAAGAAAAATTCTTAGAAAGTAAAACCCCTGTTCAAGATATCTACAGAGAGCAAATGTCTTAGGTATTCTTAAGATCCTAAATCTGTAAAATGTCATCTTGTAAGAAACTTAAATACACATTTGTGTTCATCTAATTTCTTGTCTTCAAATTCCATCACACATCTTACATACCACAGAGTAACAGGAAACCAACCCTTCCTATCCCCCAAGATTCTCTGTTAAAACCAGGGTCATGGTCAGGATCCACAGAGATTTTACCTCCTACCATTATTGTCCTGGATGGCTACTGGCTTCAACACTTTAGTTATATGGTGCTAAAAACACAAACGCATCTATATTACTAATAGAATGCATGGTAGTAATGCATATATGGAATAAGTAATACATATATGGAGAGTGGGGATCTATGGCTTTATGAGATTTACTCTTTAACTCATAGATCAAAGAACCAGACTCCTTTTTAATGCTCTGAATATTGTAGGGAAAGAAGGGACAGGGTATCAACCATAGAATCTCCAAGTTGGAAGGGACTTAAGAAGCTATTGAATTCAAGTTGAAAATGAATTCAAGCTATTACAAATGGTTATCAATGTTTTGCTTAGGACTTGTAATGAGGGGGAACTCTCTACCTCCCAAGGCTGCCATTGAACTTTGGGATCATTTTAATTATCAATCAGTTTTTTTTTCCTAACTCACTTTGCAAATCATTGCTCCTACCTCTACCATTCAGGACCAAGAAAAACAAATACAAATTCTTACTTTTCAGATGAAAACCCATCAAAATAACTGAGGACAGCTATCATGTCCCCTCCATATTGCATCTTTTACTGGCTAAATGTCCACTGTTCCTTCAATTAGTCCTCATGAAGTATGGCCTCTCTAGTCTTCTCACTATCTTGGCCAGCTTTCCCTGGCCTCCCTCCATTTTCTTCCTAAAATGTGGTATGTATGACAGAATATAGTACTGTACTAAGCTGTGATCAGGCCAGCTGTTGAATAAAGTAGAACTATCATCTTCCTAGTCTGGAACATTATGCACCTCTCTCATTATAATCTGAAAATGCATTAGCATTTTTTAAAATGGAAAACTTTTACCATTTAATGATCTTTAATCTCCTTATGATCGCAATAATAATAATTCAAACCTATGTCGTATTTTATAGTTTTAAAAAGAAATTTTTTCACAACCTTTTGAAGTATTATAAGTATTGGGTAGCTATGTGGCACAGTGAATAGAGCATAGGACCTGGAGTCAGGAACCTGAGTTCAAATCCGGCTTCATACACTTACTAGCTATGTGACTCTGGGCAAATCACTTAACCCTGTTTGCCTCAGTTTCCTTATCTGTCAAATGAACTGGAAAAGGAAGTGACAAACCACTTCAGAAAACCCCCAAATGGGGTCATGAAAAGTTGTACATGCCTGAAATGACTGAACAGCAGCATTGTAAGTATTACCTCCATTTTAAAGATGGTTAAGAGACTGGTGTTAGAGGTCACATAACCAATAAGAGCTTGTGTTATCATTTTTAGATGCTGTATCGCAATATCAACTTATATTGAACTTTCAGAACTTTAAAGCTGTCAGTCTTTTTCAGACAACCTCTTATCTAGCTGTGCATCGTCCACCTTATACTTATAAGTTTGACTTTCTGAGACACAAGTATAAGATCTTACATTTAATTATGTTAAATTTTATCTTATAAATTCAACACAATGTTGAGATCTTTTAAAATATAACTCTATCGTCCTATGTGTGAATTGTCCCTTCTGGCTTTTGTCATCACAAATTTGGGAGCAATGATATTATACTTCTATCCAGTTGTTGATTAAAAAAATAGATTAAATCCTCCTCTTTCATTTTGAAATACTCACGCCTACTCTTGGATTAGAGTCATTCAGTCAGTTCCAAATTCTCCACATTTCTCCATCTTGTCCCTAGAAACAGCATGAGAGATTTTGTCAAATATTTGCTAAGATTTAGGTAAATGACATTTACAGTATTCCCTGGATTTACCACTTTAATAACCATGTCAAAAACGGAATTCAATCAGATTCAACAAGCATTTATTAAGCACCTGAGATATGGCAGACATTGTAGTGATCACTGGGAGGCAAAGGTAAAAACGAACACGTTCCCTGCCCTCAATGAACTTTCATTCTACTGATGGGAAATGATTTGTGGATAGAAAA
>CM053598.1:114026790-114056933 GCA_028646575.1 Pseudocheirus occidentalis | reverse complement strand
CTGGGAGTCAGAAAGACTCATCTCTCTGAGTTAAAATCTGGCTTCAGACAGGTACTAGCTGTGTGATCTTGGGCAAGTCACTGAACCCTTTTTGCCTCAGTTTCCTCATCTGTTAAATGAGCTGGAGAAGGAAATGGCAAACCATTCCAGTGTCCTTGCCAAGAAAACCCCAAATGGGGTTGCAAAGAGTCAGACACAATTGAAAAATGACTGGACAAGGTTTGTTTTAAAGGACCTTCATTTAAAAATATATCCCACCTCCCTTGTCTGGTCAGATAATTTTCTCTTATAAGAAGACTAGAAATGAAGGAAGAAGAAAAAAAGTTCAGTGGAACTAACATAGGAAGTGAATCTGAGAGTATACTCAAAGTTTCATACTCATAGTCCCCCACCTTTGCCAAGAAGGGCTTTCTGTGATATTTCAAAGACCCCTGATAATGGTTCAGCAATCACATTGGCCAGTTCTTTCAGCATCCTAGGATGTACTTCATTTGATCCTATTAACAAACTTATCAAAGGGCTAGGGGCTTTCTTGTTATCTTCCTACCAATCTTAAATAGCAACTCACTTTTAGCAATTTTTATTCTGTCCTCTCCAGGTAAAATGTCATTTTAATTCATAGAGAAAAGCAAAATAAGAGTTCACAAATTTACCCCAGAAGTCACCTAGTCCAACCCCCTCATTTTACAGATGAAGAAACTGAGGCCAGAGAAATTGTGTCTTGCCCACATCGCCCAATGCAGCTGATAAGTGACAGAGAGCACTTTTTCCTCATTTTCCTATCTATTCAGAACAATATGCTTATTCCTTATTTGAGCTTCTTCTTTTCCCTAATGTAGTTTAAATCTTATCCCTCCCTGCATTTCTGTTCCTTAGCTTTCTTTGGCAGCATCAACTCATAAATGAACCTTAGCATTTCTGACGCTATTCCCAAAGGATATGTCTCACATTTGTATCCATCCTCCATTACTTGCCCTTTCTTCCACTTTTTTGCATGTCTTTTCAGAATTCAAGTTGATCCTTGTTTACCCACATCCATGTGTTTGTTTTTAGACAACTCCTCCCTTTTCCTCCTTATAAGAATAGTTTTTCTTTATAACTTCAGGATTTTTTTCTTGTTGTTTTGGAGGCAGTTGGGGTTAAGTGAGTTGTCCAAGGCCACACAGCTGGTAAGCATCTGAAGGAGGATTTGAACTCAGGTTCTTCCAATTCCAGGGCCAGTGTTCTATTTCTTGTACCACCTAGCTGACTTGCGGAATTTTATTATTGAGAGGTATGCATCTCCTCTAGACTGAGTACATGGATTCCAGTCTAGCTCATTGTCATGTGCATAGATTTCAGGAAGACAGTGAATTTGTTTTTTTAGAAAAATATATTTTGATAACTATTTCACCATAATTGGTTTCCTTTGTAACACTATATATTATTTTGTTAATTTTAAAATATTGTTCTGAGAGGTCAATAAATTTCACCAGACTGACAAATGGATCCATGACAAAAAGTTATGAACCACTGCTTCAACCCATTTGAAATCTGCTCTCCCCAAATCTAGGATCCATGCCAAACCCAGTCTTCTCCTCTATCACAAATTCTAAGATACATCAGTCACTTATTCACAAAATTCTCATCATTTCCATTCCAACAATATAATCCTCCTAATTAATAAGAATCTGGTTTGGGACTGAAATTCTCCTCATTGGTTTCTTCACCTTTTGAAGGATGAAATTATAATTAGGGTTGCAATAAATCATTAGTTGTTCTGCTTTTGTTGGTGAGAAAGCTCAAGTAGATGTCCAGATTACTGAAGGCCACCATCGCTTCTTTAAAAAAAAATATATATATATATATATACATATATATATTCCCTCCCCCAATTACATGTAAAAATAATTTTTAATATTTGTTTTCCTTTCCAAGTTTGAGTTCCAAATTCTATCCCTCCTCTCTCCACTCTTTGAAACAGTAAGCAATCTGATAAAGGTTATGAAAATATGCAAATGTAAAATGTAAAACATTTCCATATTAAACATTTTGCTCAAGAAAATTTGAAGGAAGACAGGAAGAAAGGAAGGAAAGAAAGAAAAAAGGAAGGAAGGAAGGAAGAAAGAAAGAAAGAAACAAAGAAACAAAGAAAGAATGCAAGCAAGCAAGCTTCAGTCTGTATTCAGACAATATCAGTTCTTTGGAGATAGATATTTTTCATCATGAGTCTTTTGGGATTGTCTTGGATCATTGTATTGCTAAAAAAGTTTTAAGTCATTCACAGTTCTTTATTACACAATATTGCTATTATTGTGTAGTGTTCTCCTGGTTCTGCTCAATTCACTTTGTTTCAGTTCATGTAAGTCTTTATGGGTTTTTCTGAAATCATCCTGCTTGTCATTTCTTATAGCACAATAATATCCCATCACAATAATTTGCCACAGCTTGTTCAGTCATTCCCCAATCAATGGATATCCCCTCAATTTCCAGTTTTAACCACCACAAAAAGAGCTGCTATAAATATTGTTGTACAAATATGTCCACTGCCTCCCCACCCCATAATTGAAAAAAAAATCTCTTTAGGAGCCACACTCAGTTCTAAATGAAGCCTCCATTCAAGGTTTGTGATTTGGTTCTAGGACACATATTTCTTCATTCTGTCCAGGCAGTATGTAGTATATACACTCTGAGAACCTTTTCTATTTCTATTTCCACTTATCTTTGCCCAAATTCTAGTCCCTAGATTTCTTCACACGAGTCTATTTTCTTAATGTCCATTGTTGTTCATTCCCTTTACCTATTCTATTTCTGTTCAGCAAGGCATATCCTTCTATGGTCAAATTCCAGGTATATGTGTTATCCCACTAGGTCTTAGACATGCCTATGGTCTAATGGGAAAAATGCTGGATTTGAATACAGAAGATCTAGGTTAAAATACTAACCTTCCAATTTATTAGCTGTGTCACCTTGGGCAAGTCACATAGACTCTGGACTATAGTTTCCTCATCTGAAAAGCAGGAGGGTTGAACTAGATGTGAGTTCCCTTCCAGCTATAGATGTATGACCCTATTTAGTCAAATTTACCTCTTTCTATTAGGACATCTTGTTCATCTTGCTTATTTACCAAATGTTTTCCAAAATAGTGTATAGACGTCTGAGGTCATGGGTTCTATGATTATCTTTATTTTAAACGGGGAATTAGAGTATAGGTAGATTAAGAAGATTTCTCCAGGCCACATAGTAAGTAATTCTTTGGCAGATCTTGAGAGAGAGTTGCGTTACTAGACTTCCAGTCAAGGACACTTGTCCTTTGGAGCTGCTAACATGATTTCTAGAGGCCACTAAAAGACTTAGCATGGGATCAAAGCTGTAATCGTTTTCCTAATCCCAGGGGGAGATTTTGTTATACAATAATTGACTCTCCTACAAGTTAAAGTCCTAAAAGCCCAAATTTCTGGGTTTTTTCCTTTACCTTAGGCCAAGTGAAATCACTGGTTCAGTCACTCATTATTTTAATATATGTTGTCTCCTACCTTCTTTGCCTGCCCAAGCAATAGCTTTTCTTTGAATCAGTCATACAGACTTGACCTGTTGCTAGTAGCCTGTGACAGTTTGACTTCCTCCTGGGAAGAATTGTCCAAATTCTGATTGGTCTATTATGTCTTAGAGCAGTTGCCATAAATTTCCCCTCCGCGGCAGGAGTCATGAATGCTGGGCTGGAGGCCTGCCAGCTTCATATGTTCCATTGTTCATTACCCTTTATATGGTTCTATGATTGTTAATTCCTCTTTTAGCGGCTTGATGGGTAACTGTGCCCTAAGAACAAGTGGTATTAGGAGGAAAAAAAAGAATACTAAGAAGGAGAGACATTGAAATGTTTTTTTACCAGTAGAGAAGAGAGAAGAAAAGAGAATGGACCTTTTTTTTTCTTCTCTTGGCTCTCTCCATATACAAAGAATTGGTGGTAGTGCCATTGGCCATGTTTCATGGAACAAATTTCATAGTTCTTTGGCAGCTATCTCCTATGATATACCAGCTATCACAGTCATAACTGGAGAGAGGAAACAAGGCTTCAAACCATATCTCAGCAGGCCCTTGGGAACTATGTTTCAAATGGGATATGGTTTCCATCAGGTTGTAACATTCTATATGTGATGGACAAACAAAGAGCGATGATGGCTTCAAAGGAATATATTTTAATCCCATCAGAAACATAGCATTGACTTTACCTGGATTGTCTGTTGGTTTTGTATCTGGTTGGCATTGGAGGTATTGCTCATGGTGAAGTGAGAAATGGACTGGGTTCTAGTTCTAGTTCTAAGCAGATCAATGGGATATGCCATTGACTTGTTGTAGAATCTTTTACAGCTCACTTAACCATTTCTTTTTTCATCCATAAATTAGGGATAATAGCAATTGCTCTGCCTTATTGAGTATTCTGAGAATTAAATGAGATAACAGATATGATGGTGTTTTGACAAGTACAAAGCTACCTGTGTAAGCTATCCCATACTGTATGGACTTGGTTGTTGCCATGGAGAATAAATTGGGTGGTGGCAGCAGGAGCTCTGTAGCTAGAAGGATTTCAGAAGAAAGTGGAAACAACACTGCATATGAAAGTCATTGTACCAACTGAGTGGATACGTGGTTTAGACGATTGGACTTTGGTCTTGGAGTTGGGAGATCTGCTCTCCCATCCAGCCATTAAACACTTAACTATCTGTGTGAACCTTGGCAAGTCAATTAAATTCTCTTTGCTTCAGTTTCTTTACCTGTTAAATTAGGAGGTTGGACTCAATGGACTCTGAGGTCCCTCCCTGTTTTAGATCTATGATTCTATGAGTGGCTCAAATTAAGAACATTTTTTATTCTTCCCAACATCCCATCAAGTACTGGCTTTCAGAACCTGAACCCTGGACCCCCTTTTGCTAACCCCTTCTGGGACCTTGTGGTAGTTCCCATTTTTTGAACTGGTTTTTACTTCAAATGCTGTCTTCTGCTTCTGCCCTTTTTTTTATTCCATGCTTGTTTCTTGATCTTGCTTGGTTCACATTACCTATGATCCTGACTTTGTTCTATGCAGGAACTTACCAGCAACAAGTGTTATTACCCTCATTCCCCTTTCTCCCAATACCTCTCCAAACCAGGGGTGGTTCCATCAATATTATAAAGGACTCTACTCAGTGACAGGCCCACGGCAGAGCAAGGGGTACAATATAATCTTGTTTCACTCCTGCAATATTATTAACAATAATAATAATAGCTAGTATTTATATAGGACTTGAAGATTTGTGAAGTGTTTTACATATGTTCTCTCTCTTGATCTTCCGAAATAATCCTGTGAGGTAGGTGGAGTTATTATTATTATTCTTTAAATTTGTATTCATTTTGAGGTGTTGCTACTATTCCCATTTTTCAGATGAGGAAACGGAAGCTGAGATGCCAAGTGATTTGCCCAAAGTCACACAGCTAGTGAGGCATGATTTGAAGTCAGAAAATCTCTCACCAGCGAGAGGGGAACCAGTAGCCACTATCCTATCCAAAAGACAGCTTAGTGGTGAGCATCAATGAATACCTGCACGGAAGGTATGGAGCAGATCAGAAAACACTGTTGAGAAATCTTCTGGCTGGATACGGGATATTCCTGGCTTCATTTTCTTGCTGAAATTTGTTTTAATCTCTGTCCTTAGACTTTTACATTGAATATGTCTGTGTAGCTTCCCTGAGTTCTCAACTGGTAAGGCAAACCACCAGAGGTGCCATGTCTCATCCAGTGGATAAAACTCTCCAGACAATAGACTTTGAAAGCTTCTTTCAGGAATGTCGTAAAGCCTAATTTGCATTGAACTTGCCGGCAAAAGGACTGAGGGAAATTCATTAGAGACTACATCAGTCATTTTGTGTAATGGCACAGAACCTCTAGGGATCCAGTTGACCTGGACACACCAACGAATGGAAGGCTTGGTAAGACTAGTCCATGAGAAACTCATGAGAACTGAGCTAGATGAAACCTTACCAAGTATATTTAGTGAATTAGAGATTCCTCCTCCCCCTAGGCATTTTCCTCCCACAAAAGTCAAGGAAGCTGTTCCCAAGACTTGATTGGCTTAGGAGGCCAAGGCTTAAGCTGGGCAACCTTTTGGTGACCTCACACCATAGTCATATGGCTTCCTGCTCACCTGAAGTATACAAAAAAGGCTTATTCACTTGGGTTTTGGATCCTCTCAGATTTTAGAGATTCTCTAAAACCAGGCCAGTCAACCCTGCCCTGTTAACCAGATAGGTTTCTATGTGGAGACAAGTGGGCTGAGTCTAATCCACCTGAGTATTAAGGCTAAGTAAACCTCTTTTTATTTATTATTGAATAACCTATGAGTGTGTGCTATTGTTTCAATATTGGACCTACTTCAGTCAGGCCTAGTTCACTGCATCAGACCTCAAATAATACGCTTCATCAAAACACACTTCAGCTCTCAGCTGGGTCAGTAGACCCTTATGAGATGTAGTTATCATAACTCCTTGGCCTTCCTCTCTTACTTAGACCAGTTATAAACCCTATAACTCCATCCAAAAAATTCAGTGGAATTTAAAGGGGTGTGGGTTCTGACTCAAGCTGCCAGGGGAAGATCGGTATGTTTATATCATTGTCTTTGCTGTGTAGTATCACACCAAGTGCACAAGGGCCAAGGGAATGTCTAGATTCTGGTATAGCAGGTCCCTGCCACAACCAGCCTATCTTCCTGTTCCCGATCACTTCAGAACATCATAGTGACTTTTCCTGTTGAAATGAGTCGTTTGACCCCCCAAAAGGGTCATGACCCACAGGTTTAGAACGGCTGAGCTAGAAGGAAATGGAAAACTACTTTAGTATCTCTGCCAAGAAAATCCCAAATGGGTTCACAAAGAGATATTTCTGAAATGACTGAACAACAACAAATTTAGAGAAAACCCTATATAGGCAAGCATAATCACCAGGTTAGAAGGCATTCCTATGGTGGGTATGTTATTAGTATATAATGTTATTCCATGGCCTCCCCCTGATTTTTTTTCCCCTACTTTGTTCCATTTGAGCAATGTAGTTCCTTCTATGTCCATATTCTATCATGAGTCTCCATCTCATAAAGTCATAATTGAACCTACAAGGTCAGATTTGCCTACTTGAGTTAGGACTTCTAGTTTATTTGTTATTAATACTTTTTTCATTTCTGTGTCGTTATGAGATCATCAGTACTGATGTTGGCTTACTTCTAGCCACCATTTCCTCTTGCTCATGTTCTTTACGGATATCCCTCTTCCTAGGCTGTCAAGGAGGCTATAGAGGGGATTATGATTCAAGTACAGGTTGGATTAGATGAACTTTTCTGTCCCTTCAAACCCTTAGGCTCTACGATTTTCTGAAGGAATAGGATGTGGAGCCAGACAAAGAATTAAACAGCCATTCAGATAGTTAATTTGGTGTCAACTTGGAAAACTCCCCAAACTATTGCCTTTAGTATCCTTCATTGCAGTGACCAAGTCCATGCAGCCCTGGACACTACTCCACCCAGCATTTTAATTTTATCTTGGCTCTCTACTATCACTCCATTCTAAACCTGAACTTCCTCAGCCACCTCCACATACAACTGGATGGCACAACCAAGTGCTCTTCTCATTACACCCAGACCCCTTAATATTTCAGATGCATAAGACTGTGTACGGACTTAGACAGGTCAGCTTTGAGTTCCATGTTCAGGAAACTGAACCCTCAGGAAAGGAAACACAAAATGGAAAAGACCAGAAGTGACTCAGGTGCAAACTCACCTAGTTGAGTGGGGACTGGGGCAGTAAGACTGGGGAAAGAGCAACATACTCACCAACCTGCTGCGTGGTAGCATCAAAACAAAGAGCCTACTTGCAACAAGAGAGAGTTGTCATCAAGAGACAGACCATTAGAAGTTCTCTTATTTTAAATAACCCATGACTCTACTCCTGGCAATCAAATCATTCAGGATTTGCCATTTAAGTCTAAAATACCAAAGCTTCCAGTACTAGACCGCTATTTGGCACATATCCAGAAAGTTTGCCATCCCTAAAATATCTGAGTAACACACCTCCCTATCCTTGGAAATCCCAGAAGTTTCCAGAGGAGATTTGGGAGCAAGCAAGCTCCTAGAATGGCACCAAAGGACAGTTCAGTCTCTAAGATAAATGAATAAAAGAAAGCTCACACTGTACTGTAATACTCTATTGAGGGTAATGATAATATTGAGGGAGATGGGTTCAACAATCATGCAATTAGGTAGATCTAGAATTGATTGAATTGCTAGACTTAATCGTAGTCATGAGTAGTTCAGTGTCAGCTAGGCAGTAGGTCTCCTTAGAATATCCCAGGGAATTGTCCATGTCCCCATGCTAGTCAATATTCTTGTCAAACTCTTAAATGAAATCACAGGTGGCATTGTTATCAAATTTGCTCAAGACACAAAGTTTGGGAGGAGAGCTAAGATACTGAGGAAAAAAAATCAAGATACCAAAAATGTCTCAAAGGCTAACTTGTTGGACTAAATCTAATAAGAGAAAGTTAATAAGGTAAATGTACAATCATCTCTTTGAATCTAAGAAAATCAGCTTCATAAGTCTAGGCAAAATTTCCCATGAAAAATAATCTTGTGGATTTTAGTAGATTCACTGTAAAAATGAGTACCCAAGATTGTGTAAAAAGCAAAAATGTAACCATAATCTTAGATGTCATTAATAGTTATAAATAGAATAAAGAAGAGATAATAGTGACATATTATGTTCCAGTCATAAAGCATATGAAATTTTGTGCTCAGTTATGGAGATTGTGTTTTAAGAAGGATACCTGAGTATATCCAGAGAATGTCTATCAGATTGGCAAGAGGACTGGAGAGACCATGCATGTCATTCAAGAATCAGAAGAAGGAACTAAGGATGTTTAGCATATAGAAAAGAAGTCTGAGATTATGATGGCTGTCTTCAAATACTTGAAGGTTTGGTACATAGAGAGAGGACGGTTTTGACTTGTCCTGCCTACTTCCATAGAGTAGAACTAGGAGCAATGAGTGGAAGTTGTGAAGGGGCAGAATTAGCCTTGGAAAAGTTAAAAAAATGAGAGTCATTGAAAAATTGAATATACTGCTACCTCAGAGGATGATGACTTCTCCTTTGCTAGAGGTCTTCACACAGGGGCTAAATGATCATTTAGTAGGGATGTTTTGGAAAAGACTCCCTTTTATGTACAGGTTAGACTTTGGAGGACCCATATCATCAACCTACTACTAGACACTGCTTTCTTTTTGTTTGCCTTCAATGTAATTCATTTTGAACTTAAGAAATAAAATGAACATTTCCATATCATAGCAGAATAGAAAAAAAGATGATTGTACATTTAACAGCAAATATATAATGTACAACTTGCGATTCCTTTTTAATATATAACAGTTATTGTATAACTTTTTTCTTTTTATCTTCCCCTCCCACCTAGAGATGACTATCATTAGACACAAAAATGTGTGTATACATACATGTACATATACATACATACATATGTGTGTATCTGTGTGTGTAAAACCCTTCTATACATATTTCTAGTTACTATTTCTTTCTTTGGATGCAGATAGTATCTTCCTTCCTTTGTAGATTATTTGATTATTTTAATTATCTATAATAGTTCAAATGACTTAGTCACTAGAAGTTGTTCTTAGAACACTATTGTTACTGTATACAACATTCTCTTGGTTCTGCTCATTTCACAAACTAGCTGTCCCATAGGCCTCTCAAACCCAACTCATTACCTTTGGCAGAAAAGGAGGCATTTGAGCCGAGACTCAAATAAATCCAGAGATTCCAAGAAGTGAAAGTGAGGGAGGAATGAGAAACAAACTCATCTTTGCCTCACAACTTCTGAATTTTCCTGTTACTCTACTGTCTCTCCAGTCACCTTGGCCCTCACCTAGCCAAGTAGTTGCCAAACCATGCCATTTCTTTCTCTGTGTCTTCTATGTGACTCCTTCTCTCCAATGACACGGGCTCTCCGCATCTCTCACCTAGTCTCCTACCTCAAATCTCTCTCCAGCTTCAATCCGTCCTCTGCACAGCTGCCAAAGTGATTTTCCTAAAGCCCAAGCCTGACCACATCACTCTCTACTCAATAAACACGAATGGCTCCCCATATTTCCAGGATAAAATAAAAACTTATGTTTGGCACTTAAAGCTCTTCACAATTCTGCTCTGCTCTTTTCAGTCTTTTCTTTCATGCATTCTCTGGTGCTGCCATACTGGACCACTTGATATTCTTCATACACAACACTTCATTTCCTGTTTCCTTAATGTTATACTGGATATCCCTTGTGCCTTAAATATTCTCCATCCTCACTTATACTTCTTGGAATCTCTGGTTTCATTCCAGATTCCACTTAAGTGCTTCCTTTTCTGTTTTCTTGGAGAACACTGACGGAGGTGGAATGTAATAGGTCTGGACCTCAAAGAATGGGGTCAGAGGGATCATGTTTGTATGTTGTGTGTGTCTGTGTGTGTGTGTGTGTGTGTGTGTGTGTATGAATGTGTACACACATGCACCAGGCGTTGTGCTAGGCACTGAGGTTACAAAGAAAGATAAACTTGATACAATTTCACACACGCATCCCTCATTAGAATGGGAGATCCTCAAGGGCAGGGGTGGTTCCATTTTAATCTTTGTAACACCTTTGTTCAATACAATTCCTCGCATATACTATAAAACAGCACTTAACAAATGCCTGGGTGGGTGATTTCAAACCCTGAGATTCTTTGATTCTCTGACTCTGCTGCCCATTTTCTTGATCTTGGGTGTTTTGAAAAATAATTCAGGTCCCTTCCTATCTGCACAAAGACTTCTCAGTAGGGGCCCCTTCTCTTCATGAATCCCCAAATCAGGAAGAATTCATTAGCCACCATGAGGTTCTGTTTATTTGTTGCCCACAATGGACCAGAGAAAACCGTAGGCTTACCAGACCACAGAAACATCAGCCATTATTCATTGCAGTCTGTTTTATTGTATCTCCACATTAAAGATAGAATCAAAAGAACATTTTATTAGAATTTTCCTGGGCATGATGACTGCAAAGAACTTCACTTTGAGAATTGATAGCCAATTCATTCTCCTCTGATTAACTGGAGGTGGTGTTTATGACAGCAATGATGGCCCAGTATTTGGGTAGCAGTATTAAGGTCACTACCTATACTGAAGGAATGGAATGAAGCTTGCTTTATGAGCCACTGTTTGGGATATCCAGGGTTCATCAGGGCTAGCCTGAGCAGTGGTATCTGTGTTCAAACTGTTTATCTTAGTTACTAGGTCTATATCTGGTTACCTCTCTAAACTACTTAAGTAGGCTCCTAATGCCAACTGTGAGTTGTGTCATAGGATCTGACCATAAGGAATGTAGGAAAAGTCATGAGGCCCCCTGAGATGGGCACCTCCCTGAGAACATAGTGCTGCTCACATCTGAAGTGGGTTTTGGTGAAATAGACTTCAAGAAAGGTCCCCTGAGATCACTGGGGATGAGAGAGAGCTGTTACCTTTAATCTGGGATCACCAACCTCTCTTGGCCAACAGTAAAGCCTGCCAGTGGGCCTCTGACATCAGAGATGGCCCACAGCAGCTGTTGATGAGTGTATTTAGAGGATATAGGGGAGGGAGAAAGAAGGGGTGGGGGAGAAACATCTAGGAGAAGGGGAACTTGGCAGTATCAACCTTTCCTGCTGGGCAAAGGAATTTGCTCCTCATAGTAGCTGAGGGGCCTCAGAAAAGGGATCTATTGAGCTGCCCATTACTGGGATAGCTGTTCTCTTGTTCCATTTGACATATGACCAAATGCAAGGTAGTAGAACCTTCATCACCTCTGTAGCCCTACTTTTTGCAGTGTGGGTGGGTGGGAGGAAGGATTGAATTCAAATTCCAACTGCAATTGAGCCCCCTCTTCTATTTATTTTGTGTGCAGTGGACCTCTTCAAAACAAGTGGGCAAATTCTCAGAATGCCAGGTCAGAGTGTTCTCCTTTCTTATCTCTCACTGTGGAAAAGGGCACAGAGTTCACATTATTAAGTGATTAATTACTGCTCTCTGAGATAGAGTTTTCCCCTGACATTTGTTATATGTCTCTGCACCACTGAATTGCAAGGCAGTCCTTTTCATAGACAAATTCATAAGACCATAACTTCAAGCCTAGAAAGGATCGTAGGATGATGGCTCTAAAACTGGAAGGATCCTCAAAGACTAATCTAACCCATCACTTTGCAAATGGGGGAACTGAACCAGGGAAGTTAAATGACCAAGGTCACATAGTATCAGAGGTAGGATTTGAACTCAAGTCCTCTGATCCCAGAACCACTCTTTTTTTCCCTTCACTTAATAGTATTTTATTTTTTCCAATTATATGCAAAAACAGTCTTCAACATTTGCCTTTGGAGATCCTGAGTTCCAAATTTTTTCCTCCCCTCCTCCCTCCCTTCTCTTCCTGACCCCTACCAAGATAGCGGGAAATCCAGCATATACTAACATGTACAATCATATCAAGCACATTTCATGTTGTGAAAGAAGAATCAGAACAAAAGAGAAAAACCAAGGGAAAGGAAAAAAAAGAGAAAATAGTATGCTTTGATCTGCATTCAGACTCCATAGTTCTTTCTATGGATGTGGATAGTATTTTCCATCATGAGTCTTTTGGAGTTGTCTTAGATCCTTGCATTGCTAAGAAGATCTAAGTCTATCAAGGTCAGTCACTGCACAATGGGGCTGTTGCTGTGTACAATGTTCTGGTTGTGCTCACTTCAATCAGTTCATCAGTGGTTCTCAACCTTCCTAATGCTGCCACCCTTTAATACTCATATGTGGGCATTATCTGCATGTGGGAAGACCCGCCTGGAGACGGATAGAGGAACAGTGTCTCAGTTCCTAAGACTATCAGAAATGTGCTTTCAGACAGCCTTAGGCAACCCCTGTGAAAGGGTCGTTTGACCCCAAAGGGCTCTCAACTCACAGATTGAGAACCGCTGAAAGTCTTTCCAGGTTTTTTTGAAATCCACTTGCCCATCATTTCGTATGGCATAATAGTATTCCATTACATTCATATACTACAACTTGTTCAGTAGTTCCCCAATTGTTGGACAGCCCCTCAATTTCCAGTTCTTTGCTGCCACAAAAAGAGTTGCTATAAATGTTTTTGTCATGTGGGTCCTTTTCCCTTTTTTAAGATCTCTTTGGGATACAGATCTAGTAGTGAGTGGTATTGCTGGGTCAGTGGATATGCATAGTTGTATAGCCCTTTGGGCATAGCAGAACCAGTCTGTACCGCACACCACTCCTTTCATTTTACAGATGAGGAAACTAAAGCCTGGGGATGTTAAAGGAGCAAGGTCACAGAACTAGTAAATAGTGAAATTTGAACACCCAGGTGCTTTGACTCAAGATTCAAACTCTCTCCACTTTAAAAATGTCCCTGTTACTGTCCAGAGCAATACCATCCTCCCAGTCACCCAGGCTTACAATTTGAGTGTCACCCCTGAGTTCTTACGCTCTCTCATCTCCAACTCACCACCATATCTAATTTTTGCCGAGTTCTGTTGACGCGACCTTTATAGCATCTCTCCTGTATGCTCCCTTGTCTCCTCTGACATTGCTACAATCCTGGTGGAGGCCCTCATCACTTTGGGTCTAGGCAATCTCAATAGCCTATTTGTTGGTCTCTTTGCCTGGAGTCTTTTCCCTACTCCAATCCATCTTCTATTCAATTGTCAAATTAATAATCCTAAAGTAGATCTGACCATGTCACACCCACATCCTGTAGGGCCTGCCCCCAGCAACAATTCAGCAAACTCCAGTGGCTCCCAAACACCTCCTGGCTAAAATACAAAATCCCATTTGGCATCCAAGCCCCAGCACCACCTGGCCCCCTCCTAACTCCAGCACTTAACACAATGCCTGGCTGACTCACCCACCACAAGTTCTGAGATCTACTGACATTGTCCTCTATGATGTTCCTTGAGCAAGGTATGCCAGCTCCAGACTTTGGACATTTTCAGTGGCTGTTCCCATGCCTGTAATTGTCTTTCTCCTCATTCCTGCCTCCTGGCTTCCATGGTTTCCTCCAAGTACTAGCTAAAATCCTGCCTTCTGTGAGAAGCTTTTCCCAATTCCCCTTAATGTTAGTGCCTTCTATCTTTGGATTATCTCCAATTTGTCTTGTATATATCTTGTTAAGTGATCTTTTGAATATTGTCTCCCTGACTAAACTGAATTCCCTGAGATCAGGTACTATCTTTTGTTTTGTTTTGTTTTTTGGAGGCAATCAGGTACTATCTTCTTTTTTTTTTTTTTTTGAGGCAATCTGGGTTTAAGAGACTTGCCCAGAGTCACACAGCTAGCATGTGTCTGAGGCCAAATTTGAACTCAGGTCCTCTAAACTCCAGGGCTGATGCTCTATCCACTATGCCACTTAGCTGTCCCAGGTACTATCTTTTATCTTTTTAGTTTCTTGTATCCACAGTACTTAATGTAGTGATTGACAGATAATAGGTGCTTTATAAATGCTTAATGACTCACCAAGTACACTTTACATTATACTACATAGCCTCTAATAATAATATATAATAATAATAATAATAATAGCGTCTTACATTTACATGTGATTTCCAAAGAATTATATATATGTGCTATTATTATCCCAGTTTTTTGGATGATGAGACTGAAAGGGAGAGAAGTTAGGTGACTTGCCCAGGGTCTCATAAGCTAGTAAGTGTCTGACACTAGATTCAAACCCATCCTATTGACTGCAGGTCTATCACAGTATTCATTCGGCCAGATGGTAAGACCTAAAGGGGCTAGTCTTTCCTTCAAAAGTTTCTTCCAATGGACCAGCATCTGAAATTCCTATTACTGGGGAATCCTCCCTAGGTACCTAAAGCAGTGACTCTCAAATGTTGCTCTTTGGTACCATGCTTCTGTCCTAGGCAATGGAAATAGGGTTTACCATGAGAAAATGTCGATGCTAACAATAATTCCCCCTCTGAAACAATAAATATAAAATTATGTCTAAAAAAGCAAATTATGATGTAGCAATTTCAGCAGTTTCAGCAATTTCAGACTTAACTGCCTCTATGTTGCTCCCAAAGTCCCTCCAAAATTTTTGTATCAAGAGTATGTACACCAGCCCAAGGCAGCAGTAACCAGATTGGCATGTCTGGGTTTCCTCATATTTTTCAGTCAAGTTAATTTGGGAAATAGTGGCTTGTCTTTGTCTCTAGGCATCATCTGTTGGAATGCAAATTCCCCAGAGTGGTAAAACTTTTTCTTTCATTATCAGCCATTAATAGTTTATCCCAGATTACTTTATCTGATAACTAGCTGTCACTTCAGAGAATTTGAGAGCATGGCCCCAAGGGAAAGGGACTCTGACCAGGCTGGTTTTGATGGGGGAAGGAAGAGATTAGAAAGATCTACAATTTGGGCCAATGCCCAGGGAAGACTGGTTGATGATTGAGAAGGCAGGGAAAATGTGGGGATAGGATTATAGAGTAATTTTTGTCCTCTTTACACAGTTATCTAGGCCCCTAGCCAGTATACTGGGGTTGCTCAAAATATCCCTGCTAACTGCCCTTGGGTGAGTTATTGACATTATAAGACAGCTCTCCCTCCAGCCTACACTGCCTGCCTCCTTTCTTGACTCTCTTCAAGACTCAACTCAGATTCTACCTTCAGCAACCGACCTTTCTCCAACCTATCACAACTGGTACCTTCCCTCTGGAATGCCCTCCAGTTTACGTGGCATGTATCTTTTAAATACCTAGTTGCTTACATGCTGTCTTCTCCATTAGAATGTGGGTTCCTTAAGAGCAGGAATCATGTTTTTTGCATTTCTTTGAATTTCTAGATCCTAGCACAGTTCCCAGCATATTATAAATTCTTAATAAATGCAGATATGTTGATAGGTTGCAAACTACTTTGTACTCAAGTCATATTGTTTTAAAGGAGAATCTCCAGAGGTGCCCTAATAATTCCATGGTATTTCTGTTAGAGGAAAAAATCCAACACCCTTGTTATTAGGATGTGTGATTTAACTTTGAATTACCTCCTCCCCATCCCTACCCCTCAATTCTTCTGCAAAGGTAGACAAGAAACCTCACAGAATTGCCTTCTCTTCTATGAAGAGGGAATAACAAACCCAGACTCGACTTCCTCCATCCCACTTAGTCGAAAAGCAGAAAATTTACAGCATACCATACTCTTTAGTGACTCCATAAATATTGTCCCAGGTAGGGACTTTCCAGGCCAACTTTACTTTAGCTAGAGAGTGTACCCCATTGGTCCATTTGAATGCTGCAGATGCTGCTAATTGGCTTTGTTCTTTAAGCAAGCTTGAAAAAATTAAACTTAGAAGCTAAAGGGGCAGAAAACAGCCTTCTTTGGTTGCCTAATGAATTTATTTTCCATCTCTAGTCATGTAAACCTGCTAAGTAGGTGATTCTCCCTGGGCTCTCAAGGAAAGCAGGCTGAAAAATTTTCCCCAAACTTCTATCATGCTTATTATTCCATGACATTTCTTAAATTATAGAATTAGAGGGGAGTAAAGATGTAGGGCAAAGCTCCTTGTGAGTGACATGACAATTTTTGCTAATAATAACAATAGCATTCATATGGCACTTTTGAGGCAGTGGGGCTGTGCAGAGGCCTGGGAGTCAGGAAGATAAGTTCACTTATCTTTGGTCGCTTACTAGCTGTGTGACCCTGGGCAAATCACTTAACCCTATTTGCCTCAGTTTCCTCATCTGTAAAATGAGCTGAAGAAGGAAACAGCAAACCACTTAAGTATCTTTGCAAAGAAAACCCCAAATGGGGTCACAGAGAGTCAGATATGACCGAAACAACTCAACAACATTAATATGGCACTTAAAGGTTTTACAAAGTTCTTTACAAATAGATTTCATTTTATCCTCACAATAACCCTGGTAGGCAGATACTAATATGGGTCTCATTTTACAGATGAGGAAACTGAGGCAGGCAGCCTACAGTCACACAGTTGTTAAGTCCCAAAATCTGAATTTGAACTCACATCTTCCTGACTACTGGTCCAGCCCTCTTATCAACTGAGCTACCTGGTAGCCTCTATGTATGTTCAGATTTGTCTCATACTGTTATTTGAAGGAATCAGTGAAGGAATTCCTAGATAGTATTTTCTGCATCCCTTTGGGGAGACATATTTGAGTTAATGCATTTCCCCCATTTCAAACACTACCATCAAGTATTAAGTATCTATTTTGCTACTCAGTTCTATTTCTCAAACATTCATTAAGTGCCTGCTGTGTGTAGAATACTGTTCTAGACACTGAGAAAAACTTTCAAACATTAAATAAATAAGACAATGTCCCTGCCTTCATGGTTCTATCAGTAGGGGAATGATTTCAATACTTCTAGATGAATATTCCCTCCATTTGATTTATTCCTTAATTATTTAGTAGGTTGACTTTGAGTTACTATGACTGAAAAATTCATTGCCTTACAGCCAACCTCATGGGACCATATATTTAGAGCTGGAATGGATTTTCAAGATCATCTAATTCAGTGGTTCTCAACCTTCCTAATGCTGTGACTCTTTAATACTTGTATATGGATGTATCTGCAAGTGGGTGGACCCGCCTGGAGATGTATAAAGGAGTGGTGTTTCGGTTCCTAAGAAATACGTTTTCCAATGGTCTTAGGTGACCCCTGTGAAAGAGTCATTTGACCCCCCAAAAGGGTCGCGACCCACAGGTTGAGAACCACTGATCTAATTCAACCCTTTCACATTACAGATGAGGAAACTGAGGCACAGAGAGGTTGTACAACTTACCCAAGGTCCTAGAGTAAGTGGCAAAACCAGGATTTGAATCTAGATACTTTGACTTGAGGCTACATGGTCAATATAAAGAACACTAAGTCTGGAGTCAGGGGACTTTAGTTCAAATCTCACCAAAGACATTACTTGGGCTATCCCAGTTATTTGCTTAACCTCTTTGAGCCTCAGTTTAAGTAGCTATAAAATGAGAGATGTAGACTACATAGAGCTTGAGTTTCCTCCTAGCAGTAAATCCATTATATTCTGATTTCAAATCCAGCATACTACAGCAATGCCTCCCTTCTTCACCTGTCTCACTGAGACACGGTTCTACCCAGACATGGGCCTTGAAACATCTAGACTGGCCCTGAAACAACCCATCAAGCCTTTTCCATTCTGGTAGAACCTGCCAAAACTTGTACCCTGTTGGAATAGCCTTATAGAGTGTGGAGTATAGAGAGGTTGCAGGATGGAAATGATACATACACCAATAACATTAATACAAAAGAATTTACAAGTGCCTTAGAGAAATGCAAAACAAAGGGTTATGTGAAGCCTGGGGGAAGGGAGGTTATTAGAGACTAAAGGGATCAGAGGAGGTTTCTTGAAAGAGACAGCATTTAATTATGTGGATCTTAAGTAAGGGTAGGAATTCAACAGTCTGAGAAAGGGAGGGAAGACATTCCAGGAATGGAGAACAGTGCTAACAGGGGCAGGAAAGGGAAGGGTATGTACCAACATGGAGAACAGCCAGTTAATTCTGAGCATAGAGTACTACATGGCAAGAAGTAGTTTGAGATAAGGGTGACACCAGATTGTAGAGGGTCAGGATATAATAATAACTCAATTTTACCGTATTGGGCTGAATATAGGTTGTGCTTCTCCTCCAGATTTGCTCATATAAAAAGTGTGGCCTAGAATCAGTATTATTTCCTGTGCCTTGCCTGGAATACATTTATTTCCTAAGCAGTCTTATCTTTAGTGAAAATTCAGCCTAAACCCATCTCCTACTGGAAACCTATACTGATCCTTTTATCTGCTGATATTCTAGCTCTGAAAATTACTTTGTATATATTTTGTATTCAATTTTCTCAGGTCATAATTCTCCCCCTTATTTCTCCCCACCCCCCATAAACTCCAGAGGACAGAGATTTTTGTTTCTTTGTATCCCCAGGGTCTGGCAATAATAGGTACTTAATAATTAGGTTATGTCTCCAAAAAAGAGAAAATATACCACCTCACTTCTTTGCAGAAATGGGGTAATATTGAAGAGGGTACCCAAAGAGGGTTAGGGTTGCCTGACACTCCAAAATACCAACATGCCGGGTCCTGCTGAAAGAATTTGACTCAAGTCTTCTCAGCCAAAGAAAAGTAAAGTTTATTGAAAGTTCGCCATATTGAGCAGACTCTTAAGGAGGCTAGGTATCTGTGATGCTTACATTGGGCAAGCAGGACATAGTAAGTCTGTCACAGAATAAGTCTGTGCTAAGCCATTCTACGGAGTTCTCATACCACATGGAGGGAAGATGGGATTCTACATACAGAAAGGTTGTGGGAAGAATCTAGGGGATTCTAGAAGAATCTAGAAGAGGAGTTTGGCGAAGATCTTCAAGGGTCCAGATGGGGTCAGACTCCAGCAATGAGTGATCAAGGTTGGGAAGTTGCTGGAGGCCACCTGGAGACCATAGACAATGGTATGCCAGGCCAGTTCAAGGGTGGGAACTAGAGCATCAAGGATGGGAAACTATTGAAACAAAAAAGGCTAAAGACTTGGACAGAGCCACAACTTAAGGCCCATGACCTCAGGTAAATGCCTACCCTGGGAAGATTTACTTTCCCAGAGCCTGTATCTCAAAGATTCAAGGAGCTCAAGGGGGCTCCCAGAGCCTACACCTTATCAATATGGGATGGATTATTACCTATGTTCTACTGTCAAATGATGTTGGTATGTTGACTATATTGAGGTTTTGGGGTTTAGTGGTGCTTGACACCCCAAAATATCAACATGTTGGGTCCTGCCAAATGAATTTCACTCAAACCTTCTCTCAGTCAAAGTAAAGTTTATTAAAGTTGTAATAAAGTTTTATAAAGTTTATTAAAGATGTACCATGATGGGTAGTCTCTTAAGGAGCCTAAGAATTTGTGATGCTTGTATTGAAAGCGCTCTAGAAACAATCTGACAGAGACAGTCTGAGCTAGACTGAATCTGAGCACTTCATGCATCTTATATACAGAAAGACTGGGGGGGGAGGGGATCTAAGGGTGGTCTAGAGGAGGGGTTTGGGGAGGGTCTTGAGGAAGAGTCTAAGGAGGATCTTGATGGGACTGAGGTCCAGGTTGGGACTCCAGGAATGGGATTAAGGGTGGGAAATAGCTGAATGTTACCTGGAGATGACACACAATGGAGGGCTAGGCTACTTTAAGGGTAATAGCTTTGGGTATAGATATTTTGATAGGATAAAAGAGTGGGAAGTAGCTGGACAACGGAGGGCTAGGCTAGGTTAAGAATAATAAAGATTTGGGCCTAGGATAATGAAAGGTTTATAGACTCAAGCTAACCCTCAAGTGGAAAGATTCAAGGGGATTCCCAGAGCCTGTACCCCATCAGCAAGTTTGACTGAACTTTTTTCTTTTTTATTCTTTGTTAAAAGGGGCTTCTCTGTTGGATGAGGGAGAAGAACTTGCCTATTTAGAAATGAAGGAGATTTAGTTTTAAAAAAAGTCTTTAAATAAAAAAAGTTTTTGAATTGAATTTTTCACTCCTTCCCTCTACCCCTTCATAGAGATCTAGGTTTAAGGGTTCAACCTGTATTTAGCGATCTGTTGAGACAGATATAATACTTAAATACTCATGAAATATTTAATATAAATTAAAGAGCCCTATCTTAGAGATGAGGAAACAAGTTCAGAAAAATTAAAATGACTTGCCGCAGTGACTCAGCTTTCATTCAGCATCAAGGGTTCTTTCAATTACAACACTCTTTGTGGTGCTAGGTCATGCTGATTCTGAAGTTAGGAAGACCTGAGGTCAAATCTGTCTTCAGATACTAACTGTATGACCCCATGGAAGTCACTTAACCCCTGCCTCAGTTTCCTTAGCTATAAAGTAGGGATAACAATAGCACCTTCCTTACAGAGGTGTTGTGATGCTGAAATGAAATAATATTTTTCAAGTGCTTACCACAGTGCCTGGCACAAAGCAGGCACTTAATTAAGACTTATCCCCTTTCCTTCGTGTGTGTGTGTGTGTGTGTGTGTGTGTGTATGTGAGAGAGAGAGAGAGAAAGAGAGAGAGAGAAAGAGAAAGAGAGAGAGAGAGGAGAAGAAGAAGAAGAAGAAGAAGAAGAAGAAGACGAAGGAAGAGGAGGAGAAGGAGGAGGAGGAGGAGGAAGAAGAGGAAAGAAAGAGTGAGACAGAGAGAGAGAGGAGAGAAGGAAAGGGAGTGAGATGGGGGGTGAAGAGGGGGGAGAGAGAGGAGAAAGAGTTTTTAAGACTTGTGGACAGTCACTGAGGGTGTCAGCTAAAGCTCTTGGGAATCTTGGGAGTCTTGCTCCATGACATCACTCATCTCCCATCATGCCTTGTGCATTCCCTCCTTGCCATTTTGTTCATGATGCTCTACCCCTCTCCCTCTCACCTACTCAATGCATTGTCCTCTTCTCCCACTTTTCTTTCCTCACTATGTATTCAGATCTTACCTATTTCCTACTCCTCATGCCCACTCTCTGAAGGCTTCCCCCAGTTCCTGCAGCTTCACTGTTCTTTTCCCCTCTCAGAACTCCTGGAGGAGGAGTCTATCTACACACTCCTTTTGGGTCTTAATCTTGAACTGTCTCCCACTGTTACCTGAATTGTCCTTTGACTGCTGTTGCTGTTGTTTGGTCATTTCAGTTGTGTCTGATTCTTCATTACTCCATTTAAGGTTTTCTTGGCAAAGATACTGGAGTGATTTGCCATTTCTTTCTCCAGCCTTTTTTATGGGTGAGAAAACTAAGTTAAGTGACTTGCCCAGGGTCCCATAACTAATAAGTATCTGAGGCTGGATTTGAACTCAGACCTTCCTGCCTCCAAGGCCCATTGCTCTATTTACTGTGGTACCTGACTATTTAGATGACCAGCTTTGACCATTAGCTTCAAGGTATTCCTTGGGGCCTTGGTCAATCATCTCCTAGATCACTTTTCCCTTTCTGTCCCATAATGGCTCTGTGAAAAGCAGCTTTGCATGCTATAGGAAAAGGAAAGGTCATAATATATAACAAGTATTATGTTAAGTATTTATTTTATTAAAAAATTTTTTTACAAATATCTCATTTTATCAGTGGAAAATGAGCTCCATTTAGAGTCAGAGGATGTGGGTTGAGTTCCTGACTCTATTATTTACTAACAGTGAAATTTTGGGAGAGTGTCTTAGCTTTTCTGGGCTTCAGCTTCCTCATCTATTAAATGAGGACACGGGACTAGATTATCTTTTATTGATTTTTTTTTGGAGGGGGAAGGCAGGACTATTGGAGTTAAATGACTTGCCCACTAAGTTAAGCCCACTTGCTAAGTGACAACTAGTGAGTGTTAAGTGTCTGAGGTCGGATTTGAGCTCAGGTCCTTCTGACTCCAGGACTGGCGCTCTATTCGCTGTGCTACCTAGCTGCCCCAGGGACTAGATTATCTTAAAGGCCCCTTCTGGCTTTAAAACTATGATTGGTATAGATCCTCATAGCCTCAGTTCTTTAGTCATATCTGCACACAGCCTGGTCACTGACATGTCCTTTTCTACTTCAAAAGGACTTGTTCAGATTGATGGGGGCAGCTAGGTGGGCAGTGGATAGAGTACCAGGCCTGGAGTCAGGAAGTCTCATCTCCCTGGGTTAAAATCTGGCATCAGACACTTACTAGCTGTGTAATCCATGGAGAAGTCACTTAACCCGGCTTGCCTCAATTTCCTCATCTGTCAAATGAATTGGAGAGGGAAATGGCAAACCATTCCAGTATCTTTGCCAAGAAGGCCCCAAATGGGGTCATGATGAGTTGGATGTGACTGAAATCACTCAACAATGGATTGATAAGAGGGTAGCTATGAAGCATCATGAAGTCCTTTCAAAAAGTTGCTACTGAAACCTCCAGTCCTGGTGTTGATCGGTTGGGGATTCTTAATTTTAATTAAACTGCTGCTTTATAGTTCACCTATCTTGTCCCTAGTTCTCATAAGCCTTCTTCAAATGGGAAAGAGAGACCATCCGTTGATCCCATTCTAATCCATTCTGTTCTATTCTCTTCTCTCTGCTTCTTTTCTCTTTCCTTCCACTCTATTCCAAAAGCATTTATTAAAGCTCCTACTGTGTGCTGAGGAAACAAAGGTAAAAATAAAGTCCACATCCTCAAGGAACTTTATTGTAACTGAATGAAACAATAATTTTATCAACATGTTAATATCAAGTAAACAAAATAGTTTGGATGGGGGCTGGGAGCATTAAAAAGCTAGTGAAATCAGGAGAGGCCTCATGGAGAAGGGGATTGTTGAACTGAGCCTTGAATGGCACTGGGGCTTCCAAGAGGTGGAGGGGAAGAAGAAAAACTTTCCAAGCCAAGAGGAAGGAATGCTGTGCTAAGGTAAATCAAATAACTGAATGTTAATAATGGCGGGGACTTCAGATCTCATTCATTCCACATCCTTCCCCCTTATTTTATATGAGAATTAAGGACTTTTGCTCAAGTAAAATGGTTAAAAAAGGTTGGAGGTAGACGTAGAATTCTTTTGTTTTTTATTTAGTTCAGAACTCTTTGTATTAGATCACACTTCCGCCCCACCACTTCCACCTGAGAAGAACCTCTTCCTCATGCAGCCGTTCTCAACCTGTGAGTCAGTGACTCCTTTGGGGGTTGCCTAAGACCATTAGAAAACACATATTTCTGATGGTCTTAGGAACCAAGACACGGCTTCTCTATTTGTCTCCAAGTGAGTCCTCCCACATACAAGTATTAAAGGGTCACGGCATTAGGAAGGTTGAGAACCACCACTCTGTAGACTGGGGAGTGAGCTGAATGGTTTGTATCTAATAATAACCAGCATTTATACCAACCTTGTAGGCTTGCTAAGCCCTTTACAAATACTGTCTCATCTGATACACACAACACTGAGAGGTAGATGCTATTATTATCCCCATTTTACAGATGAGGGAATTAAGGGGGGTCTAAGTGATTTGCCCTGGGGTGACACAAGTCTGGATTTGAACTCAGGTCTTTATCACTTTATCACATTTAACTCACTGGGCCACTCAGCTGCCTCTTTAGCAAAAGATTTCAAAAGGCCATATAAACAGTGGATTAGGGTTCGATGAATGATCTGTGGTCATCTTAACCCAAAATAACACTGAGGTAGGAAGAGGTCAAGCACACAGCCTACCTAACCTGATTTATAATCCAAGGGTACCAAGGCTTCTACAGGTGCTACTGGGCAGGTGGTATGTGCAACCATTTTTAACCCCTGCAATAATCCAGCAAGATGCCCGGGTTACTTGAGCTCACATGTTCAGGGATGACTGAATTTTCACAGGGTTGCCCGTGACATTTTCTCTTCTCTCACACAGTTCTTAAAATAAATTTCGTGGAAGCGAGGGTTTCACAGAGGAGAAGTGACAGATATAGCCTGTTTTGCATAAGATGACTAATCTCCCACAAATGTTCACAAAGGACTCACACTTTCATTAGACTCATAGAATGTAAGATTTGGAAGCATCTTGTCCAACCTTCTCATTTCACAGATGAGGAAACTGAGGCTCAGAGAGGTTAACCCACTTGCCTGACATCACACAGCTAGTCAGTATACGAGTCAGGCCTAGAAGCAGGTTTCCTGACTTCCTGACTAATGCTCGCCAGAAATAGACTTTGCTTCCGCTCTTCTTCTTTTTCATTTCTCTCTGTCCTACATGACTGGTTAGCATCACTGTTCTCTCCCTGACCAGTCCCACTCCCAGTCAGACTCTCTTGGTTGTAAATGATGAGATTGTAAATATTCCTATTTCATAAGGTTTCCAAATCCAGTACAGACACAGGAATGTCTTTCCCACTCTTTTGTAATCTCCTACATACAAAAACATCAATATAGTGATATGGAAAGAGCCCAGGACTGAGCCAAAAGACCCAGCTTTTAGTCTCAGCTTTGCCACTAATTTGCTGTGTGGCCTTGAGCAACCAGGTTAACCACTCTGGGCCTTGATGTCTTCCTCTGTGTAGGGCATGTGTAGGTTATAGCTCTGCCCATGTGGGTTCATCAGAATGGGCCCCCTCTCAAATGGAAGGCCTGGAGAGGAGTAAGAGACTGGGGCCATGACGCTGGTCTGCTCTACTCCTCTGACAGAAGAGACACCAATCTGATGTCCTAATTCAAACTCAGGTCCTGTGACTAGAGTGCCAGTATTCTTTCTACCATATTACCAATTTACTTGCCTTTTTTTCTCAAACCAAAGCCCAAATTTACAAAAATATTTTAGTCATTCCCAATCACCTCCTTCCCCCACCAAGACAGCAGAGAAAGGATCCTGGGCCTTTATAGATCTCTGTAAAAGCAATTGCTTTCCGGGAATGGTTGAATTTAACGCCCTTGTTTATCTCCACTCACACACAATAGGAGCCCATTTCCTTAGGACATTGTAAGGTCTGAGTTTTCAATCTTGTTCCTTCCCTCAGGTGTAGGTAGCTGCTGCTGCTGGGAAATGGGAGCTGGGCTGCTTCCTAAGTGTTTTCCTGATCAATCAATCACTGCTGCAGTCACATGTTTTCACTTATCTTTAGTAGCAAGCCGGTTAAACTTGGGGATTTATTCCTCTCTTTATAGAAAATGCATGAAAGCACCTGACCTGAAGCCAGGGTTGATGCTGTGACAGCCTCCTGGCTTGCGGTTGCTGAAGCATCCAGCTGTTAGCCCTTTTCCCTACCGGGATCCTCTTTCCTTCCATTGCCCAGTCTCCCTGCCTACACCGGCCCTTATCTCCCTATCACCTTCTAGTTTCTCTTCCTGGGTTCTTGATATGCTCTGCCTGCCAACTTGGGTTTCAGATTGCCCAGCCCTGATCTTGAAAACCTGTTATATACCTTAAGCCTTTTCTGTCTAAACTTACCACTTTGCTCTGACCTTCTGTCATGCCAAATCTCTTTCTTATCTCTACTCTTGGTTCAGGCCTCTAAAGTTAGTTTATCAATTTGTGGTTTAGGAAATATCCTAAAGGTTGAATGCTGAGCAATAGATGCAATATTAGGCAATACTATTGTGCAACAGTAGGCCAGACTGGACCCCTTTACCCAAAGGGAGGGTGGAGGACAGGCAGACAGAAATGTCTAGAGTGCCTGGTGAATCCATTAATTTAGGCTCTGACAGGGGCAGCTAGGTGGCGCAGTGAGTAGAGCACCGGCCCTGGAGTCAGGAGTACCTGAGTTCAAATCCGGCTTCAGACACTTAACACAAAAACTAGCCGTGTGACCTTGGGCAAGTCACTTAACCCCAACTGCCCTCCAAAAAAAAAAAACAAAAAAAACAAACAATTTAGGCTCTGACAACAAGAGCAGGTCAACAAGCTATTACGTCTTCACTCTCCATCCTGGGGACTTCCCAAATCAACATATCCTTTCCTGAATTAACACATCCCTTTTCCCTATATATGCCATCCCTTGTTAGAATATAATCTACTCGAGGTCAGGGTCTCTCTTTTTTTTTTATTTGTATTTGAGGGTTTATCACATTTAATAAACACTTAATAAATGCATTTTCATCCATTCATTCTACCAATCTCTGTGAGTATAATGATTCAAAAATACCTAGCAGGGGTGGGGAACCTGTGGCCTTGAGGCCATACATGGCCCTCTAGGTTCTCAAGTTTGGCCCTTTGACTAAAGCCAAACTTCACAGAACAAATCCCTTAATAAAAAGATTTGTTTTGTAAAACTTGAACTCAGTCATAAGGCCACACGCAAGGATCTAGAAGGCTACATGTGGCCTCGAGGATGTAGGCTCCCCATCCCCATTAAGGTCTGTTCCTGCTTAGATTGGTGTGTTTGTAAAAAGCTTCAGTTCTGTAGAGGGTAAGTACAAAAAAGTAAATTTGGGTTTGATACAAGGAAAAACTCTCTAATAGCTTTCCAAAGGTGGGATTTCTTCCTTGAGAAGTTGTGGAATGAAAATCAGAGAAATATTGATGAGGGTAGGGGTAAAATACAGAAAAACTAGAGGTCTGTGGCCCAAGAACTGGATTGAGCAGAGAGATTGAGTAGCCAAAGGGTCAGAAGCATGAGGGCACTGAATGCCTGTGGGAGGATGCATGAAGAAGGGGAAGGAGAGTATCCTGAATATACATACTTAGTTTGCATCTCAGATTTTGCCTAAGACTGGCCATGGATATATAGCAAACCTAGAGGTGAGAAGGCCATATTCACCTAAACAATTCTTATTTATTTATTTTTTTAATGTATGGAATAAGACAAGTATTTCCGTAACAGTGCAGTAAAAAAGATGATTGTACATGAAACTGCAAATCTATTATGGGCAACTCTCTATTCCTTTTAAATATATAATAAAATAATCATGCAGGTTTTTCTCCATTTTTTGTACCCCCACACCATTGGCTACCATTAAAAACAAATATATATGTATGTATATATGTATATACACATATAGAAGTAAAATCATTCTATCCATACTTCTATTTATCACTTCCTGAGACGATTTTCAGATTGTATTTTGGGTACTTACAAGGGAGCCCTTTGGGAATGATAATCTTCACTTGGTGTTTGCCAGGCATTCCCTTGCTCAGGGAAGCTGCTTTCTCACCATCAGAGCAGAGGTTGGAGGGGGGAGGTGTGGGGAAAGCTGAAACAACACTGAATTCTGAGAGCACATCTTCGCCTATTTGTCCATCTCTCCAACCTGGGGCCTGCATCTCCCTACTAACAGGAGGTGTGGGGGTGTGGATCTCTCTGCAAGTGATGTTTCCTAGATCTCTGCTGCTGAACCTAAAGAAGACAGATCTCCAATTTTAGGGGAGAAATGCAGCTACAAACAGAAACAAGAGCAAAGGGAGTAGGCTAAAAACAACATGAGCAGAATTATCTTTTGTTAAGGGGAAAGTCTGTTCCAAATCTGTCAGCATTAGCAGCAGGAGCAAACAAATAATGGGTCAGAGGCAGAGGTATTCCATTTACTTGTCATCATTGTGGTATGAACTGCCCCTTGTAAGTCACATTCTAGAGATCTGAAGTTCACTTGCCCCTTCAGTGGCCAAATCTATTTTTATAATAACCGTTTTGATGAAAGTCTCCTTAAACATACTTCTCTAGCTTTTAAAACCAAGGATGACTTAACCTTTCCTTTGATGACTTAGGGTTATGATTATGAACACTCATTACAAAATGTTACAGCCTAGTTCTGGGTCTGCGTCGTAGAATCATAAAATGCTGAAGCTGAAAAAGGCTGTAGAGGGTACCTAGTCTGCTTTTTACTTTTTTCTGTCTCTTACCTGGAAGTTACTTCTCTTGCTGTGGGGTAGAGGCTCCCACAAGCCCACCCTAGCATTCTTTATCTTCTAGTATATTACTTAATAAATAAAAAAATAAAATTTCAGTTCAAATTCTCTTCCTCCCTTCAGCCCCTTTGCCACCCATTGAGAAAGTGAACAATCTGATGCCCATTACATATGTGAAGTCATATAAAACATATTTCCATATTAAACATATTGGGGAAAAAAACAAGAAAAATGAAAAGAAATATGTTTCAATCTTTACTCAGAGTACATCAGTTATCCTTTTGGAGGTGGTTAACATTTTTCATCATGAGTCTTTGGGGGTGGGGAAATTGGGGCCTTGAGGTCACATGTGGCCCTCTCTAGGTCCTTGGGTATGGCCCTTTGACTGAATCCAAACTTCATGGAACAAATCCTTTTATTAAGGCCTCAAGGCCACAGGTTCCCTATCCCTGGGTTAGTATGTTACTTCTAACATGTTACTCAGTGACAGATAATCATAATCAAATTTGTTAGAATTGTGTATCAGATAAGTCACTAGGGTTTTGAGGGAGGGCATCAAAGAGCAAATACATGAAAGACTTCTTTTTTGGAGGGGAGAAGGCAAGGCAATTGGGGTTATTAAGTGACTTGCCTAAGGTCACACAGCTACTAAGTATGTCAAATGTCTGAGGCCAGATTTGAACTCAGGTCCTTCTGACTCCAGGACTGGTGCTCTATCCACTTCACCATTTAGCTGCTGCACATGAAAGACTTACCAAAGGGTTTTGCTCTATGCCAGACATCCAAGGACCTTTTCCCTTTATTACTGGGTTGAGGGTTAGGTTCTAGTGAAGCCATTGGACGTATGACCTCTGAAATAAGTGAAATATTATGTGAAAAAACTTAAAGGACTTGAATAGTAGGAATTCAATGATGTCTGAAGATGGTAAAATTAGCTCATGAGTTAAGAGGCTAGCAGTTGACTCTCTGTATGGAAAAACTAGCTAATAGCTAGGGCTTTCCTAAAAGGAAAGGAATTCCTCAAAAGGTAGTCAGTTTCCAGGGCCAGTTAGATGGCACAATAAATAGAACACTGGCCCTGGAGACACTTGACACTCTTACTAGCTGTGTGACCTTAGGCAAGTCACTTAACCCCAATCACCTGGCCTTCCCTTTCCCCCTCAAAAAAAAAAAAGGTAGTCAGTTTCCCATTCCAAGAGGTCTTCCAGTAGTAATTGGATTTCAACCAGATAAAGATATAGTAAAGGAGCTTTTTGCTCAGGTATACATAGGATTGAGTGACTTCTGAACTCATTACCTTCCAGTTTTAAGGTTTAAACCATATAATGGAAGGCTTAAAATTTGGTCTCATATCATGCTTTCCGTAGATTTATTTTTATCTCCATTATTCTTTTTTATTTTATTAAATCTTACTGCTCATACTTCCTTTTTTCTGTTTTATTACATATATGTATATTTTTAATGTAATAAATTTTATTTGTTTTCTTGTTTACATCTTTCATTTTCATGAGATTTTTGAATTACAAATTTTCTCCCCATCTTTCCCCTACCCCAACCCCAAAACAGCGCTCCCACTGTAGAGCCCCTCCCCTGGTCTGCTCTCTAACTTTCTGGTAGGGCAGGGAGGGTCTCCCTATCCCAGCCCCTGTATATCGTAATTCCTAGTTGCAGGTATTGCAGAGCTTTAAATTCTAGATTCTTTCGATTCCTCCCTTGTCACCCACTTCCGCTGGAAGGAGAACCAATTCAATACAGGCTGTGTAGGTATGATTATACAGGACATCTTCATAGTGGACATATTGTGACA
>CM053598.1:113990748-114016760 GCA_028646575.1 Pseudocheirus occidentalis | reverse complement strand
AGGTGTCTTATAAATGTGTGTTGCTGAGAAGAGTCCAGTTTATCAAAGTTGGTCATCACACATACGATGTGTCATTGGGTTTTTTCCTGGTTCTGCTCTTCTCACTTAGCATCAGTTTGTATGAGCCTCTCCAGGTGAATATGAAGTCCATCTCCTCCCCATTTCTTATATCACAATAGTATGCCATTACATTCATATACCCCAACTTGTTTAGTCATTCCCCAGTTGATGGGCATCCCCTTAATTTCCAGTTTTTTGCCACCACAACACCCCCCCAACCCTCCAGTAAAGAGAAAACTCCATGGACAAAAAAGTCCATGGAGTCATGTAGAGTCTGTCATGATTGAGCAACAAAAGAAAACATCCAAATCTCATTCCATTTGAGGGCCCATCAAATACACAAAGTCAACTGTCATCTCCTCCTCAAGTCTTCGGTTCTTTCAATCAATCCTCATATGGTCAGCATGATTGCCTTCCTCTGGACATTCCCCAACTTCTCATCACCCTTCCTAAAATGTGGCCTCTAGAACTGACGCAGCACTCCAGATAGAGTTTAGCAAGGGTAAACAATACAGAATTCGATAAGAGTTTAAGTCTCTGCTGACATTAAAGTCTCACCGTGCTATTGCTACAAAGCACATGACTGTTTTCAGCAAGATGGCACATGCCTGTTTTCTGCAAGATGTCTAAGGGAGTTGAGGGAAAGGCCTCATAGTGTGACAATCCCAGATTTCTTTTTTTTCTCCATCAGCACAAAGAGAGCAATGTTTGACTCTTACTGTTAAAGGCAAAGTGCCTCAGGAGAGCATTCAACCCAGTCTTCTAAAGTGTTTTCTCAGAAGAGGCTCCTGGGCATGTTGCTGTTCTGTTAATTTTACAAGATCATTTGGAAACTTTCAACAGAGGATGCTTCCTCCCCAAAACAGAAAGGCTCTGTTCCACCTCTTTATTTTGAAACCTTCCTTGACCAAAGCAGCCTGAAACAGACTCTAATGCCTCTGACCTACACTTAGCATCTTTGCTACTCCACCCACTCCTCTCGTAGACTTACTGCCTTGTCTGGATAGCTATTTCCCCATATGGTCCTTTTCAAGAACAAAGGACAAACAGTAACAACAATTTCTTCATATGTACAAGTGTTCTCCCTGCAGCTATAATGCAGCAGTAAAAGTGGAGGTCCTTTCTTATTCTTTTTTTGTTTTGATTCCAAAATTCTTCTCCTTAGAACCTTGCCTTGTACACAAAAAACTTTCAATCAATTGATACAATGTCATTCACTTATTCAGTAAATAGTGATTAATTGATTGGTTGCTTAGATGACTAAGATAGAAACACTGGAGGAATGTTCCCCAAAACCTTAATATTAAGTCGCTGTATACAATGTTCGGTGTTCTCTCCTTACCAAATATTTATCTAGCACCATAACACATCTAAGACAGACAAGATGATGATGTCTTTTTTTCTGTTTGCCAACATTTTCCCTTTTCCTGAGACTTTTCTTTAGAGGGGAGAATTCGAGGCAATTGGGGTTAAGTGACTTACCTAAGGTCACACAGCTAGTGTGTCAAGTGTCTGAGGACACATTTGAACTCAGATCCTCCTGACTGCAGGGCTGGTGCTCTATTCAATGCACCACCTAGCTGCTCCCAGACTCTTTTTTTTTTTTTTTAAGTAGCTATGCTCACCCATCCAAATTGATTTAGGGAGGGAAAACCATCCATTTGACTTCAAACAACTGTTTTCAAAATACTGTCTCAATTAACTGGAATGCTCAGTGAAGAGTGCGTTATAAATCATTGAATCTTCTACTTAATTTAAAGTCAAACAGAAATGCCTTTAGTTTTCAATCCTCTGCTAAAAATGCTACCAAAGGATTCATTTTCCTGCTTTGATGAGTGGAACAGCATGAAAATAATTGAATCTCTTTTTGGATGGCTAAAGGACTTTTTAGGGTTTCAGGGCAATCATCCTGAAAACCTTTCAGTATACACTCAAGCTATATATAGTACCCGAGGGACATTGGATTGAACGTGTGCTACACATTGGCAATCTCCTGGAAGGTGTTTGGCTTCTGTTATTGTTCAGTATGTGTGTTTTTGATGAATGCCTGTCAGATACCACATCAATTGTGTCATGTTTATTTCTGGGCATTACATTTTTAGAAGGACATGGACAAGCATTCAGACAGGGAGATCTAGATGGTGAGGGTCTGTTGGGTCTCTTGTTGGTAATGGGTTGAACCGTCCTCAGCTAACAGGAGTGCACGTGATCACCTGGGGGCAGAATGCGGAAAGTTGCACCTATTTTCGATAAACAGGATTATCTCTCTGCCTCTGGGGTGAAGCACGATTGGCTCGGCTCGCCGTGGTGAGGGCATGGCCAGGGGAGGAGCCCTAAGGGGCCCTGGAGAAAGGACTTAAATATAGGCTACTCGGAGGCAGAGGGAGTTCCAGCCACGCCAAGCTTAGAGAATGAGAGTTCCAGCCATGCCAAGCTTAGAGAAAGTAGGTAGAAGCAAGTGTTGTGTTCTGAAGAAGAGTTCCAGCTACACCAAGCTTAGAGAAAGTAGGTAGAAGCAAGTGTTGTGTTCAGAAGAGAAAGTTCCAGCCACGCCAAGCTTAGAGAATGTAGCTAGAAGCAAGTCCTGTGCCCTAAGTTTTTCTGTGCAGCTGTTTCTCCCGGAGTAAGCGGAAGACAGTAGCCGGGGAAGCCTGTTGAGGAAGGGTATAGGTGAAACCTATACAGCCTGACCCCCCCCAAAACTGTAGCAAGGGTCCTCACAAATTATGCCAAATAAGGGTCAATTGAAGAAGCTGAGGATGTTAATCTTGGTAATAACTGGTAACGAAACTCAGTAACTGCCCTTGAGGTCAGGTAGGGGAGAAGTTAAGTTTCTGCTTGGCTCCAGAAAGCAGAGTACATAGCATTAGGTGAAAATGAAAAAAAACAAAAAAGGAAAGAAAAGAAAAGAAAAGAATGTCAGGAAAAAAATACTTAACAATTGAGGGATTTAGGTAGTGGAGGCCTTGGGATAAGGAAGAACCTTAGTTCAGAAACTCTCAGCCGTTTACCAACTGTGGGATTTTGGACAAGTTATGTAAGCACTCCAAAATTTAGATCTTTTTAAAATAAGGAGGCTGGACTTGACCTCCAATGTCCTTTCCAGATTTAAGTCTATGATATTATGAATTAGTGCTAAGGAGAAGTAGATTGAATTGGCTCTCTCTCTGGAGATGTTTTAAGCAAACTATAGGTCATGCCAGTAATTACATGCCAGTAATGTTACAGAAAGGATTTCTGTTTAGGTACAAAATGGAGTTCTAAGAGCCCTTCCAATTCTATAATCTTGATTTTTACTATTTTTTTCTTCCATTCACCATTTTCTTCTAAAGCAAAGCATAGCAAAATTATTCTGTTCAAAGGACTATTGGAATAGATTACTTCCCCTCTCAAAACATACGCACACAAATAAAAAAATACCTACAGGGGCGGCTAGGTGGCACAGTGAATAGAGCACCGGCCCTGGAGTCAGGAGTCAAATCCGGCCTCAGACACTTAACACAAAAAACTAGCCGTGTGACCTTGGGCAAGTTACTTAACCCCAACTGCCCTCCAAAAAAAAGCAAAAAAAACAAAAATACCTACAAACTCTCCAATATTCTGCATTTTAAGTGAAGAAGATAAGAGAAATAGTGAATGAGTCTTCTTTTTCCTTTCTTTAAATGAATTTTCATTCATTTCCAAAGGTTTGTCTGTGATTTCTTTGGTATAGGGAACTTCCAGGTGAGGAAATTTCCTGTATCAATTCAAGTTGGGAGTTCTCTGTAGTTCATAGTTTTAAAGAGTTGCCTAGAGCATTAAGGAGTTAAGGCAGTATGTGTCAGACTTAAACTCAGGTCTTCCTGACTAAGAAGCCATCTCTCTATCCATAAGGTTCGCTTCCTCAGCTAGATTTTTATTCTTTGTCCTAGCTAGATTCAAGTCCCTCCAAAATCTGACCCAACCTACCTCTCCAAATTTATTTAATTTAACCCTACTCACCAACATGAACCCAGTGCTCCAGAAAGTCTGCATTACTATTTTCTCTCGAAGATATATATTCCCAGCTTTTCATCTTTATTCAGTTTCCATGGCCACACCTGACAATGGCTTCTCCTATCCTTCAGACCACATAAATCTCACCCATCCTTCAATGCCTTAGCTCAAACCTTGTCACCTCTAGGAAGTTTTTCCTAACTATTCTAATTATCATTATATATTAACCACACATTGATTGTATAGAAAGAGTGCCAAGTTTGGAGTCAAAAACCTACCCAATGTTGGTCCTTTCTAAAGGCAGCATTTGTCAAACAAACAGGCAGGAATATTAAGTTCATGGCTTCATTTCTAAGTTAACCTAGTTCCATCCCCCAATCTCTAGCTCTCTTCCCATTAGGTACATGCATTTAATTTTGTTTCTTTCCTCAAGTATTGTGCAAGTTTGAAGTGGTCCAGGGATCTGAGGTTCTACTACTTTCATATCTCTAGAAGAGGTATACACTGTCTAGCTTTCTCAGTCCTGTCAAAGCAGCCAGAATAGAGGGAAGGCATGGGTTTGGGGAATTAGAGTGCCATTTCCCCAAGCTCTCTTCTCAAGTTTTATATTTAGTTTCCATTTAAAATCCCCTACTTTGACTTCCTCCACTAACTGAAAAGCCATACTCCACTCCCTTCTTACCCTCCTTTCATGTCCTTTATTCTTGCTCTGTCTAGGAAGGCCAGGATGTGAACCAAGAGCTATGCCATGATCAGTGACTTGAGCAAGCTAAACAAGTTGCCTGCAATTTTCCTACACTTTTTGATGTTGATAAAAGAACCTTAGGACAGTTGGCCATTTTGTAAGTAGGTTTTGAATCCCTGCTTGCTTATATGGCTTCTATTCTGCCCTATTTGTTTTCCGTTCAATGCTGAATCACCAAAACTTTCAGATATTTCTCAGAGCAGTGGCAGATAGTTTGAGAAAGCTACTGGGAGACCTTATTGTCAGAACAACAAGATTCTGACTGCTCATCGAGATGGGAGACAAAGGGAACAAAAGTGTAAGGATTGGGGGCAGAGAAATAGGGATGGAACAGAGAAGGAAAAGTAATTAGCTCAGCAAGCATTTATTACTTCACTACCTGCCATCCAGGGTACTAGTACTGGGAACAGAAAGAAAAAGTGGCAATAGTCCCTGCCTTCAAGGAACTTGCATTCTAAAAGGGAAACAAAGTATTTACCGTAAAATGGCAGGAACATAGAAAGGAAGCTGGGGAAAAAAGGATTTATTCTTAGAGTGAAAAACTTTCCCTCACCCTATCTGTTTCCCACAATTTTACATATGAATGGAAAAATAAATTAGGTATCAGCTTCCTTCTACTTAATAACTTCAGGAGATGGTAAATGGCTGCTGGTCACCACACAAGATTTTTATTTTTTATTCTTCCTTTTCTATTAGTTTTGGTTTAGGAAGCCATCTTAAGAAAAATTTGCTAGAAAAACTTTTTTTTTTCCAATCAAAGAGAATAAGACATAGGAATGTGACATAGGGTTTTAACGTAATTTTTTCTTGGACTATAAGACATGAGCAACTGAATGCTGACTATACCTAAGAAAAGCAAATCCCCAGTCATGCTTTCTGTCTCACCAAACTTAAACTCAGTAAAGATTTTACATCCATAAACCAGCCAACTCTCAAATATCAAGGCTAAAGATGGCAGGAAAGTGTTTTTATGACCATGATTCCAGGCTTTGTAATATGTAAGAGAAAAGGAAACATTTGGCTGAAGAAGCAAGGTTAACTTCCAAAAAGAGAAAAAACAGAGTTTGCCAACAACCGTACCAACTTCACATTAGCCCTTAAAAAGTAATGTTTTATGCTTACCAGCTAGATTATAAGTTCCATTAGGACAGGGACTTTATTGTACTTACATAGATATATAGATAAAGCATTTATTAAGGGATTACTCTATGCCAGTCGCTATACTCAGTGTTAGGTATATAAATACAAGCAAATGAAGCAGTCCCTGTCTTCAGGCAGCTTACACTTTGATAGGGAGGACAAAGCATAAAGGGGAATTGAAAAGGGAGATAAAAGGGTATAGGTGAAGGAGTAGAAAAGTCCTATGCATGGACCTATAAGTGAAGTGAGTATAGGTAAGGCCCCTCTTAAAAGGGTGATCCAAGTTAGGGGCTCACCAGACAGAAGAGGCCTCAGGGAGGATGTCCCTCCAGAGTGAGAAGACTGCTGGTCAGGAAGCTCTTCTTGAGGAGGTCAAGTCCGGAGAGCACATAGATAAGATATCCCTTAGCACTTCAAGCAAGACCAGGCATTTAGTGCTATATTCCTAGCTGATGGTTAGCAAATAATATTGATATATACTGATGATACCTTATTACCATATTTAAAAAGCTAATAATAAAGAAAGCTAATATATAAATAATATATTAGTATTATATATTATACGTAATAATATATAATAATATTATATATAATAAAATATATAAAGTTAATAAATAAAAAAGCTAATAATAGCAAACATTTACATAACATTTTAAGGTTACAAAGTGCTTCATGAATATTATCTCATTTATCTTCACAACAATCTCAGGAGGTAGGTGCTATTTATTATCCCCATTTTAAAGATGAGGAAAGTGAAGCAGGCAAAGGTTAGGCAAATTTATATATTAACTTTTAATTTTTGAAATTGATACTGGGTCTGTAAAAATTAAATCTAAACTTAGAAAAGAATATGATTTTTTTTTTGTAAAAACAAACTCCGAATTTCCTATATTCTATTTAGTGGAATGAGGAAATATAGAATTGTAGAAAGCATGGAATATTATAATTTTGGAGCTGGAAGAAAAGTTCTTAGAGATCATTTCATCCAATTGCATTATTTTGCAGATGAGGAAACGAGGACACATAAGTTTAAAACTTGAGAAGTTTAAAGCATTGTGAAGTTCATTGGTTTCTTTAACCTGTTTTATCTGTTTCTTTTTTGCCTCAGTGTTCCTTTCCTTACTTCTGGCATCTAGTCCCCCTCCTGTCATTATTAGTCACTTTTTACTTTAGCATGAATCTATCACTATCACTTCTCCTAGCACATGAGCACTTTAAATGTGATTTCTCTTACGTGCAGTATTCTTATTTTAAATGTTATTTGTGATTCTAAAAATATTTAAATTAACTTTTTTTTTTGCTATTCTGAGCCTGACAAACACAAACATGAACAATTTCATTTAAAAAGAACAGGAAAAAGAGACTATGAAATCACTAGTCTCCTCTATAAACAGTTTTCAAGTATACAATACATCCATCATACATATTTCAAAGTTGCCTGTTTGTATCACTCTGAACATTTTCTGTTCTTTTCTGTACATTTTCACTGATACTCTTTATTTTTACTTTTTTTGGTCATCATTAGGAGGCCCTTTCTTTTCTACCCACTCCCCTGACTTCTACCTTGTAACAAAGAAAGATAATCAAGAAAAAACAATCCATTCATTAATCATAACTGAAAATATATGTTTTGTTTTTCACATCTAGTCCATTATATGAAGTGAGAAGCATGTTTGTTGATTTTCTGCAGATATAGTTGGTCATTTCATCATTCAGAGCTTTAGAACCTTTCGACATGTTTTTTTCCTTTTTAGACCGTGCATCAGTTCCTACAGGTTTTTCAGGTTTCTTCTCTTTCCAGGCTGTCTTTTGTTATTTCTTAGAGTAAAATAATGTTCCATTATATTCATACAGTATAATTTGTTGAGCCATTTGCTTAATTAGCAGGCACCCTTTTGGTTTCTAGCTGTTTGCTACAACAAAAAGTTGTGTGTGTGCGTGTGTGAGTGAGTGTACTTACATATAGGTTCTTTCCCTCTTTCATTTACTTCTTTTGAATGACATAGCTATGGTCTCTCTGGATTAAAGCATACATACAGTTAGTGACTTTTTGGGCATAGTTCCAAATTGCTTATTGGTTTGTTATAATATTAAATTAATATTTTCCTGAAACTATTGTTTTAGCTAATTTTCAGCTAACTCTCTAGTACTTACTAGGACATATCATCTACAAAAAGCAACAATTTCATTTCCTATTGTCCTATTCTGATTTCCTCAATTTTTCTTGCCTGGTTGCTATAGTTAGCATTTCTATAACCACTTCAAATAGTGGTGATAATGCAGATCTTTGTTTTACCCTTGATCTTATTGGAAAATCTCTATAATTTCTTCATTAGATATAATGCTGGCTCTTGATTTTATATAAACACAATTTTCCATATCAGGTAAAAATTCACTGAATTCTATGTTCTTTAATGTTTTTAATATAGAAGAAATTTTTATTTTTTGGATATGTGGACATTATAATACAATTTAAAAATAATTTTTCTCATTCAAATCATCTACTATGTTTATAGTTTTCCCAATATTGAACCAATCTTGCATTCATGGTGAAAATCCAACCTAGTCTTCATATATAATTTCTTTACTATATTATTATAAGCTCTTTGCTAGTATGCTATCAACTATTTTTACTTGAATATCCATTAGAAATGTTAGTCTATAGTTTTCTTTTTCTGTCTTGCCTCTGTCTGGCTCAGGTATTGAGAACACACTTGTATCATAAAAGGAATTTGTAGCATCTCTTCTTAGTCTTTTAAAAAGTTAATGAATACTGGAACTAATTGTATTTTGAAAATCTGATAGAACTCACCAAATTTTGATAGAAAATCACCAATCCCTGGGGCTTTTTTCTTTGAGATTTCAGTTCTGGTTTGTTCATTGTATTTTTTTCCTTCTTTCCTTCTTTCCTTCCTTCACTCTCTTTTTCCTTACCTTCTTTCTCTATGTATATATGTGGGTGTATGCATATATATGTATATATCTGATTGCCATTATTTCATTATTTTGGGGGCCTTTAAACACAATAGCACTGCTTTTTTCCCTTTAAATATGTCTAATTTTATTATTGCCTCATTTAAGATTACATTTTGCTATCCTCTGATTTTTTTTTTTTTTTTTTTTTTTTTTTGCTTTTTGGACGGCAGTTGGGGTTAAGTGACTTGCCGAAGGTCACACGGCTAGTTTTTGTGTTAAGTGTCTGAGGCCGGTATCCTCTGATTTTTAAAAAAATTCCCCTAAAATACAATAAATTCCGCTCCAGCTTCTCAATTTAACTCTGCGTGAATCTTTTTGCTTCAAATATATTTCTTGTAAACAACCTAAAGTTAGATTCTCCCTTTTAAAATACGTTTTGTTATCCTCTTCTGTTTTAAGGATGTCTTTGTCCCATGTACATTCATGAATGTAATGTTGATTGCACATTTCTTTTTTAAATTAAATTTTATTTTTTAACAAACCCCCAGTTTTTTTTCCTCTCCCTCTAATCTTCCCCTCCCATTAAAAAACCTTGAAAACAAAATCTTGTATCAAATATGTACAATCAAGTGAAAACAAATTACTACATTGGTTAAAATATTTACATCTCTCTGCATTGTGAATCCATAACCTCTTAGTTTCATCTTGGGTCCTCTGGAATCATGGTTGATCATTGCATTGATCAGAGTTCTTAAGTCTTTCAAAGCTGTTTTTCTTTACAACATTGCTGCTATGGAATAAATTATTCTCCTGGTTTTGATCACTTCTCTCTGCATCACACAGTTCACACAAGTCTCCCTGGGTTTCTCTGAAATAGTTCCTTGCATCATTTCTTATTGCATTATGGTCTGCTATTATATTAATATATTTTCAGTCATTCCCTAGTTGGTAGAAATCTCCTTTAGTTTCAAGTTTTGTTTTGTGTTTTTTTACCACCACAAAAAGAGTTGCTATAAATAATTTCATACATATGGGCCCTTTTCCTCTCTTTAGAAGTACAGACCTAGTAGTGATATCTGTGGGTTTAGTTACTTTTTGGGCAGAGTTCCAAGTTGCTTTCCAGAATGTCTAGGCAATTTTATAACTCTATCAACAACACACTAATATATTGATTTTCTCTTAGCCCCTCTATCAGTTTTTTTTTGTTGTTGCTACTTTGCCAATATAATGGGTATGTAGTGGCACCTCAGAGTGACTTTCATTTGTATTTCTCTAGTTATTCCTGAGTTGGAATATTTTTTCATATAACTATTAATAGTCATGTTAATTCATCTCCTTTGACTATCAATTGGGGAATGGCTCTTATTCGTGTAAATCTGGATCAGTTCCACATATATATCTTAGAAATGAGACCTTTATCTGAAAAACTTGCTGAAAAGATTTTTTAAAAAAATCATTTACCCACTTCTCTTCTAATTTTAGCTGTATTGTTTAGCAAAAACTTTTAAATATACATTTTATATTTTTTTTATTTTATATATTTATGTATATTTGATTTTATCTAATCAAAATTATTCATTATATCTTCTGTAATTTTCTTCATCCTTTGGTTATGACCTTTCTCTCTATCCTTAGGTCTGAAATGTATATTCTTCCTTGCTCTTCTAATTTGTTTATGTCACCCTTTCTGTTTAAGTTCATTCAGTTTTTCATTGTATGTCATCTTAACTCCACATGAAACATATTGGCTCAGCCCAGAGCAAATAAAATTTGCGTGAAGATGGTTGCTGTGACCATATTTTCCCTAAGGAAATCTCAAATTATATTTGTAGGAACTTGGCATTCAGTTTCCAAAGTGTGACAAATCAAGTAGCCTAAAGCCCAAGAAATCTTTCTTCAAAATAGTTTGCCATCATCATCATTATTATTTGTTAAAGAATCCTTGTGTCCAAGGACCTCAGCTATCACTCAGAGGAAAATAGCAGTAAAGAAAAGTCAAGGGCTCCTGGGCTTTTGGATTCCCTTCAAGACTGCTTTGGCAGTCCATCCATCCAGTTATCCAGTTATTCCAGAGAAGGTGCTCCTGTCAGCAGGAACTTGGTGAGAAATCAGTAAGAACTTTTTCACATCTAAGGGGCCAGTCAGGTAGAGTGGGACAGAATAGATGACCTGAGCTTCTCTAGATTAAAAGCTGCAGAAGATCTCTGATAGCTGTCACTGTTCTAGCATCAAAGATTTCAGAGTGCTCTGCTATGTCCCCATTAGTCTCGGTACACTGCCCAGGTGCCCTAGACCTTCTAGCTAATAATGACATCTTTTGACCTTCGTCCTCTTCCCTGGTTTCCCAAGGACTAACTTATTGCCTGGCCACCTCATTGCTTTGTCCTTTCATGAGCAATGCCTTTGGATTTATGTGACCCTTGGCCAGTATCCCTGGTCAGCTGGTCTGGGTGTGTAACCAAAAGGGTTTTGTCTAGATAGATATCTATTATCTTTTCTTATGGGTCTAAGAGAAAGGGAAACATCCATAGCAGAAATAGTGAAAAAATAGTCATCAAACTCTAATAGCTGACCCTGTAAAGCATGGACTAGTCACCCACAGTTTAGCTACCAAACAATTACAATGAGAGGTTACTATTACATGTCAAAGATGATCCCAAAAAGGAACACTTCTAGTATGTGGCTGCCGGCACAGAAGTCTTTCATGGACAATATCACAGATGTGGATGGTAAAGGTTAAATAGGGATAAAAGCACAATTCACTCCTTTGGAATTGATCAAGCTGTTCCATTTCCTTTTCCATTTCATATCATCATTCATGTGCCCTTGATGTTTCTGCCTCTCAGGTCATGCTGTCTGGGTTCTTACTGTAGTGCTCCAGCCCCTGTGGGTATGAACTTGTATAAGTAAAGGAAAAGAGACAGGGGCTAGATTTGTGATTGTATTCATATCTGGACCAGTTGAGGAAATTCCCTCTACCAATTCATTTCAGTGTCTTCTCTGTAATTTAGTCTTAGAGGGTTCCGTAGGTGGTGGAAATCCACCTAGTTTCCAGTTCTTTACCACCATTAAAAGAGTTCCCACAAATATTTTCATATGAATCCTTTTCCTTTTTCTTTAGAAGCATGTGCAGTAGTGACACCTGTGAGTTTAGTTTCTTTTTGAGCAGAATTCCAAGTTGCTTTCCAGAATGACTGGACCAGTTCATAACTCCATCAACAGCACATCAATATATTTTTCCTTTTTGGCTACTTTGCCAATCTAATAGTTTTGTGGTAGAATATGAGTGATTTTTATTTGTACTTCTCTAGTTACTGTGATAAGGAACTTAGATGTATCCATTTGGAGGATTTCCTAGAGCACTGAAGAGTTAAATGACTTGTTCAGGGTCATATAGCAAGCATTTGTCAGAAGCTGGACTTGGCTTTGAAGCCAGTTCTCTATCAGGTTCCTAGGATCTTACTTGTAGGAACTTGGCATTCAGTTTCCAAAGTCTGACAAATCAAGTAGCCTACAGTTAAATCTAGAAAAGGCTTTTAAGATCATCTAGTCTAACTCTCTCATGTCACATCTTACAGCAAGGACACAGAAGGTCAGAGAACTGAAGGGACTTGTCTAAGGTCACATATGACGCTGGAGAGTGCCAGGGCTAGAACCCAGGCCTTCTGATTTCAAGGTCAGTGTCCTACCTTGCCCAGTTTGGTGCATAATGATTTCTTCTTCCTCTGAATCCCCTTTTAAAAAATATTTATTTTATTTTTAATTTATGAAATAAAACAAGAATTTCTGTAATACAGTAGAATTAAAAGATGATTGCACATGAAACTGCAGATCTATTATGTACAACTTGCTATTCCTTTTAAATATATAATAAAGTTATGTAAATTTATTTTTTTCCTTTTTTCTTCCTTCCATTTATTCTCTGTCTTACTCATCTGGCACTTAATGCACACTGTCTTGAGGCATGTCTTGTGTTGCTATTTAATGTTATTGAACTACCATATTGCTGTTTGTCCTTGGCTCCATCCTGTTCAACATCCCTTTGACTTTGTCAAAGATGTGGTTGAAGGTGCACACAGCATGCTTATCAAATTTTTTGGATGACACAGAGCTGGGAAGGGTATAGCTAATGAGATAGATGACAGAATCAAGATTGAAAATGACCTCAACAGGCGGGGAGGGTGGATTGAAGCAAACAAGATGAAATTTAACAGAGAGAAAGGTAAAGTGCCGTGTGCCAGACAGGGGAACAGAGAGTCCCAGAAACTGGACAAAAAGGACAGAACATATCAGACTCTATAACAAGGTAAGGCAGTCTAGAGTCTTTGGAGTTTTAGGTAAAACTAAAGAACCAGGAAATATTGTTCCTCTCATTCATTCATTCACTTATTCATTAGAGATTAAAAAAAATTCTATGTAGTTTCAACTCCAGCCCCAAGCACATTTTCTGACACATGGTCTAGGTTAATAAACAAGCAAACAAATAAATAAATACACACATATAAATATATACCTACACAAATAAAAATATATACACAAATATATTTACACACTCAACATATGTGTGTATGTGTGTATATATAATATATAAAATACATCATAGTCTATTATAGTATGTGATATTATAATATAAAGATATAACAACATAACATAACAAAATATTTCATTTGTCCTATTGAACAACCCCAAGGTGAGACATTACTGGACCAGTATTAGAAGACCTGATGTTCATTTAGTGTCTTTTGGCTTAAAATGTGCTTTATCTACATTGCTCATTTGATTCCCACAGTAGCCATGTAAAGTCAGTAGTATAAGCATAATCCCAGTTTCATGGGTAAGGAAACCGAGGTTCACAGAGGTGAAGGCATAGGATCATAGAACCAGAGCTGGAAGAGCTGGAAGACACTTGAAAAAACCTTGCTGAGGATCCCACAGCTAATAAATAGCAGAGCTGGCATTCAAATTTAGGTTACCTGACTCACATGGAATACTGTTTCCACTGCACTAAGAAACCTTTCTTGGCAGATCTTCATGTACAAAAGATCTGGGAAATTTAATTGACCGCAAGTTTAACATGAGCCAACCAGGTGATATAGCTGCCTTAAAAATAAATACATCAAATCAAATGTAAAGTTAGACTACATTACTAGAAGACAACGTCCAGACAAAAGGAGATAATTGCCCTACAGCACTCTCTTCCAGCAGACCACATCCAGAATATTGTGTTCAGTCTGAACTATTATATGTCCCGAGTTTCTTGGAGAGCCAGATCTGCTGGTTGCCCTAATGAGAAACAAATAAGCCCTGACTTTGCAGGGAGACCTGGGTGGCCCCCACCATTTGCCACAAAGATAAGGTCTTGTTCATTATAGAGGGGTTGGCAAGCCGTAGAATGCCCTTAGTTCCCTTAGAAGACAGGGGCTCTTGAGGATTAGAGCAGCTTGCCTATGACACAGGATACGTGGCCCTGCGCCCAACCATCCTGTTCAATACTCACACTGCCCAGGGAGTGCTTGTTGAACAAACTGGCTGCTCTGCAGAATTCTGCTGCTGATTTCCCCTCCCCTCGGCTGAGAACACGTCCTAGCATTCATTGGACTTCTTTGCACTGTGATTTTCATTGTTTTCCAACTCAAACTGCTTCTCTCATAATGCCTCTTTCTACCTTGATACTCCAGTATATCTGATTCTACCAGGCTATTCTTTGTTTTCTCAACAGCAATTGGTTTCATCACTTTCTAATTTTAACTAGCCAGGAACTACTGTCCATGGTCAGTTATTGTCAATCAATCCCTTGGCAAGCTGTCACCTAGTCCTTTTGCTGTTGTTGTTCAGTTGTTTTGGTCGTGACTGTGCGTGACCCCATTTGGAGTTTTCTTGTCGATGATACTGGAGGAGTGGTTGCCATTTTCTTCTTCAGATAATTTGACAGATGAGAAACTGAGGCAAACAGGGTTTGGTGCCTTGCCCAAGGCCACACAGCTAGTTAAGTGTCTGAGACTAGATTTGAACTCATATCTTCCTGACTTTTCCAGACCTAGTACTCTATCCAATATTTGAATGGAGGTCTTCCTCATTCCATGTCCAGCCCTCTATCCACTATGCCCATGGTATCAAACTCAAATAAAAACTCTGGGTCACATATTAACTTAGAAAATCACAAATTAATTTTATCTAGATTGCATTGTATCTTTATTTATTTCATTAAACACTTTCCAATTACATTTTAATCTGATTCAGGTCCGCTCAGGAGTTCTACCTTGAGTTTTGGACTCATGTACCATGCTATTTACCTGCCTTAAGTTAGGAACCTTAAACTGCAGTTGGGCTGAGTGGGTTGCATTTGCATTTATTTGACTATCAGTTATAAAAACTATGTGATTGTAGCAATTATAATTTCCCAAAAGTCACCAAAGAAATTGGAATGAACTGTGCATTTGTAAGTTTTTAAGAACCTCCAAATGTGACATTATTGCAGTGAATTGATTTGGCCTCACAAAAAACTTGCACTACAATATAAAGGAAAATTCACTAGAATGAAAATTAAGTCTATAGACAGTCTTGGATATGATTGGGAAATAAAAACTAGAGAAATTGAGCAAATAAAAGCAAATAAGAGAAGTGTCAGATTAGAATACGGAAGGGGGCATTTCAAAGGGTTTTAATTGAAGTCTACTGAAGGGCTTAGAAAAAAGAGAGGAAAAAAGAAAGTTTAAGCAAATAAAGATGGGGGAATGGGTAGAGAGTTAATGGAAAGTTGGAACTTGTTTGCATTGACACAGTGTGAATGGAAGGCTTAAAAGTAAAGGGTTTGGGAATTTTGGAAAATTATAGGAATTGAGGAAAGGTTTTGAATATAAAATTGAGGAAGGGTTTTGAAGCCACATTGTCTTCTATTTTTCCATTTGTTTGGATCTATTTAGTAGTATCTTGATTTTTCATAAAGTTATTAGTTTCCATTTACTCCAGTCAAATTCTGAAGGAATTCTTTGAATTCTCTTCATTGAGCTTTGGACATTCTTTTTCCATCTGACAAAATCGGCTTTTTAAGGCATTCTTCTCCTCATTGGTTTTTTGGGCCTCTTTTGCCATTTGAGTTGATCTATTTTTTAAGGTATTATTTTCTTCAGTCAGGTTGTTGACTTTCTTTTCATGATTTTCTTGCAGTATTCTCGTTTTACTTCCCAATTTTCCCTCTACTTCTCTTGATTTTCAAAATCCTTTTTGAGTTCCTTCATGGTCTGTAACCAGTTCATATTTTTCTTGGAAGCTTTTGATGCAGGAGTTTTGACTTTGTTGTCTTCCTTCACCAGTTTCATGCTTTGATCCTTTTTCTCCCCCAAAAAGAAATCTAAAGTTGGGTTGCTGTGCTTGCTTTGCTTCTTTTGCTTGCTCATGTTGCCACTCAGTTACTTGACTTTTGAGCTCTTTGCCACAGTAGAACTCTGCTTCTAGAAGGGAGAACTTTGTCCCAAATTGCTGGGGCTTTTGCAGCTTCTGGAGCTATTAGGAGGGCATTGTCTCTGAAGCCCCCACAAACTCTGGCTCACGGGTCACACACCTCAGGACCACCACCCAAGACTGAAATCCAAATCCAGGTAGGTTAAAGCAAGAGCCATTACCCTCTGAATGTTCACTTGGCCCCCCCCTACAATCTGTAGGCCAGGAGCTCTGAAGCAGCCATGTGGAGGTAGCTGTAGGACCACCACACTTCTACCACTTCTAGCTCCAGGGGCAGGGGTTAAACCTCCTTCTCTGTACCCCCCAGCTCCAACAGAGTTCTACACTGACCTCTCACTTTTTCTTTGGCGTTTATGGGTTGATAATTCTGGAAACTGCCAGTGCTGCTGGTGATCCACTCTCCTGAAGTCTGCTGCAGCTGCTGGTTGGGGCTGCCCTGGGGCTAAAACTCTGGGCTCAAGCAGGGCTGAGCTCAGCTTCCAGCACACTGTGATGAACCCTTCCTGTCTTCCTGCCAGGCTGCCTTCAGCAGGAGATTTGTTTCTCTCTGTCACTTTGAGGGTTCTGTAGTTCTAAAATTTGTTTAGAGTCATATTTTATAGGTATTTGAGGTGGTTATGGGGGGGGAGCCATGGAATTTTCCTGCTTCTATGCTGCCATCTTGGCTCCACCCTCCCACATCACCATTTCTACAATCAGAGTTCACAAAATGCAGAATATGTTGTTTTATAGTGTGATATCCCAATGGAGTTTTTTACATCATACTAATTAAAGACACTGTCCCAAAATTTTTCATACCATTTCACTGGAGCTACACAGTATGGCATTTGTCATTTGAGAGATGGCCATTACAAATGAGTAAGCCCAGGCACTCTAATGCCAATGCAATACCCATAGCAACAGCTATGAATATGCATACATATTTCCAGGCTTGATTTGCAAAATATGATAAACTCTCTTCCTCAAAGGCAAAACCAAAATATTTATTTGGAACATCACTATTACGATACGATACCAGGGGGTAAGATTTAGCAAGGGACTCATCACTAATCCGGAGAGGGATGACATCTTAAGCATTTTTCCACTCTCTGCACCTCTTTTCTCTCTATTATGCATCTCCTGCTCTGTTTTGCAAGGTCCTCCCACACTGGTTCCCATATGACTCAGGCTGTATCACAGCTGTGAGTTGGGCCAGAGCTCAAAGCAGGTCACATAGGCCTATTAACGGGAAGGGAGGATCTTCCAACTCCATTAACATTACATTCGACCCCAAGATCTTTCATGTCCACTACATTGGCCAGTGGGACTTTAGGGGTAACTTGTATCAACATAACTTCCATAACAATATAAAAGGGATAACACAAAATAAACACATAAAGCCATATCTTAGGGTGGGAACTTGAGCCTAAGTACTCCATCATTCCCTCCTCAAATGAATGGGACCCAAAATTCTTTGGGGTAAGGGGTGAAGGTCTCATCTTCTAAAACTACTTCCTGCTGAGATTGGATGTAGAACTGTCTCTGTCTCAAGAGATCCCATCCTTGTCGCCAAATGTAATGCCAATGTGATACCCATAGCAGCTGCTATGAATATGCATATGTATTTCCAGTGTAGATTCAGAAAATATAATAAACTATTTTCCTCAAAGGCAAGACCAAAATATTTATTTGTAACATTACTATTAGGATACCAGGAGGTAATATTTAGCAAGGTGCTCATCACTAAGTATAATGCCAAGCAAAGGCAACTTCCAAGGTTTGGATTACCAGCATAGCAAACCCCATTTATTCAGCAAAACATTTGCAGAACAGAGAAAGTCAAAATATAGTGTAACTCATTCATTTAGCAAGTAAGTTCTCAATTCAATTGCAAAGTGCCAAGGTCCAGGTATCCCAACCCTGGATCAGTAGTCAAAGTACCTTACTCCTGGGCAGTACATTCATTTAGTCAGTCAACAACGTCCCTCTTCTCAAATGGAGATTAGTCTCCAATCATAAACAAAGTACATTCATTTGGTCAATCACAGAGCACAAAAAGGCCAAAGGTTTCCCATCCCTGGACACTACTGAATTACAATACCATCCATTAACACCAAACACTTTCGTAAAAGGGGCAGGAGAGCATAAAAGGCCATCCACCCTTAAGTTACAACAAGGTTAAGATATCACCCCAGCATTGAAAATCCAAGGAGAGGTCCTGTCTTCATCTTGACCTGAGGCAAGTACTTAGCAGTCCCTGTTTCTGGGGAGGCAAAACCTAACAAAGCCACAACACACATTGCCAGTGTCCTCATCAAGTCACTCTCTTCCTATAGAACAGTCCCAGAACCCCTGAAAACATCATCAAGGCACTCTTTCAAGATTTCTGTGAACATACAACAGGAAAATCCTCCTTCAGGGCTTTTGAACCAGCAGCGAGGTTCTAGGACCTCTACAACAGCAGCACTGCCTTTCACCAGCAGGTGAATCTGGCAAAACAACATCAAAACAGACAGACAAAATACCAGCATCACAGCCATGCCTCCTCAGTTCTTGGCAGCTCTGGGTGGCAGTTCTCAAAAGTCCTGGGCAGCTCTAACTGGCCCCCAACAGTCCACAACACTGCTCTCCAAAAGTCCCTCTGACCTCCTCCAGGCTTGGGCCTCTCTCCCAATTCACGGCTCCTCTCAGGTCAGCCTTCTCTCTTCACATCAAGTCCATCCCACAAATGGGATTCACAAGCTCTGGGTTTTAACACTCAACCCAAAAACCAAGCCAATACAAGGGCATCTCCAAATTCCATTACCATTACACTAAGCCAGCATCTTAGCTACATGGGTGCTTATGTGGAAAAATCAAAATTGGGAAATTCAAGGTAAACAAGTCTGGGGCAAAGAATTATGGGAAGATATATATCTATATCTATATCTATCTATCTATCTATCTATCTATCTATCTATCTATCTATCTATCTATAGTCTTTGGTTACTAATTTGTTAGTTTTTCATGTAGATGCTCATATGGCCCTCGTTGTGCTAGAACATGAGTACAATGGACATGCTAATCGACTACCAAAGATTGCTACTCAACATATTGTTCCTACTCTGAAGCCAACTGATTATCTGATACTAGCAAAATGGGTCTATCAGACAGCCAGCCATTTAGGGGTCCAGGCCACACACCAGTGGGCACAAAATCGAAGTACTAGCATCTCACATGTATTGTTAAAACAGGGACCTCTTATCCAGCCTGAATTATTTTCAAAGAAACCACCTTATTCATCCAGTTCTCCTATGGTTGATGGCCATGAAGGCCAGCAATGAAAGCCCAGTGGTTTTCACGTTTGTTGTAATACAAGTGTTACAACACATCACCAAGTCATCCATGCTTTGAACTAAAAGATGGCGTTATCTCCAGCCCCATCATTTTTTTTTTATAAAGGAACAAACTGAGACCTTGATGGTTGTTCCTTGTTTAAGGCCACACTAGCACATATATGGGTCTTATGGAAATGATGATGCAATAATAAACATTTTGTGGTGCTTTTTTAACTTGCCAAAGAACTTATACAGATATTGAAGTAGGTTAGCCTCCCTACAACCTGTGGAGGGATAAGTAGGCAGAAACTATTATCCCTACTCTGGGGAACTATTACCCCCTTTGTGGTAGAGAAGCAGCATAAGAGAGTAAAGAGAGTGTCAGTCTCAGAGGCAAGAAGATCTGGCTTCAGGTCCTGGCTCTGACACATAACTAGCCAGGTCAAGTCAACAAGCATTTATTAAGTACCTACTATGTTCTAAGCACTGAGGATACAAAGGAAGCCAAAAATACAGTCCCTGCTCTCAAGGAGTTCATCTAATGGGGGAGACACCATGCAAATAAGGATGCTCAAAAGAAAAATAAATGCAGTATAAATTGGGGTCTGGTTCTGAAGGACTTTAAAAGTCAAATAGAATTTTATTGTAGGCCTTGGCTCAAAGTTCATTGGCATAAGACTTTCCTTATTGGTGGAGACTGATTACTCAATGCTCCACACCTCTGTAAGCTAAGAAGCTGGTAGGAAGTCAAGGGTAGATACTGCTCCTCTGGCTTCTAGCTCTGAAAGAAGATGCACTGTTCCAGACTCTCTCCAGGTCACGGAAGAAGGAAGAAGACACTGGGAAGAAGCCCACAATGTAGATAAACCAGCAATCTCACTCATATCCTTATACCCTACTTATTATACCAGAGACTTCAGAGAATTTCCCAGTAGGTATGATGGAGACTCTTCTTAATAAAATGATTTATCTTGCTCTCTTTGGGAGACTTCACTTATTTTCTATATTATCTGGCATATATTCTCCTATGTAGACTAACTTTGATTTCTGTTTTTACTAACAACTTAAATACGGTTTGTTTGTTATTCATTTTGATATTACCATATGGTGGGAAGGAAATTAAACCTTGGATAGATTGCTTGGATCACTACTTCCCATTAAGGGATAGTAATTAGGGGTGGAGTTTGAACCTAAAAATTATTTCCCTTAGACTAACTATATTTAAGAGAGTGGATAGATGTAATTCTAGCCTAGTATTCCCAGTCTCAAAGTAGAACTGAGTGTCCAGACTTTGACCCAATCCCGTACTCCCCCTTTAGGCAAGAATTAAAGCATCCCTTGGAGAAGGGATCTATCTTTCTATGTATCTATTCCAGACAGCCACTTTCCCAGTATGTTAAGGTAGAGGATTCCTTTATGTATAGATACAAGGGGTTGGACTAGATGGCTACTGAGGTTCCTTTCAGCTCTCAAATTTTGTGATTTGGTGTTCATCTGTTAAGCACATTCTAGATTGCAGGTACTATGCTAGGTTCTGGAGATAAAAAAATACTGCATGAAACAACCCCTACTTGTAAGAAGCTTACGTTCTAATGGGAAAGATAACAGCAACAAATACAACAAAAATGAGGGTGGAAATTAAGGCAACAAGCATTAAGGGGACTTCTTCAAGGTCTCAGAGCTAGCTAATAGAAGGGCCAGGACCATTCCCATTCCTGTTCTCCTGCTGTCATATCTTTATTATGCTGGCATTGGAGATAGTCCAAAAGTGACCCTAGTCACCCTAATACCATAGCTGGCTACATTCCTCAGGATTCCTTTTCCAATTGTGGATCTCCCAGCTGTGGTCCATGGCTACATTATACATCTAAGAATAGAAGTTGTGAATCTCAGAAAGAAATGGTAGGTTATTCCATTAATTGCTTCTGAGGTTTCCTCTGCATAGCTGTAGTGTCCATTATAATATCAGCATCTGGGGTTAGAGGCATATCTTTATTATTAATACTCAGCATTATGAAAGTTGAAACCCTAGTACCCACAGATATGGCTCCAACATGGATTTGCTGTAGTTCTCAAGCATTAGAGGCACTTCTCAGCTCCTTGAGGAATTGAAACTAATTACTATAGGCCTCCTAATCAGTACTGTCTGGTTGTCTAGTAAAATAAGTAGCACATGTTTTACTGTAAAAAAAATAAAGCAGATACAAAAAGGTAAAGCATATGTATAGCTAGGGAATAGAGGTTAAGGAAAAAATGGAACCGAGCCATCAGCTGAAAATACTGTTATTTCCTGAAAGAATGAAATAAACTTGGCAAGATGTGAACAAAAGTCCTTTTGAAAAAGGAAGTACATAGGAATAGGGTACTTCATTTCTCTAGGGCCCAGTCAGAAGTCTACAAAGAGACTTTGCAATTTCTTATGAGAAGTGATTTCTATAAGTCCCAGTTAGAGAACTGGCTAGTTTGCTTTCACTAGTGCAGGCATTGAAATAATGTCTTTCATTTCCTCTTAAACTTGAAATAAATGCCTTAGAATGTCTGGCTTATCACCAGTGTTAGTAGACTGGTTCCATTACTCCATAAACATGTTGCCTGCTCTCTTTCAGACTCCAGTTAAAATGCCATCAATGATGTTTCCTCCTGGAAATGAATTATTAAGGAATGTTAAGTTAAATCTGCTACCTTCAAATGAATGAATAAAATAATTGGTCAATTAACTGGCATTTATTAAGTACCTAGTATGTTCTTGGCACCGTTCTAGGTGCTGGGATGCCAAAAAAGGAAAAAAATGGTGAAACAACTCTTGCCCTTGAGGAGCTTACAATCTATGGAAGGAAGATGATACATACATAGATATAGGCACATACAGTATAGATTCAAGATCATTTTGGATTGCAGGTACTAGCAGCTGTGAGGATCAGGAAAGGCTTCATGTAGACAGTAGTATTTGAGCTGATTCTGGCATAATAGAATGCAAAACTTAGAATCAAGAAGACCTGAGTTCAAATCCTTTCTCATACATTTACCCACTCTGTGATCTTGGGCAAGACTCTTAATTCCTCTTAGCCTCGGTTTCCTCTTTCATAAAATTGGGATGATAATAGCACCTACCTCACAGGGTTGTAATGAGGATAATATGAGATAAAGTATGTGAAGTGTTTTGCCAACCATAACTCACCGTGTAGATGTTAACTTTTATGAGGAAGGTATAGGGGATTGCTAAAGCAAAAATACAGATATGGAAAAGAAGTTTAGTATGCGATGTACATTAGGCCAGTTTTGCTGGAGAGAAGGAAGCAAAGAGTTTACTATGTAACAAATATCATGATAAGCACTCCCTAAATTAGATTCTACCATCCTCGATGGAGTCCAGATCTCCAAGTGACTTCACAATGTAACCCAGATGAGCCTTGCATCAGTCAGAACCTAGGATGAAGGCCCCAGGCTTGAAGTGTTTTACATGTTCTTTCTTACATTATTAATTGGTCATCTTCAGTTTAAAGTAAGGAAGGTTATTAGAGAGAGGCAGGATAGTGTCATGGAGAGAGCTCTGGCCTTGGAGTTAAGAATTTTGGGGTTCCACTCCTCCCTCTGGCACATATAGGCAGTGGGACCTTGGGCAGGTCATTTCCCCCTCTCTTTGTCTCATGCAAATCTCTAAGCCCATAAATTTCAGAGCAGATCCTGATCTTCATTAATAGAGGGTATTTCCTCCTTGGGAATTCCCTACACCAATGAAATCACAGCTCTGGTTTAAAAAAAAGAGAGAGAATTACCAGAATTCATATAACTGCAGGAATATCTTCATTTTATAGATGAGGAAACTGAGAACCAGAAAATCCATGCCACTTACACATAGATACTAAGTGGAGTTTTAGTTCAAACCCAGCTCCATCGATTCCACCTCCATCAGTAACCAGAAAGGAGAAATAAGTCAAGTTTATCTGTTACTCTTTCATCCCATCCTCTCATTTTCTTCCTCTCTTTCAGTGCCTCAGAAAACTTAGTGGCACAGTGAACAGGGAGATAGGAAGAACTGAATTCAAATCCAGATTGAGATACTCAGTAGCTGTGTGATCGACCTGGAAATGTCAATTAAACTTTGTCTCAGTTTCCTCAACTTTAAAAAGGGGACAATAAAAATGGCTACCTCTCAGGGTTGTTGTGAGAATTAAATGAGATAATATTTCATGTTATTATTATTCAGCATGATGCCTGGTCCTTAGTAAGCATTTAATAGATGTTTGCTTCCTTCTTTCCTTCTCTGCCCCTTAAGCATCCAGCATATATATCTTTTCCTAACTGTGAACTCAGTCTGTCCATGATTGGATGCAAAAGCCCTGCTAAATCCAGCCATGTCTCATGATCTGGATCATTCTGACTTCCCAAACTCCTGCCCTTTCTCAACCTCCTTTTCTTACCATATGGCCTTGGGTAAGTAGCTTAATTTCTCTGAATCTTAAAAAAAATCAGTCCAGACTGGGAATTAGGGAAGTAAACAATGACTGCCTATGAGGGTATATAAGAGTAACTAAAAACCCGAGAGGGATCTCCATTACTGGAGTCATCACGATACTTGGGGGGTAGGAAAGGAGAAAGAAAGGAAATAGGAAAAAGATTCTATTTATTTTGCCAGGGAAACATTAATGATTTCTCTTTCAAACCATAAGGGGCAACTAAGTGGTGCAGTGGATGAGTGTCAGATCCAGAGTCAGGAAAACTTAATCTTCCTGAGCTCAAATCTGGACTCAGACACTTACTAGCTGTGTGATCCTAGACAAGTCACTTAACTCCATTTGCCTAAGTTTCTTCATCCATAAAATGAACTCGAGAAGGGAATGGCAAACCATTCAAGTATCTTTTCCATGAAAACCTCAAATGGAATCACAAAGAGTCAGACATGACTGAAAAATGACTAAGCAACAACAACCTACTTCTGCAAATACTATTGACATTATCATCGAATCCTTGAACCTTCCTGGCCTCGAATCCTGGTGAAACAAGTGGGCCTCACTAGATAACCTCAGGGGTCCTTTCCATTACTAGGTCTATGAATGATCCTGCTTGATACAGGACAATTGATAAAGATAGGAAAAAAGCCTACAGCCAAAAGTCCCTAGACAGCTTTTTAAAAAGAAATTTGGACCAACTAAATTATTCCTCTAAAACTCTCCTAAATTTTAACAAGACAAGTAGACTTATTGATAATTAAATATTTAACAAATGTTTGCTATTGCTTGGGGTTTTTATTTCCGACAAAATCCATTATATGGTAGAGTTGTGCTTTTTACTTGTACTGTGTGTATTTTATGGTAAATTGGAACCCCTTCTATGATCAATACATTTAGCATATTTTTGCACATTTTGTGGGGTTGGAGCATAACTTTACTATTTTAAACTACTATGGATGCTTAGAGTTCTTGTATATCTCTCTTTAAGATGTATTGCTGATTATGTCTGTGATTTATGTGATGCCAAGTACTTGGTCAAGAGGATATCCCTTGATTATAGCATTGTTCCTAAAAGGAAATGAAACTTCTGGATAATAATTTGCTTTTGGATGCAGTTTCTAGGAATACTGAATGCACGTTGTGGTGAAAATCCTGGACTATCTTTATGTAAATTTGCACAGCTGTAGTCAGACTCTTCTCTAACATTTTTGGCATGAGCTTTACATTGATGTTTATCCTATTTTCCTATTAGATTCGAAACACTCTGAGGGCAGTTGACTTTGTTCTTGGTATGTTTCCTCATAGCATCTAGAACCAAGTTCCCTCATCCCTCTGAAATTATCTTCTAATTGTTTTGTTTATATGAAGACAGCAAAGGCTAATGGACTAGTGCAGGGATCTGACAAACCACATATAGTTCATAGGTTGAATTTGGCCTGTCCTTTTGTTTTCTGTGGTCTATGAGCTAAGAATGGTTTTCACAGCTCATGGGTAAAACTATTCTTAGCTCAAAGATGATACAGAAACAAACAACAGGTTGGTTTTAGAAATGAGGTATAGTTTCTCGAACCCTGGGATAGTGGAAAGAGAGCTGACCTTGTAGTAATGAATACCTGGGTTCAGTTTCTTCCTCTGACATATACCCTAGGCAAATTACTTTATTTTTCAATATCCCCAATCAACTAAGACTGTGAGTTGCAGAGGAGGTGTCAATTGGCTTTGATAGACAAAGTTCCTCACTGGGAGCTCCTAATGAAACTACAACTTCAAAATATAGATAAATAGATACTTATATATGTTTATATATGCACATATGTGTATGTATGTGTGTGTATATAAACATGTACATATAAGGGGCAGCTAGGTGGCATAGTGGATAGAATTCTGGGCCTGAAATTGGGAAGAATCATCATCCAGAGTTCAAATCTGGCCTCAGACACTTACTAGCTATGTGACCCTGGGCAAGTC
>CM053598.1:113957873-113990248 GCA_028646575.1 Pseudocheirus occidentalis | reverse complement strand
ATCTAATTTGGCCTTTACATGGACCTTTGAGCTAATCAGTCAATAGACTGGCTGCATAAAAAGAGAGCTGATTTTGAAATGACTGATGCATCTGGAGCCAATCATTCCCTATCTGTTAAGAAATAATCAATATCACTTTTTGAAATATCATTCAGCGGATACCTTACAATTCTTTTTTTTTTTAAGAAAACATGACTGAGGCTTCTGCAGTCTACAAGCTTTTGTCTTCTTTCATTTTTCATCCCAAACCATATTTTCCAACATTTAGTTTTCACTACCCACCCCCCCTTCCCACTTCTGTACTGAAATCAGCAAGAATACTACAGAAGTATGTTTTGTGACAAACACCAGCCTAAATACATCTTTTAAAGGCCAGAATGTAGAGTTAACTGCAAAATGTCCTCACATATGTCTCCCAGTGTATCTAAATCACTTCATATGCCTAAAAATTACTTTCTCTTTCCCCATGTTCTGCCTACAAAGCTTGGTCCTTCTGAAAGGACTGGATGAGACTGGGGAAGGATAGAGGGAGAGGAGGAGGAAGTAAAACCTTGAAAACCTGTCAGCGTTCATCCATGAGTTATTGGTAAAGTTCCCAAGAGAGCAATAAAATGGGCTGCCCTATGCCCCTTCACTTATTTTATCCTACTCCCCCACAACACTCCTTACCCTTACCAGCTGGGAGAAAATAATAAGATAATTCAATTTAGCTTTCTCCCTCCTACCAGCTGGAGAAGGGGAGGAGGGGCTGGTATTTTTTTTAACTGCAGAATGTTCTGGTGGTAAACCTTGTTGTGGAGTGGCAGAAATTTCTTGGCAAAACAAGCCCTCAGGAAAAAGAGGGAGGGGAAATTTAATATGGAATTAAAATCCCAAATAATGTTTGGGTTTTACACTATGGATTACAATGACTGCAGCAACTAGCTGACCCTCCCCTTGCCTTTTTCTGAGTTCATCCATAGCAGTTCAGTTTTGGGTACTCCCAAACAGACTGGGAATTACCACTTAGAGGAATGAATAGTAACTTCTTTATATGTCAAGCAAGGAGGTTCCTCAGGGTGTGTATGAGGTGGGGGAGGAGTAGATGTGGAGATGAGTTTACACAATTAATTTGACCCCTACATGTATTAATGTAGCTTTGGGACTAGCAAGAGTGCACACTGCTAAGGAGATACGCATACACTGATACTTGGTACTTTTAGCCAAACAAAGATTGCCTTCTTAAGGAACCCTAGAATTATTTACTGAATGGAAAAGAATTAAGAGATCATCTACCAATATTTTTTCCTTTTATACATGGGGAAAATTTTTTCCTATTATAAATGGGAAAACAACAAAAAACAGAAATACAAAGTTACTTGCCCAATGGCATATAGCTCTATACAGATGATTTTCAGGTCTGTTCCTCCAGCCCTAATCTCTCTTCTTACCTCTTTAGTCTTGTATCACCAACTGCCTCCTGAATATCATAAATTGGATGTCCTGTAGGTATTTCAAACTCAATATTTCTGAAACTGAATTCACTATCTTTCCCACCAAATGTTCCCCTCTTCCTAACTTTTCTATCACTGTTGAGGGTACCACCATCATCTGAATTGCCTAGGTTCACAACCTTGGTGTCATTCTCAATTCCTCCCTCATACTCGCATATCCAGACTATTGCCATGTCTTACTGCTTTACCTTCACAGGATCTCTCATATAAGCCCCCTTTTCTCCACCCACACAACTGCCACCTTGGTGCAAGCCCTCATCATCTATTTCCTGGACTCCCCTCCAGCCCATCCTTCACTTAGCTTCCAAAGTGATCTTCCTCAAGTACAGATCTTACCATGTCATCCTCTAACTCCATAAATTTTGGTGACTCCCTCTTATCTCCAGGATAAAATATAAAATCCTCTGAGTGTTTTAAATTAAGTTTTTGTTGATGTCTTTTTTTACATCATCACAGTTTCCTTAGCATCTCTTCCCTCCTATATATCTCCTATAGTTCTGTTTGTCTTTTAAAGCCCTTCACAACATGGCCTCCTCCAACCTTTCTAATCATAAACTTTAGTCTCTTCCTCACATTCTACAAACCAGTGAAATGGACAACACTTCATTTCTAGACTCTATACCTTTTCATTGGCTTTCCCTCCTCACCCCTACCTCCTGATTTCTCTGACTTCCTTTAGGACAGTGGTTTTCAACCTGTGGGTTATGTTCAGTTTAAATACGTCCTGCATATCAGATATTTATATTACAATTCATAACAGTAGAAAAATTACAATTATGAAGTAGCAATGAAAATAATTTTATGGTTGGTGTCACCACAATATGAGGAACTGTATTAAAAGGTTGCAGCATTAGGAAGATTGAGAACCACTGCTTTAGAACTTAACTCAAACCCACCTTCTTCAAGAAGCCTTTCCCAGTTTTCCCCACTGCTAGCACTATCTCCCATTTACTGTATACATCTTTTATATACATAGTTATTTGTATGTTGTCTTCCTCAGTAGGATGTGAGCTCCCCAAGGGCTAAGAAGACACCACGTCTGGAAATGGAGTGTTGAAAGTGGAAAAGTAGGAACAGAGCAGTTTGCATTTTTGCTTTGCTTTGTATCTCTAATGTTTAATGCTAATTGACTGACTAGTTAGAAGCAGAGCCAGAATTGGAACCCAAGACTTTTCACCAATGTTCTTTCCACTATACCAGCCATCCTTTCATATGGCCACTCACCAGGAAGACATCACAGAGTGCAACAGTGATCAGACTCACAATTTAATTTGGTCTGAAAAATTTAATTTAGTTTAAATTAAAGTGAGCCAAATTTAGTAATCCTTTATATATTAGAGGTACTTGGGTGGCATAATGGATAGAACACTTGGCTTGGAGTCAGAAGAACCTGAGTTCAAATCCAGCCTCTGCCATTGACTATGTGACCTTGGGCAAGTTGCTTAACTTCTATTTGCCTCAATTTTCTCATCTGTAAAATGGGGGTAATAGCACCTACCTCTCAGGATTTTTGTGAGGATCAAATGAGATAATAATTGTAATGTACTTAGCACATTGCCTGGCACAGAGTAGGTGCTATATAAATGTTAGCTTTTATTATATGATGATTCTGCATTATTTTAAGGCAGAAGAATTAAAATTACAAAGCATATATTTGACAAGATTTTTTTAATTGAAAGAAAATTGTGAAAGCATCATCTCTAATGAACATGAGTTGCCTGGGGGAAACTGAAATTTTCAAAGTTTGTTTTTAATGTGTCTTCATCCCTCCTTTCTGGTTCCTCTAACCCATTTTTGTGCCACTCCCCAAATGATGAATATGGTCCTGCTACACCTTAGATGCCTGGGGAACCCTTTGGCTACATGCTCCCATTAACTCTGAACATGACCTCTACTTCTCTTCAAAATTTACTAATCTAACGTCTTGTTCCTTCAACTGCAAGATGAAAGAAAATAGGAATAGGTTCTAATTCAGACAAATTAATTGCTACTAGCTAGCTTCCAGGGAACAGAATCCCTTAACCCAGTTAGTTGATAGATAGACCTCCTTTAAAAAGATATTTAAAGAATGTATTGGATAGGGGCTAGCCATTGGGGACAGAGAGGAGATCTCATTCCCATCCCCACTATTTGGAATCCCATTAAGTCAGTATGCAATCATACTGAAGAAGTAAAAGAATGACACTATGGCACAATTCATTTACCCAGATAAGCTTTATCAAATGTAAAACCCTACTTGATGAAAACTGCAAGGGCAAATGTTATGAGCTATGACACCTGAATATCAGGGGAATTGTAGTTTCCACCAGTGCTTCCTAAGAGTGGAAAAATATCACAGAATTTGGTATTGTGAATGAGAATTGGCCTTCCATGGAGCTTGAGTGGAAGACAGATCATGGAACTCAAGTGGTGGATGGACTGAAGTCAGAAGCACATCATAGCTGAAGGTAAGGAGGAGCCAGGAACCTTGAAAATAGGGAATCAGGACAGAGATTATCCAACGAGGTGCAATTAGATTTCTTCTGGGGCAACCAACCTGCAGGCAAATTTGGACTACAGCAATTAAACTGGAAGAGGGACCTGAGCAAAATTAGACTTGTACTCCTCCCTGGCAAATTGCAGTGGCTGAGGGGCATAAAATAAAGAACCCAATGTGTCTAATTTTTCCTAATTCCCTATTATTGATGATATTTTGTAAACCATTTTTTTTAAGTGAGTGAGTTCTCATTTTCTACAAGTATGTTGTTACTTGAAGCAGGGGACTGGTCTTGGTGGATTTTATATTTCACAGACTAGCTCAACTAAAACTTTACAGTTGTGATGTGGGAGAGTAAAAGTCCTGGGAGCTATTGAACTACAGGTGATCCTATAGCTTTCCAAAACAGAACGCTAAGACCTAAACTTGAAGCTTGCTGAGATTGTCCCTGGAAGAGCAAGCCAATTGGAACTGTGGTGTGGCTATTTGCCGAAGCAAAACTGTGTTCCATTTACCAAAGAGGGAACGGGGTCTAGAAAGGACTAGAACAGAAGTTCCTAAAGTTATTTGGCCTAACCCCCCCTTTAAAAAAAATTACTCAGTGCCTTCTTGAAATCTACATTTTTTTAACCCTTTAATGTTTTTTAAAATTTGTGTCATTTTAAAAATATATATAATTTTTTAATGATGTATCTTAAATTGAATAATTTATTGTAAATTTGTGGGCTTTTCCTGCATTAAAATTTTGATGATGCAATATTGAGTTATGTAACGGTATAATATTGTATTGTAAATAAATCATTATACTCACATATTCCTGCTGATGCCTGCTGGACTCCCTGATGACACGCAATACACTCACCAGTGAGCACTTGCCAACCTGCATTTGCTTGTCAAGACCTGTCAGCAGACTTAACCACTGAACAGTTATAACTTGCATTTTGTGTGTTTATTTGGAATATAATGTAATCACTATGACTTTAACTCTGTCACACAACAGATGAAACGTACAAATTTTCTTGTCTTCTCTTCTTTCCTTATATGTCCATAGCCCCCTTATTTTTATTCAACAACTCCCAAATGCACCTGAGGCTTCTACTGCCCCTCCCCAGATCATCCTGGCGCCCCCCAGTGGGTGGTGTCACCCACTTTGGGAACATATAGTAGTTAGAAAAAGTCTTGCCTTTGAGTTTTAAGCCAGTAGGTGTGGTCTATGAGAATTTTGACTCAGTCCCTTGCTGATTATGAAGAGAAAGTGAGGATAACACAGATCCCAACTCCCTAGTGTTACATGTATTTCTGTCTCTCAATATGTATTTGTATATGCTATATGATACAAATATAGATTCACAATATCATAGATTTAAAACTGGAAGGGATCAATCCAGTACTATTCCCTTTCTATATTTATTTAAAATCTATTTAAGAGTATGTACTTGGAGTTAACATATACATATATATACATAAATATGTATTGCAAAAGTATACCCTTATATGATATATAAGCTAGAGCTATTTATATCAGAATGCACATACCTACCTATATTGATTAAATATTGCTCACTAACTGTTTAAATGACAGGATTCATGACTGATTTAACAGTCTGTCATCTGAGTTAAAATCCTCTTCAACATGAGGAGTGACTATAGTGGTGAGTTTTTCACACTCCATGGCAGGTTTAGAAGCAGAAATACTGATATGTCTGCCTTTCTGAAACCTTCAAATCAAACCAAATAGGAGCATTGCATACTTGATCTAACTATATAATGTGCTAGCAGTATATAGATAAAGAAATATACACTGTGATTCATATAATCTTCCTTAAATCTAAAGATTGAATTTTATACCCTCTCTGCTCCAATAATACTTATTTTTTACCCTTTCCATAGTGTTTATCAACTTCTACTTATTATAATTATGTTTGCCTTTACTGCATACTATACTATACACTCTTTAATAAATACTAGCTGACATTTATGTAGGGATTTAAAGTTTTCAAAATGTCTATCACCATCATCTCTGTTTGATCCTCACACACAACCATATCAATGCAGGCATTTTTAGCTTCTTTCTTAGGAATGAGGAAACTGAAGCAAAGAAAGATTTAAGTTCATAAACATGAAATTAAGTTCATACACATGAATACAATAAGAGCTAAAATTCATTCAGCATTTTAAGTTTATTCACACATGCAGAGAATACAAGCTTCTTATTTTAAGTCAGAGATTGTCTTGTTTTTGTATTTGCATCCCCAACGTCCAACACAGTGCCTGGTAATAGTAGACAATTAACAAATACTTTTTAATTTATTGATTGAATCATTTGTTCTCAAAGCTAAGTGGTTAGAAAGGTGTATGGGGGGTTCAGGGAGCACTAGTACCTCTGCTGTGAGGGCTGTCGAACTCTTTCCAAAGCTGCTTATCCTCCTTTGGTGTCTACCTTTCATCTAACTTTTATGTAGCTTCAAGCATGCAAGGGGCCCAGACCCTAATAAAACTATCTCAGCAGACGGGCTAAACCAGGCTGAGGGTAACTTACAAGCCTCAAGCTCGTCAGTGAGTTAGGGGGATGTCCATCCCAAGCATTTGAAGACTTTACCTAGCAGAACGGTTGTTAGGTGAGAACATTTTATTCTGACAGCCATGAAGGTCATTGAAGCAGATACTGTGGAGCACTTAGAACTTGGTCAGACATCAAAGACACCAAGGTCATCCACTGCATCCCAGGAGATTACCAGTCATCCTGACTTTTGTCATGCCACTGGACTTCAATGACTAGAAGAGAGAGTGAGGTTGACAACTTTGTGTGACTCTGCCTCACTTAAATCCAATTCATTTGCTAGTTAAGATATCACCCCATGATGTCATTGGTCCTCTTCAAAAGGAAAGATGAACAATAACAGCAAGTGGCTGGACCTGGAATAAGGAAAACTGGAGTTGAAAACCCTGACTCAGACACTTAAGCTGTGTGATCCCAGGCAAGTCACTTAACCTCTGTTTGCCTCAGTTTCTTCAACTATAAAATGGGGATAATAATAGTATCTATGTCACAAGTTATTGTTAGCAGGATCAGATGAGTTAATATTTGTAATTATAAAATATATTGGCTTGAAAAGGAAAGGTTGTGTTTGCATATTAAAAGCATTTAGGTTTTTTTTGAAAAAAATCTCTTTTGATAACATATCTTGCATGTACACTTTCAAGTTTCTGTTTCAATTCATTAAGCTTCATGTTAATAGGCAGCTAAACTCTTTATACAGAGCAAACACAGTGGTCTTTCCACCAATAATAGTACTTGTGTGTTAATAATAATAACAATATAGTGGTTTGAAATTTTTCCTTTTGTTTTGCTCTGCTTTCAACTTTATGTTTCTATGCCTCCACTAACTGCCTCCATTGTCTTTTCTTTTCTGTTCCAATTTCAGCTACTTCATTGGATTATCTCTTCAGACTAGTTAGGTCCATCATTTCACCTTTAAAAATTAAAGATAATTTTTAAATTAAAATTTAATTTAGTTGTTGGAAATTCAAATTATGACTATTCTCAAGTTATTTTAATTTTTAAGTTAAAGTTTTTTTAAGTAGCCAACTTATCATTTTGAATTTACCAAAATTATTGACATTGAGAAACATAACAGATATGATGGTACTTTTAATTCATACGCAAAGATTGCTTAACTATGATTTTACATATCTTGTGTTTAAAAGCATCAGGCAGCATGACAACCCATTATCTATGTCACCAGCCTATGCCGACTGATGATTATGGTTGCCCATTACATACCCACATTGAAATTGAATACATACCAACTGAAATTTTACCTTATTTGTGCATACTGTATTGAATAACTGATGTTTTGTAATCACTGTCATTTGGAGTGAATTCACCATGTCAGTTCCATTTTTATTGCCTTTGATTTGGCCTCCATTTTAATTGAAAAAGAATGGATGTATTTATGTGGAAGTTGCACTCGAAAATATCCATTCATTTTAGCAATGGCTTCATATCCCTCCAAAGAAAAATTCTGTCTTATAACAAGTTCCAAATGAGTAAAGATGTGGAAGTAGGAACGCCAATGAGTATTTGGATAACAATGAATAAACCAATATTTGTTGTTGTTCAATCATTCAGTCATATTCAATTCTTTGTGACCTCATGGATATACACTAGGCCCTTATATCTTCCACTATTTCCCAAGGTCTCTCCAAGTTCATGTTCATTGCTTCCATGACACAATCTATCTCATCCTCTGCTGTCCCCTTTTCCTTTTGCCTTCAATCTTTCCCAACATTTGGATTTTTCTCAATGAGTCCTGTCTTTTCATTATATAGACAAAATATTTAAGCTTCAGTTTCTGTATTTAATTATGTAGATTTTTGTCAGCAAGAGACATCACATCTCTGCTTTTTAGTATGCTGTTCAGATTTGCCATAACTTTCCTTCCTAGGAGTGTCTCTTAATTTCATAGCTATAGTTATTGTCTCCAGTGATCTTTGAGCCCAAGAATGTAAAATCTGACCCTGATTCCATCTCTACTCCCTCCATTTGGGAAGCAAGGGCACCAGATACCAAGATGTTGGGTTTGGGTTTTTTTTTTTAATGTTCGAGCTTCAAACCAGTTTTTATATTTTATTCTTTCACCCTCATCAGGAAGCTACTTGACTCTTCTTTACTTCCTGCCAGCAGAATGGTATCAACCACATTTCTGAAATTGTAGATATTTCTCCCCTTAATTCAGCTTTTGATTCAACTAGCCTGGCATTTCATATGGGGTACTCTGCATATAAGTTAAATAAATAAGGTGACAATATACAGCCTTGTTGTACTCTTAAACTAATCAATTGTTCTTATTTGGTTCTAGTGGTTGCATCTTGTCCTGCATACAGATTCCTTAGGAGACAAATAAGATGATCTGGACCTCCCATGCCTTTGAGGACTTGCTACATTTTGTTTTGTGATCCTGTGATCCACATAGTCAAAGTCTTTAGAGTAATCAATGAAGCAGAAATAGATATTTTTTTCTGGAACTCTCTTTGCTTTCTCTGTAATCCAGCAAATGTTTTGCAATTTGGTCTTTAGTTCCTCTGCTTCTTCAAAAAGCAGCCTGCTCTTGTGGTAATTCTCAGTTCCCATATTACTGAAGCCTAGTTTGCAGAATCTTAAACATGCAAACCTTGCTGGTGTGTGAAATGAGTGTAATTGGCAATGTGAATATTCTTTTGCATTGCCCTTCTTTAGGATTGGGATGTAAACTGATCTTTTCCAAACCAGTGTTCACTGTTGAGTTTCCCAAAGTTGTTGGTATATAGAGTGTGCAACACTTTAACAGTATTAACTTTTAGTGTTTTAAATGGCTAAGCTGAAATTCCATCATCCCCATTAACCTTATTGTTAGCAATGCTTCCTAAAAGCCACTTGACTTCATCCTGCATGATGTTTGACTCTAGATTAGTAACCATACCCATACAGTTATCAGCGATGTTAAGATCTTTCTTGTATTGTTCTGTATATCCTTGCCACTTTTTCTTCTTCTGTTAAGTTCCTGCCATTTTTGTCTTTTATTATGCCAAATTTTTTTGCACAAAATGTTTCCCTATTAACTCTAACTTTCTTAAAGAGATCTCTTGTCTTTCCCTTTTGTAGTACCAATGTAATATTCACAGTGCCCACAGTCACTATAAATACACCTGCATAGTGCTCAATTGCAAAATATTGCAATTGACTCTCCATATAGAAAACAAAAGCAAAACATTTATTCAGACACCAGAAAACCAAATCCCCAAACCAGTAAGCTGATTACATCATAGTAGCAAAGAAGTTAATAAGCCACAACAGCACAGAGAGTCACAGCATCATTTAGCCTTCCCACAAACCAACATTTACTCACAAACCTAACTGTCTGCTTGCCTGCCATCCTCTCTTCTCCCACTGTCTAGTTGTTCTAACTCCCAGCTTCATATGGGTTCTGCTCTAACCTTCAACAAACTCTTCCCACCACAGGGTCCATGTAATTACATTCAGCCTATTACAGGGCAGAGTTTATTTTCAAAGCAGAGAAAGTCTTCAAATTCCCTTAAACTTATTAAGAGGCAGGCAAGATCTTCAAATTCCCATTATCATTACACCATTCTATTGTTTTCTTCTGTTTCTTCTCATTGCTCATTTTAGAAAACCAAAGGCTTGTGTTGGGACATAAAGGGAAAAGATCAAATTGGAAAAGTCAGTAACGATCATGTTGCTGAGGCTCTTGAATACCATCCTCAGGAACTTGGCATTTATCTTTTGGGCAGTGGAAATCCACTGAATCTTTGTGAGCAGAGGAGTGACATGTTCAAAGTTTTATGACATTGATTTTAATAAAAAGTCTAGATCCCTCAACTCAGCCAAAATTATCATCTAAATAGGGAATTTTTTCTTGATACATTTCATTTAGTCAGTGTGAAATTATGACCTCAACAGCTAGCCTTCATGTCTAAAAGATGTTGAGATTTTCTTGGACTTTAAAAACTTATCTGAATAGAAATGAGTACAAATATTACTGGAATTTATGTTTCTTAAGAAAGTATATACACAGAAGCTGCCTTTTGTTTCAGAAGTTTACATGCTTTTCCCCAATATTAACTTTTCCAATTGTATTTATTTTTCAAACACATTATTTAATGATTCCTTTCTTTGTATTCCTCTTACTCGTTCAGTCCATTAAAACAAATATTTCCTGCCACCAAAACTGAAGCTTAAGAGCACAATAGAAAGAAAAATAATTAGTCAGTCTCCAAACTACTCTGTTTAGTCTAATTTAAGGGTCTAAGAAGGCTTGCAATGTAATGAAAAGGAAGTACACAAGGGTAATGCTTGAATTAACAGCTGCTGCCAGAGACCCCGGGACCCATTCCTTCCTTAGTATGCAGCATAACTTCCATTAACATTAATGGAAATTGCAGGGAGTACACTGAGTGCATGAACTGACCCCATTGTGTAAGCATCATTGGGAAAGATGAATGAATTTTCAGTGCTTGGGTAGCGGGGCAATGTATAAGCATTCACTGAGGCTAGAAAAGGTGAATGAATGGAACCAAAAAGAAGCCATGTCTGTATCGTTGTCCTTAGATTTGGAGATACAGTCAGGTCGAGTTGTGAAGGGGGAATAGTCTGTGAGGAGCATCTTCCTTCTACTAGTTCTTTCTTCATCCTCACTCTTCCCTCTGCTTCTGAAAGCACCCTTCCTAAGGGCCTTTCTCTCAGCAATTATTCTTGCTAATTCTCAAGTGACTAGTGTTTGTTAGGGGTGTCGGAGGGTGGAGCTACACATTGGTGCATTTTTAAATGGTACTTTTAATAGTAAAAAGGCAGCTAGGTGGCCCAAGGGATAAATACTGGGCCTGGAGTCAGGAGGACTCATCTTCCTAAGTTCAAATCTGGCCTCAGACACTTATTAGCTATGTGGCCCTGGACAAACCTTATTTGCCTCAGTTTCCTCATCTATAAAATGAGCTGGAGAAGGAACTGGCAAAGCACTCCAGTATCTTTAATAAGAAAACCTCAAATGGGGTCATGGGATCATGAAGTCAGACATGACTGAAAGTGACTGAACAACAACCTAGTGACAAAATATTGCTTCTAAATCCAAAGGATCTCCCCCTTTCCTACCTCCCTTTATGTGTTGACTCCTTCTTTTGCCAAGAAAACCCCATGGACAGAGTTATAGTCTACAGGATCATGAAGAGTCAGACAGGACTGAACAACATCTGGTAATAACAGAGAAGTATTGCCCCTTCTGTCTAGGGAGTGCAGCTGACATTTTAACAAAGCATTCAAAGTCAAAATACGCCTTCCAAACTGAAAAAGAATGAATTAAGTATTGTGTACCAGGGTGGGGTAAATATTTTTGTTTGGTTGACTGTTTGGTGGTATTCGGTTTTGTTATCTACGTCTTTGTAAGTTCAGCTTTGGAGAACAAAATGCTCCTCCCTGGATAAATTCATCCCTTCTAATCTTAACCACCATGAAGCTAGCTCAAATCTTGACAGATTACTACCTCTCTCATCCTCTTCTCCCCTCTGATTGGAGGGCTAGAGGGTGGAGCACTAAACTTCTCCCAATGCCTTCTTTATAGAGGGCAAAGAGTGAACTTTCAACTCACTCCAATGCCGAGCCAGGTTTTAACTCTGTGAAAAAATATGTCCCCTGTTACTCCCTTCCCTCCCTCCACCCCCACAGAGTTCCCCATCCCCTTTCCTGACTCCTTTTGCCTATTGACTCCCTCTTTTGATTGTAAGTTCCTTGAGAGTGAAAACTTTCTTTGTATTCATTGTATCCCCAGTGCTAAGGCACTTAATAAATGTTTATTAGATTGAATGGGAAGGAACTTTTCTTGTCTTTCAAGTCATCACTCTTAGGACTTTTTAACCTACGTTAACACTGGCCTTGAAGTCAGAGACAATCTCTTGCCTGATATTATTAACAACCCTCCACCATCACCAAGCTGTAAAACTCAGTAGAGTAGGTGTTATGATTCATTTGGTGATGTGTGTAAATCATTTCATTTCCTTCTTTGAACTGTACTCTGACTGAGGATTGATCTGGAATCTTTTCTGGCCAGCCCACCATTCCCTTTTACTTTCTTAAGTCACCATCTGAAAGTGTGTCACCAAGAAGCTCATTATTAGATTGAAATCATATATCACAAGAAGTTTTTTACTTTTTTTTAAAACCAAAATAATAAGATTGAGTCAAGGCAATGTATATAGCTACATACTTGTGTAGTAGGAGGTGAGAGCTGAACAAGAGAACCTCTGATTAACTTATTCCCCTACCCTATCCCAGCTGAAATAGCAAGAAACAGATAATATAGTTTAGGCCCCAAAGGAAGTTATAAAGAAGGTTTTATACTTTGCTACCCCTTTGGAAGGTGTGAAAAAGTTCTCTGATAAAAATGGATGGAATCAGAAGGTAATTTAACACTGGCTGGCCAAAGAATGGTCATGATTCTAGTGGTCCTTTAAAAGTAAGACACATTCTCTCTAAGAAGTTGAGGCAGGAGGCAGCTCTGAGGTTGTGGACTCAGGAGTTTAGGCTGGAATCAGCTCTAAGAGACTTGATCTTTGTAAGTGGAGAAGAGAGCCATCCCTAGAGGCTGAACTGGGAAAAGACTACGCCAGGGAGCCTAGATCACCATCCGAGCAGCACAAATCTTTTGCCAAGGGATAGCGAGTGGCCTGAACACACCATAAGAAGGAAAAGGCTCTTAGGGACCTGTAGTACCTGAGTGAGGTATGAGTTGCATCGGTCACCTGTGTTCCCTAATTGTATGATTCTCTACAGTGTGCTCTAATGATATGCCTACTTTTCCCACTAATACTTTGTGTAGATGTGGGAGACTGAGCCCAAGATTTATGCAAGTAACGTTTTTATTGCTTTTGGTCTTGCGATATCATCTTAGCAAATGCCTTTGCTTTGGGTTAGTTGTGTTTGGCTGGATTGTAAACACTTCCATTAGATAGTAAGCTCCTTGAGGGCAAGGACTCTTACATCTTTTTGCATCCCTAGTGTTTAGCACAGTACCTGGAACATAGTAGGTTCATAATAAATGTTTATGGATCGATTGATTGGCTAATAAAAGGGAACAGTATCAATAGTACCTTGAATCTGAGGCAGCTATGATTGTTGGTTGAGAAATAGCCCAGACAGGGTATACTATGCTTGATACTTGTTTACATGTTTTGGTTTTATATACACACACACCCACACACACACATACACATTATATACATACATACACATATATGTATATGTACATATACATACATATATTATCATGTGTTTATATACCTATACATATACACGTACACATACACATACATATATGGATGGCCCCTCTTCCTCATTTGGTTTATAAAAACATTTTACATTCATGATCGCATTATATCCACTGAACCATCCTCTGAGGTAGGTGCTAAAGGTATTCGTATCCCCTTTCTTATCAGTGAAAAAACAGGTTCAGCAATATTCCCCCTGGTCAAAGTAAGTGTACTATTATGTATCCTTTCTGGTGCATGCATCTCAATTTAGATTCTAAAATCTGACTGAGTCCAAGTCCAAATTTTGCAGAACAATTCTTTTTATTAAGGGTATTTGTTCTGTCAAGTTTGGATTCAGTCAAAGGACTGCGCTCGAGGACCTAGAGCCTCAAGGCTAGAGATTCCCCACCCTGATTTAGACACTATCTGTCTTGGTAATAGTCAACCAAGGCACAAACTATAAGATTAAATGAATTTGTTTCCATTTTCCATGGTGAGTTGCTAGGAAAAGAGCAGCCAAAAAGTCAATTTGAATCTATTTGAGTTTACTTCAGTAGTTCAAACTTGGGCTGTCTCCTGGTGACAAGAGACAAAAAAAAAAAAAAAAAAAAAAACAACCCACAAACCACCAAACCCAGGGAATGAAAACTCAGAGTCAAAACAGCTCCCATTCTTGTAAAGGAGAGGAAGCCATAGAATACAAATCAGAAAGAAAAGGGAGAGCGCCAGAGGTGAAGAAGGAGCTGGTTTTCATTCTGAGGAAATACTTCAGCCAGGCAAAGGTTATAGAGAGAATACATTAGTACAAACCTCAAGGCCACATGTGGCCCTCTCAGTTCTCAAGTGAGGCCCCAATCCAGTCAAAGGGTCACTCTTGAAGACCTAGAGGGTCAAATGCATCCTTGAGGCCACTAGTTCTCCACCCTTGCAGTAAGAACTATTTTCCTGAGCAGCCCTCAGAGGTATCATCACTAAGCATTATACCTCCATTTGGGGAGGTAGAATAACATAAGAGAAAGAACATGGGCCTTGACAGAAAAAGACACAGATTCTGAATTAGAGTCCTGCCGGTCTTATTAGCTTGTGGCATCAAACAAGTGACCACCTTTTTGTACCTCTGTCTTACTGTCTGCAAAAAGGAACTAGTAATAATTGTCCTATTAATCTCACATGATTGTCAAGCAAAGTACTTTGTTATCTCTAACACATTATAGACTAGAGCTATAAATTAGTTATGAAAAAGTCTTGAGTACTATAGAGGCACATATCTATACAAAAGAACACATACACACTCACACAGAAGTACAGATATAAGCTAAAGAACAATTTTTTAAAACAGGAGTCTTATTTATGCTTGAGCGAAAGGGTAAGTATTTATTCTTAAAGAATATATCCTTCCCAGGGGCGGCTAGGTGGCGCAGTGAATAGAGCACCGGCCCTGGAGTCAGGAGTACCTGAGTCCAAATCTGGCCTCAGACACTTAACACAAAAAACTAGCCATGTGACCTTGGGCAAGTCACTTAACCCCAACTGCACTCCAAAAAAAAAAAAAAAGAGCAAAAAAAAAAAAAAAAGAATATATCCTTCCCTTAGTACATTATTTCATGCCTGTTGGGAAATGAAAATGGTCTTGAATTTCCACAAGTCATTTATCATATAAATGACTTTTACAAAATATTGCATTTGAAGGTTTTTTTTTCAACAAATATAGTTGCTACAGTGAAAAGAACCCTGGTTCCAAAGTGGGAGAATCTGGGTTCAGATCCCACTGCCAATGCTTACTTATCCCTAGTATCTTCATGACCTTGGGTGAGTCACTTAACCTCCCTGGGCTTCAGTTTTCTCATATGTAAAATGAAAAAGGTTTGAACCAAAAAGCCTTTTGAGATCCCTTCAGACACTAAGTCTATAGGCCCATCATCCTGCGATTCAGTCCTTCCATTAGAGCACATTTTTCCTCTTATACTTTACAAATGCTATTTCAAGTGGAATAATGTGTATAAATAGTATTTCAAATTTAATATGTATAAATAATATTCCTAATGAAATAATATGTATAAATAATATTTCTAATCAAATAATATGTATAAATAATATTTCAAATGAGATAATATTTGCAAGGTCCTTATCCCAGTACCTGGCACATTGTAGACACTTAATAAATGTTTATTCCTTTTCCCACAGAAACCAGGCTTTTCCCTTGGCACCTGATTTATGTATGTCTATGAACATGATGGACAAAAAATTACATTAAAGGAACAGGGAGCAGAGCTCAGCTCCATGCCAGGCTTTAAAACAGCGCCTACGCCTTTTCTTCCTCTTCATTCCCTGTTTTACTGTCCTCTCATTCTTATTTCTGCCTCTCTTATCCTGTACCCCATAAACTGAGCGACCATGGAGCCATCCCCAGTGTAGCCTTACCAGTCATAGTGGAGGGCAGGGCTGAGCTGAATCCAAAACAGAACTGTGGTCATTACCATTGAATAGGTGTAGGCAGGTGATAGGAGACAGGGTGCAAGGCACTACTCCCTGTTTATAGGGCAGGTAGGGAGCACAGTGGTTAGAGTTCTGGACCTGGAATTAGATAGATCAAAGTTCAAAGTTGGTTTCAGACGTTTACTATCTATAGGACCTTGGGCAACAGACTTTTCCTCTCCAGGCTTTAGCTTATTTATTTGTTTGTTGGCTTGCATTGTATAAAATGAAAGATTTGGACTAGATGGTCTCCAAGGTCTTGGAGCTCAAATGCCTGTAAGAATAGCTAATAATAATAATTAATAATAATGGCTAACATTTATATAGTACTTACTATGTGCCAGGAGGCATTATGCTTTACAAACATTTCACACAACAACCCTGGGAAGTAGAGATTGTTATTATCCCCATTTTACAGATGAACAAACTGAGGCAAGCAGTGGTTAAATGACTTGCCCAAGGTCACACAGCTAGTAAGTGTCTAGGATCAGATTTGAACTCAGCTCTGATTCTAGACCCAGCATTTTATCTAGTGAACCACCTATTTTGTTTGCATTTTCCTACAGTTGAACTATAACTACATTTCAGGTATAAAAATAACTTACATTTATACAATTGCCCTTAATATGCACATATTAACATTGGAACACCATTTTTGCTATAAACCCTAGCTTAAAATATACTTTTCCCAATAACTGTATGTTTGAATTCCGTCTTATAGGGATCCAGTTTCCCTAAAAATTTTGACCAACAGGAAGTCAGAAACTGCCAACAGTTAATGCTCATTGAGAACAACAAAAAGAGAGTGAATGATGAATGTTCCTCCAATTGTTTAATATTGTTTATTTCTGTAATTAATATTTTAAATTATGTTTGTATAATATGAAGAATTCATATTTTTATAAAATTTAAGGTTAAAGTTTTACCAAGTGCTTAAGTAAATTATCTCATTTGGCCCTTAAAACAATCCATTGAGTTAAGGACTATTATTATTCCATTTTGCAGATGAAGAAATTGAGTTTCAGAGCAAATAAGTGACTTGCCCAAGGTCATGCAAAGACTTAGTATATTATTTTATTCAAGCTATTAATTCATTCAAATAACTTTTTTTCCGGGGTTCTCACAGTAAACCATTATCTGCAAATAGAGATAATTTTGTCTCCTATTTGCCTATAATTATTTAGATAATCTCTTTGCCTGGTCAAAGCTAGCATTTCTCATATCAGATAATAGTGGAGATCTTAAATCAAATTGAAAAAGTTTCTAGCACTTTTCCATTACAAATAATATTGGCTCTTATTTTTAGATATATACTTCTGAGCATATTAAGAAGTGGTTCTTTATTTGGTATGCTTTTTAGTGTTTTTTTAAAGAAAATTAGTGCTGTATTTTCTTGACTTTTTACATCTATTGATACAATCATATGATTTTATTATATTATTAATGTTTTATTATGTTAATAGTTTTCCTACCATTGAACTAGATCTGCATTTCAGGCATAAATATAACTTATAAATAATTGTGAATGTTAATATAGTCTCTTTGCTAATCTTTTATTAACCATTTTTGTATCAATATTAATGATATTTGGTTTATATTTTCTTTGTTTTATCTTTCCTGGTTTGGGTATCAGGACCATATTTGTCTCACAGATGAAGTCTGATAAGTTGCCTTCATTATCTAATTTTGCAAACAGTTTATGTAGCATTTTTATGTTTTCAATGTTTGATAGGGTTCTCTTATGAATCTATATAAAGGTCTGCTTTCATTCTTTGGATTATTGCTTATGGCTTGCTTACACTCTCTAAGATTTAGTTCTATAGATTCTCTAGTTCTTATTCTGTTACTCTAGGTTTTTGTTTGTTTTAGATATTTATCTACTGAGTTCAATTTTCAGTTTTATTAGCATATCATTGGACACATCTGTCCAGTCAGTTTGGTTGTATCTGACTCTTTGTGATGCCATTTGAAGTTTTTGCTGCAAAGTTCCTGGAGTGGTTTGCTGTTTCTTTCTCCAGCTCATTTTGCAGATAAAGAAACTGAGACAAACAGGGTCAAATGACTTGCCCAGAGTCACACAACTAGTAAGTGTCTGAGACAAGACTTGAACTTGTGAAGATGAGTCTTCCTGACTGCAGGTCCAGTACTCTGTCCACTGCACCATCTAGCTGCCCATTGGATATAATACTTTGGGAGATTAATTTGGGTCTTTACTGGAATATGCAACTTGATGATGATAAACAAAGCATCAACCTTTTCTTTTCCTATTTTCAAGGGTAAGAAACAGAATGTACCAACATAATTAAACCCAGGAGCACACGAAACTTATAAAGCATTTTCGTGTGTTTCTATATGCATATTCATTTTAATTAGCTGTAGACAAGTATCAGCTCTCTGAAAAATTGCCCTTGACCTCAATGGATCACTGGGAATACATGATGATTTGAAAGTAAATATTTAATATCTATTTAGATACTTCTGTGTGATTCACTTTTTAGAACTTTAAGGCAAACATTTTGGTCAACTTGCACCTGGGATTGACTGTAGCGTCTGCCCAGGGAAAGCAAATCTCTTGCTTTAAAAGGCCAGAATTAACACATTTCTTACTAATGTACTGCTTATCTGTATTCATGAATTCTCTTTCCTAGAAGTTTCATTATCTTAGTTTAAAATGAATGGATCTGAATAAAATAGAAATTGAAATTTATAGTATTGAATTTCTGAAATAGGACCAGAAAGAGAGAGAAAGAAAGAGAAAGAGAGAGAGAGAGAGAGAGAGAGAGAGAGAGAGAGAGATTGAGATTGAGATTGAGATCTGGGGGCTGAAATTCTGGACAACTCAAACAAATTCAAAAAAAAATTAAGCACTTTTTCCATAACAGTTGATTAGAAATTTCAGAACAAAGAATTTTACCTGAATTATTGACCATTTTTAGCTGAATTATTGATAATTGTCTTTATTCTCCACTTAAAATTACTAAATGGTGAGGCATGGTGCAGTGGAAGGAATCCTGGATTTGGTAAGTGAGAAGAAAGGTTCTAAGTCTGGTCTATGGATGTCAGTGGCTGAGCTGTATGACTTAGGGAAGCATCATGATACATTAAAAAGGGCTTTGGATATAAAAGTCTAGAGTTCTAATCCTGCCTTTTGTGACTTTGAGCAAACTGCTGAACCTCTTAAGAGTTGTTGGGAGGAACAAATGATGATAATGCCCATAAAGCATTTGAATTATGTAGCTCTTAATGCTTGTATCAACCTGGTCCTCTGGGTCTCAGTTTCCTCATCTGTAAAATGAAGAGTTTGGACTCTCAGACAGCTCTGCATTGAAGATCCCATGAAATAAATAACAACAAATCACTATTGTTTTGTACATATGGGCCCAACCTTAAAGTGCTTCATCCAGGCAACAAGTCTTAACCTACACAATTAAAAAGCTGATTACCTAGGATTGGTTCTTCGGCCTAAAATCAGTTCCTTATCTGAGATCAGGTCAGGCCTGCAGCCCAGTTCCAGTTCTACAGGTGTCCGGGCTCAGCACTCTATAGAAGTAGGGTTCCATACAGAGATCTGAGCACCAGAATGAAGCGACCTTGCTTCTGAACTCTTAGACCTTGGGGACCTGGAATCTGTCCCAAGTGGAGAAACTACTGACCTGAAACCTTTGGCCAAAGTGTCAGAACAGAACCTAGAACAAGCTTTTCATTCTCAAGATGTGGCCCTTCCTCACTGGGAGAACACTGAGCAGGACAGAATGAACTCTGGAACTCTGACTGCCAGATCCCAGGAATCATTGACATTCAAGGATGTGGCTATGAGCTTTACCCAGAAGAATGGGGGCAGTTGGATCCTGGTCATAGATATCTATATAAGTATGTGATGCTGGAGAACTATAGAAACCTGGATTTGGTGGGACATCAAGTTTATAAATCAGATTTGATGTCCCAGTTGGAGCAAGGAAAAGAACCTTGGATTGTAGAGCAAGAAATCCCAAGAAGTGCCTTCCCAGACTGGGAGATCACACCTGAAACCAGGAAGTTAACTCCAAAGCAGAACATTTTTGAAGAGGAATCATCCCAGAAGGTAGAAGTGGAAAGACTCATAAGGGATAGTATATGTTATTCTAAGTCCTATGGAACCTGGAAATTTGAAGACCAGTTTGGCATCCCACAAGAAGTATATGAGAAATATATAAAACAAATGAGAGCCCCAAATAAAATACTGCCTGAGAAGAAAAAAAAAGCTACTTACCTAGAGCAAAGGTCATTGGCAAATATTTATTGATCATTTACTACATACAAGACACTTTGCTAGGCACGCTGGGGACAAAGCATCATTTGCAGATAAATGCCTAATTAACCAACCACAACTGAGTCCAGTGTCTTTCAGGTTCTACAGGAAGATTGAATATTACCTTTTGGGTTGGGGAGAGTCTGGGAGAAAAATCTGGAATTTCATCAGTCTGGGGAACTTCTAGTGAAAAACTCCTTTAACCAATGCAGATCAACACCTTTCTGAAACTTAACCTGAGTCTTAACCTTAGATTTAGCTTAACCTAAATGATTTAGCTGGACTTGTATAGCTAGGCTGTGTCAGAGTAGGACCTGAACCTAGATCTTCTTTCATCCAAAGGAGGCTCTCTGTCCACACTGCCACACTGCCTTTTACAGTACTGAGATATGCTAACTCAGCTTAAGTACAATAATGAGTATCCATCATCATTACCAAATTGGTTTATTAAGTACTTGACCAGGCATGACTTTGTTTTGCATAGAACTCAGAGAACAAATGAAAAAGTTTTGGTCACTGCCCTCTAGGATCTTTCAGGAATAAGAATAAATTGACATTGATGTTTTAAAATTTGCAGAAGACTTTCTATAAGATAGTTCATCTTAGTCTTACAGAAAGCTTGCTAGGTACTATTACCAGCCACATTTTAAAGATAAGGAAATTGGAGCTTGAGCTATGTTGAGTGACCTGTCCATGGTCTTCTAACTAATAAGTGCAAGAGGGAGGTTTTGAATAGGTCTTCCTAATTCTAACTAATATTCTTTTCACTATCCACTGTACATATTCATTCAGATTTTCAGACACTCAGGTCAGAATTATTCTTAGTTCTAGACCGGTTATTAGAAGGAAACGTCTAGAGAGATTATAAAGGAAATATCATCTTGAGACCAATCATTGCATTACCTGGGATCTACAGCTTTGACCCAGGATGACGAGAGAAAAAAATCCCTCTATCTAACTTAAACCCCAACACTGCAGCATAATCCCATTTCCTTTTGTTCTGTGCTCAGTACAGAGGAAAAACAGCTGGTTCCCATCACACCCATAGAGACCCATGAATATAATTAAGCAATAAGGCATGATATTGCAGAAACAATAAACCCTGATGTGGATAGTTAAGTGCCTGAGGCCCCTTATCTAGGATGGCAGAACTAATCTCCAAATCTCTATGGCTGTTCATTAAGAGACCAGAGTGTCGAACTCAGATCTATTTTTTCCCCTCTTTAAGCCAAAGAAATGAAAAGGCTAAATGCCAATCCTATGTTTAAGCATTCCTATGTTACAACTTATCCTCAAATGCTTCCCACCTACTAATTTTGTGACCTCCGTGCAGGCATTTAATCAATCAGCAAATGCTTGTTGGCTACAAGGCACTGTGGCCAGGGGCATCTACTTAAGGAAGGAACTAAGGTTAGGAAAATGAGATTTGCAAGAATATTTCTACCTATTGGATTTGAAGATGGGAAATTTGCACAAAATTGACAGAACATAGCTTTTATGAGAAGCTAAATGCAATGTAACTTTGGTAAGCTGACATAATTTACCTTGAATTTTGTGTTTTTCTACAACTTAAGGCCTTTCTTCTTACTTATCTCACAAAAAAAAAGGTGATCTTTTCATGAACCACAGTAAAGGATGGATTCCAGACAAGCTTCTTTGGAAAATAAGAAACCTAACATCTTGAAGGAAAAAAGAAAAGGAATTATGTGGTATCAGAAAATCTCAGAGTAATGTGTCTGAGAGAGAACAATGCATGCTGTTACATGCCTATTTGTCCTCTATTCCCCAAAGAACATATCCTTCAAATTGTCGTTTTTGACACCACATGTATTTGCTTTTCTGACACAGAGAGTATAAATGAAGAAAATTCATCTGGGGAGTGAGAGTCAGAAAACTAAGTTACTATGAGTGTTATTAACCTCCCTTGGTTGGGTGAAGAAGGGTCTTAGCAAACTTTATGATCCTAGATCCGAACTAGAAGGGGCCTCAGAGACCATCTAGTTCTACCTGTTTCATTTTTAGATGGGAAAATTTAGACCCAAAGAGGTTAAGGGACTTGCCCAAAGTCACATGGGTATTTGGTGTCAGAGGTAGAATTTGAACTCTATCCATGCTCTTCCCATTGTGCCATGATGCCCTAAAGTACAACATATGGATGGGTTATTTTTATTTATTATTGTTACCTTTCCCGTGGTAGTTTTCTTTTTTCTTTTTCTTTTTTCTTTTTGGAGGGCAGTTGGGGTTAAGTGACTTGCCCAAGGTCACACGGCTAGTTTTTTGTGTTGAGTGTCTGAGGCCGGATTTGAACTCAGGTACTCCTGACTCCAGGGCCAGTGCTCTATTCACTACGCCACCTAGCCGCCCCTGGTAGTTTTCTTTAAGTGCAAAATTAAATGTTATTCTATCTGAGTGATTGAAGTAAATATGATTTTGGAGTTTCAATCATCTCCATAATTTCTTCACATCTTCATTTTATGAATAAATTCCCAAGGCCTGTTCACACTTAAGGGTCTCAGAGATTTCAGGGACCCCAGAGGCCATCTAGACTAACCCACAGTTAAACAAAAATCCCCTCTAAACATCATCCCTGACAAGGGACCACCCAGCCTTTATTTGAAGATCTCTTATAAGGGTGAGCCCATAACTTCTCAAGGCAACCCATATCACTGCTGTATAGCTCTAATTGTTAGGAAGAGAGAAGCTTCATCTCCGTAACTTCAACCCATTGTTCTGAATTCTTTCCTTATTCTTGTCATTTTTTTTCTCTCTCCCTTTCTTCTGGGAAGCCAAGCAGGGTAAGTCTAATCCTATTTCCACAAGACAATCATTCAAATACTTTGAGGCAATAGATCATGTCTCCTCTCATTCTTTTCTTCTTGAAGCTAAACATTTCTCATTCCTTCAACTGATTCTCACATGGGATGACATCAAAACCTCCCACCAGGTTGATTGCTATCCTCTTAAGGTTCACCAGCTTATGAATGTTATTCTAAAAATATGGTGACCAAACTGAAAACAAAACTCCATATGTGGTCTAATGAAGAAGGAGTACATGGAAATGATTGTCTCCCAAGTTCTGGACACTACATGTTGTTTCATATGATAGAAGTTTACATTGTCTTTTTTTGGCTACTATATCATAATACTGAATTAAAATGAAGATACCATCCATTAAAATGTAGTTATTTGATTTTAGATAAGTTCACCTTATTAAGGTCTTTTTCTGTTTGTTTTAAAACATAAATGCTATACGTTGCCAAATGTTTATTTATGCCTTTCTAGATAGCTGGAATTTTAGCTGAACTAATATGCTTAGAGTTTGCCAGTATTGTTGGGCATAGAGGTACTGACCTGAGCCTGTACCCAGAAAAATTTTTTAATGTTTTTGTAGGCATGTCTTCCATATGTTATACTTGTGAAACTGATTGTTTTATCCCAAATATATGTTTTATCCCAAACCAGTATCCCATTTATTTATATTATGTTTCATGTTTTTCAATTCAGACCAATAATCTAGCTCAAAGATTGGCAAACTGTGACCTAGCAGGCTTTAGGATGAGTGCCTAGGGCCACACTTTACAAGCAAGAGTTAATAATAGCTTAAATTTATATAATGTTTCCTGTGTGCCAGGCAATGTGTGTCTCAACAACTCTGTGAGGTAGGTGTTATTATTATCACCATTTTTTAGATAAGGAAACTGAGATAAACAGAGGTTAAATGACTTGCCCAGGGTCACACAGTCAATAACTGTTGGAGTCCAGATTTGAACTAAGTTCCTCCTGACTCCAAAACCCAGCTCTCTATCTATATATGGTGCTACCTAGCTGCCTGGATCCTACCTGGACCTCTCCCTAGTGTGTTGATATCTTTTTTGGATCCTGATTCTAGCATCCATCATCCCTCTTAACTTTCAGGAGTTGTCCCTCTTAACTTTAGGTCATTTGCAAACTTGACACCACCATCTATGCCTTTATCCATGAAACTGACTCTTAAAAAATCAGGTCAATCATCACAGGACCAAGGACAGAGCCCAAGAGCACTCCCTGAAAATATCCTTCTAAGTTGACACCAAATGATTAAACACTACCCTTTGTGCTCAGTTATTCAGATGGTTTTTAGTCCATACAGTTTATTCTGTTATCTAGCTCACACCTCTTCATCTTGTCTACAAGACCCCAGGGACCTCACTCAATGCAGCTATTAAAGTACTAACTATACACTGAAGGCCTTTTGTTACTTGGACTAAACTTCATAATCCTTAGTAATGCTTGTAGATTTTTTTCCCCTGGCAGCATCCCTTGTACCCACATAAATTGCTAGAAATAAGGAATATTCATCAAGTTTGACAGGACTTGGGAGGTTCTCCATCATGTTCTGGATGAATGCAACACTATCAAATGTCAGTCATTCTCAGCCCTCTAAACAGCTGAAGATCAAAAATAAGTGGGGGGAATGAGAATTCTATACACATGAGGTGATAAAAGTAGATCAGAGGCACCAATGCCTTTAAGATTATAAATCATAATGTTTATTTGATTTGTTGAGTAGACAGAAAGGAGAATTCTCCTATCAGTTGACTGTAAAAATCAAGCCTCACTAGCACTACAACCAGGAACCACGGGAGAAACACCAAGAAAGGTAGATTAATATGTGTGAAAGGTATGTTAATTAATAGGGGGAAGGGCATGAGAGGGGACTAGATGATGCCTGAGGTCCCTCCAAGTCTGATAATCAGTGATTCTATGAAAAACTCACAAAGAAGAAGAAGGGAAAGGGAACAAGTATTTATTAAGCTCCTCTTATGTACCAGACATTATGCTAAGTACTTCACAAATATGATCTCATTTAATCCTTACAGCAACTCTGTAAAAGGAGTGCTATTGTGATGCCCATTTTCCAGTTGAGGAGACTGAGGCTAGTTGAAGTTAAGTGACTTGTCCAAGATCATACAGCTGGCAAGGTGAAGCCAGATTTTGACTCCAGTCTTATTGACTCCTGACCCAGCTCTCTATCTACTGTGCCACCTGACAGGTTGAATGAAAAATAATGAGAAATTCATCTGGAAATATGGATTGGAGCCAGATTTCAATGTACTTTCAATGTCCCATAAAAGAAACTGTATATTACTTTAGAAGTAATAGGGAATCATTGAACTTCTTGAGGACTGGAGTGCTGAGTCACACCTATGTTTTAGGAAAGCGAAGGGGTTTATCATTAGTCCTTCATACATTGGAGCATGCTGTATTTTTGTAATGTTTAACTCATATATCATGTAAACTGAAGTAATGCCCTTAAGTTTTATTCTTATAAACATGTAATTTTATTACATAACTTTGATGTGGTATCTCCTTGAGGTGTCTGTCCCAAGACCCATACAACTAGCTGAGGGTTTACTCAGTAGCCCCAACTCATCATTGGAACTAATAAAAGGAGAAAAGGCCCTTTCTCAAGAGGCACCCAACAAACCCTTCAGGACTTGTCACAACATAGAAACAATGACAAGAAAGCTATGCCCAGCAAGCATCAGATTCAAGGAGAGTGAGACACGGGATAGAGAAGAGGAAAGAGAAGAGGTACAGAAGAAAACAGCCTACAGAAGAAACAGAGCCATGAATAATGGGTAGAGAGAAGTTATGGTGAAGATAGAAACACGTGATCTACTTAACCACAGTGAGAAACAACAGAGAAGGAAGATGGCCTTAAGGAAAGAAACCAAAGAAACGCCATCTAGAAAAGGAATTCTTAACCTGAGGTCTATTAACTTGAATGAGAGAAAGAAATATATATGTGTGTGTGTGTATTTATAGCTATAGATCTTTAGGAGTCTATAAGCTACAACAGGTTGAGGGAAAAAAACAAACAAACAAAAAGGTTAAGAGCCTGTAGCACCAAGGTAATATGTACAGCACACAACAGTCACTATAAATATACCTGCATAGTGTTCAATCACAAAATATAATAGGCTTTCCATAGAGAAGACAGAAGCAAAACATTTATTCAGAACCGAAAAACCAAAACCAGTAAACCGATTCCATCATAGTAGCAAAGAAGTTAATAAACCATAACAATATAGAGAGCCACAGCATCCTTTAGCCTTCCCACAAACCAACATTTACTCACAAGCTTAACTGTCTCCCTCCAATGCATTCTCTCTTCCCAACTCTGTCTAGCTGCTCTGACTCTCAGATTCCTATGGACCTTAAGCAAACCTCACCCACCGCAGTTTATGTGATTACATTCAGCGTATTAGGGGACAGAAGATATTTTCAAAGCAGGGAAAGTCTTCAAATTCTCTTAGACTTATTAAGGGACAGGGAAGATCTTCAAATTCCCATTACCATTGCAGAACCCTTCAGTTTAAAGAATAGAGGAAACTGGGTGAGATTAGGTCTCTCTAAAGCCTCCTAAGCAAAGAGTCAACATGGTGCAATAAAAAGAACACTAAAACCAAAGGATCTGGGTTCAAATACCATCTCTGATGATTACTAACTCTCTAACTCTGGGTAGGTGATTTAAATTCCTCATATCTTGGTTTCTTTATCTATAAAATTAAAGAATTGATTTTAGAAGGTCTCTGAAGTCCCTTTTAACACTAAATCTATGCCCTTAGAGATCTCAGTATTTCCTAAGGCAGAAGAGATATCAATTGAAAAGCTCTCAGTAAAATGAATGTTGTTCATAATGAGAATCCTGAGCTACCAGGCACAAGTTAAATCATGTTCAATATAGTCTATTTACTATGGCAGGGGAAAATTTTAACGAATTCTATCAAACCACAAGGGGGTGCAGTGGATGAATGCTGGGCCCCAAATCAGGAAGACTCATCTGATTCAAATCTGACCTGAGTTCAAGTCTAGACAAGTTACTTAACCATTTGCCTCAGTTTCCTCATCTGTAAAATGACCTGGAGAAGGAAATGGCTAACCACTCCAGTATCCTTGCCAAAAAAAATCCCAAACAGGTTCATGAAGAGTCAGACACAACTGAAAAGCATCCAAACAATAACAATTAAAATTATGTATCAGACATTGTATTAAGTACAAAAAAACAGAAAGAAAAAGCTAAAAAAGCCCTGCTTTCAAGGAGGGACTAGTTCTAATAATGGAGACAACATGTATATTACTAGTTCTATATAGGATAGACACAAAATAGAAAGGAGGCAGCTTTGAAGGATAAGGCTCTGGGAGATGGATCAAGAAAGGCACCCTTCAAACTGTGAGATTTGAGCTGGTTCTTAAAGGAAGCCAAGAAAATCAAGAGGCCAATGGGAAGGGGGCAGAGCATTCCAGCCCTGGGGAGCAGCCAATGCAAAGGTACAGAGATGATTGACGGGGTGTTGAGTTTGAGTGAGGAGTTTGTACATAGGCCAGTGTAAATGGATAGAAGAATGGAGGGAAAGGACTAAAATATATAGAATACTGGGAAGGTAGGAGGGTGTCAAATGATGAAAAGCTCTAAATGCTGAACAGAAGAGTTTCTATTTGTCCCTGGAGGTAAGAGGGAGCCAATGAGGCTCACTGAGCTGGGGAGGGACATGATCAGATTTAGAACTAAACTTTAGAAAAGTCACTTAGACATCTGAGTGAAGAATGGATTGGAGGATAGAGAGATTCGAAGCAGGGAGTCCAGGTTGAGGTCTATTGCAATAGTCCAAGTGAGGGGTGATGAAGGCTTGGGTCAGAATTGGGGCTATGTGATTAGAGAAAAGGAGATGTATAGGAGAGAGATGCAGTAAAGGTAGAAACATTAAGATTTGGCAATAGATTAGCTCCCAATGTAGGAACATTGCCAAATAACTCTAAAACATTAGGATCTGGTTTCTGGTTTGCCTACTTATAGGATAGTTCTAGAGATCCAAGCCAAATTAATAATATTTATGTGATGCAAACTGGAATGCACAAGGATTACTTGTGGTAGGTGGGTGGTGATTTTCTATGTAGCTCTGCAAAGATAAGAGAACAAATGCATAAGGCCCTTCAATCATTATACAAGTGCTCAAGACCAGCTGTGAATGTTACTGCCACCCAAGTGAGAACTTCAGAGCTAAGTTTGTTAAGTCATTTTTATGCATATGAAATTGATTCCTCTACACTAAATAATTAAATCTAAAATGGAATCGAACAGACTGACATTCATGTAGATGGACATGAAACAAAGAAGTTGGAGAAAAGGGGTGATACTTTAGGTCATCTCAGATGCAAATACAGTCATCTAAATAGAAACCCTACCCTTACTCTCTCCCTTGCTCACATGCATACGTAGGCACGCAAGCACGCACACACACACGCACACATGCACACACACACACGCTCACATTTGTGGAAATAATAAATGAGCCTTAAATTTAGAGGACTGCACTCACAAGTGCTTTCCAGAATAATTTTTTCTCTTATGTTGGGCTGCACAATAAAGATTTCAGTCTTGTGCTCTATTTATTCTTTAAAAAAAAAATAGGAAAGCAATCCTCTGCCCACTGAGGCTGAAATGGGCCTGATGTTAGTCATCACCATAAGGAATAAATATTTTAATTCTTTTGGCGGTTGCAATTGTCTGTGAAGCATTCTATAAAACTTTGATTTGAGTGTTGCAGTGCAAAAGTATAGCAAAAGTTTGCTTATTGGCATTATCCACTTGCAGGTTACAATATTCCTTCAAATATTCAGTCTGCTAAAAAATTAAATAAACTCAACAAACATTCCAGGGTATTTGCTATAAATTAATAATAATTCTTTGCAAAAGAAACTAAGTGCTTTTAATTTTTAATTCAATTCCACATTTGTGTGTATTCTTTATAATCCACTGCTCGTTATTAGAAATACATAGGTGAAAACAACATGGCCCTAAGTTGTGCAGTGGATAAAGCACTGGCTCTGGAGTCAGGAGGACCTGAGTTCAAATCTGGTCTCAGACACTTGACACTTACTAACTGTGTGACTCTGGGCAAGTCACTTAACCCCAATTGCCTCACCAAAAAAAGAAGAAAAGAAAAACAACAGTCCCTTTTCTTGTAAGAATAAAAGTTTTCATGTGATTAAGAACCTGGGAGATTAGAGAGGGAGGGATCACTGCCATCACAAGCCTCTGGACAAGACTTTTGGAGATGTCAAAAGATGAAAACGTGGAGACAGTCCATTTCAAGCATAGAGGACAATGGTTTACAAAAATACAGGGAAGTAGGACAGACTAGAGTGAAATCAGGGAACAGATAATAGCCAGTCTGAACTGGCTGAATATAGAGAATATGAATGGGAACAATGTGAAATGAATTTAGAGATGTAGGTTTAGTTCAGAAGGAAGGGAATTTTAAAAGCCAGCATAAGAAATTTTTTTTGTTTGTTTATCCCTTAGACAAAGAGAGCCAATGAAGGTTTTCAGGAAGTGGAGGGATGTGATCAGGTATACACAACATGAAGATGGTATAAAGTATGGATTAGTAAGGGAAAAAATCAAAGACAAGGAGATCCCTTAGGGAGCTTCTACTCTAAGAAGTCTAAATGAGAAATAATGACGATGTGCATGAGGTGGTAGAAGTAGAGCAGAGAGATATGAGAACTGTTTTGTAGATAGAATCTACAGAATTTGGCACCTGATTGAGTGGCAAGAAATGAGTAGAGAGCAAGAGAGAAAGAGAAGGTTTCTCTCCATTTTTTCTAGCAGAATTATAGATTTAGAACTGGAAAGGACCTTGGAGGCCACTGAATCCAATGCTCTCACTTCACAATTGAGAAAAACGAATAACAAAGCTAGTTAAGTTTCTGAGACAGGATTTAAATTTAGGTCTTTTGCAGTCCATGTCCAACAATCTATCTACTAGACTAACCTTAAATCAAAGTGACTGGGAAGTTGGTGATGCCATCAATAGAGATTTAACAGTTATAAGTAAGATTAGGTTTAGGGCTTATGGGTGAAGATAAAATTTGAGGAAGCCATCAAGCTCAAGGTAAAGGTTTTGAGTGGTGTTTTTTGTTTGTTAGTTTGTTTGTTTTAAGGATGGGGAGAATTAAGCATGTTTTTAGGATAGAGGTAAAGAAGCCCATACAGGGGCATAAAGTGACCATGAAAAAGATAGCAGGGATGATGGAGTACAAAAGTTTCTACAGGAAAAGAAGAGTGAAGGGAAAAGAGGGTTGGGTTCAGCCTTGGCTGTCTCAATGCTTGAGAATGGAAGGAGCTAGAATAGGTGGATCAGGATACAAAAAGGTTTAAACGAGTGAAGGAAGCTCAGATCATCATCAGTTTTTTCAATACAACATGTTAGATCATCTGCTGAAAGACATGACAAGTGGGGGTGGAATTGTGGGCTTCAGAGGAGAGAATATTTAGACTGAATGCTTTGGTGAATGCAATAAATAGGCTATAAATCATTCTCAATAACAGAATTGTCATAGACGCATGAGGGCCTGGTATAAGTTAGATGGCATGGATTTGTGATGGACTCAGGAAAGGTTTGTGATTTTGTCTATCAGTCCTGAACAATTTGGGAAGAGAAACTGAGAAGATGGATGGTGAGGCTTATCTAGTATTAGGGATGTGCAGGGTAGGAACATCCAAAAGTCAAGGGGATACGGGATTTAAAGATGGAAGTGGGTAAGTCATTGAAATGTATGTGAAGGGAGGGAAGTAAAGATAGCAAAGGATCATTGGACAAGAAAAACATGGAGAAATTGAAGAGGTAGAGGTCATAATGAGGATGAAGAGCAGACTGAAGAAGAGCAAGTATGTGGGAGAAGTGGAGGGATAGAATACTGTATGTGGTTAGAGGCTGGTCTGTTTTGAGTGACAGCATAGGAAATGGAGGACCTGGGATTCAGGAACTAAAAGGTCAAGATGGGAGAAGGATCTGCAAAATAAGTGTTGAAAATTGTCAAATGGTTGTGACAAAGAGCAGAGAAGAGACTATCATGCAACTGACAAAATATCAGAGGAATCTAGGAGGCAACACCCTAGAAATAGGTATCATAGAGACAACTTCAAGAAGGGAGTGAGAATGGAATCATTGGACAATGGGAACTTCAGAGGAGGCTGGGTTGTTGAGAGATGGTTACAGAGTAAGGTTTTGGAAGTGATAGTGAAATTCAGGGAGCACATTGACACCTTATCCTGGACCATATGCAACTCTAGGGGTGTAAAATCAGAAGTACTCAGTCAATGTGGGAGACAAAAGCAAGGAAAAAACAGTTTTCAGAGTGAGTGCTGGAAGATAGAGGGAGTACCTAAGAAAGAGAATAGGGATGAAAAAGATTTTTGTGAACCACCATATGGGTATCTATCTGCATGTGATTTTTGGTGGGGGGCATGTTTCTAAAGGGTATAGTGGAAGGCAGAGGCAGAAAAAGAAAAAGACTAGAGAGATATAAGATTGGAAAAAGACATAACCATTTTTCCAGATAAAAGCTACCAAGGGTATATTGGATAACTTATGCTGATTCTCCTTATACTCAAGGGAAGATAATAACCTTTAAACTGAAATGAGACAATAAGAAAGGACTAATCCTTTCTCTTTTCAATAACCATGAAGAATGGCTTTCCCAAACCATTTTTTCTAATGCCCTTTGAAATTACCAGGTTGTTTTTTTTAAATAAACCAGTTTTGAGATTTCCACTGCTTAAAGATAGCTGTTCAACAGAACTTTTATTTTCACTGGAGAAAACACTGACATAATTCCATTGACCCATATTTCAATTCTATTAAGCACTTAATGAGAGCCTACTGAGTGCTGGGTACTATGCTAAGCATTGGATATGAAAAGACAAAAATACAAAACAAGCCCTTACCTCAACCTTGTATTCCATTGAGGGTGAGGTTGGGGAAGGACAATACGTACACAGAGAAGTAAATACTCT
>CM053598.1:113943782-113957373 GCA_028646575.1 Pseudocheirus occidentalis | reverse complement strand
TATGATAAAGATGCACAGATTTTTTTTCAGGGTTTAACTGCTTTAATAGTTCTGCACTTAGTAAATTATCTGGCATCAATGCCAAGAAAGGGAAGCCATTGTCCTGGCATGGTATATAGGAGCTCAAGCTTTGTCTTGGTCGTATTCCTGTCCATCCTATCTTGCTAATGCAGTTCCTAGGTGTTGTTCATTCTGGCCACTTGACAGAGCCTGCTCAGGGCCTCAGTTGGTCAATGACTTTCAACCCTTCAGCATTTGCTGCAAGATAACCTGGACTCCACCAGAGGTGCCAAGTCTCTGAATTGAACCATGTTTCTGCTTCTGTTTGATGTTTCTGGGCTGGTATTCATTGCCTTAGGTCTTAGAACGGACCTGTTGATAGCAGCAAGGTGACAGAGGCCTATGCTGTGCCTCATGGAAGCTGCTACAGGGATTAGTAGAGACTCAGGTGAGGAATGTGATACTCCTGATCTGGGGCAGCCATGGTAGGAATGATCTGGGAGTGGCATCAGAGGTGACAAGGGGGCACACCCTGGGACCTCACAAGGTCCTTCCACTGGGAGAGAGTATGCAGCATCAAGATGCACAGATTTAATCCATTCTGTCAAAAATCTATCAGCTGAATTGTTGGGGATATTGGAGATCCTATCCCCTGATAATTGTTCCTGTTATAGAAGGAAGTTTACAAAGAGCTTCCTGTTTGAAACAAAAACTTGCTTTAGTATCATGGCATCCCCATTGCTGGTGCCATTGAAACGGTCCCCTCACCATCCTAGCCCCTTCATTTCCTATGGATTCATTCCTCAGTTTAAATACTCCCTCCCAACTTTATGTTTATTTTGCCTTTTTCAAGATTGAGGGTTTAAAGTTTGAGGTTAATTCCATCTGGAGATTCAGTCAGTCCAGTCATCTGCTGGTCTTGACTCGCTTAATCCAACATTGTTCACAATATTGATCTTGACAGTATACTGATGTTTTAGTCAGGTCTGGACCAGGAGCCATCAAAACCTCTAGGTCCTCAGGACCCTACAACTTTGCTGATGGTAGTACAGGGTACTCTAGTCCAGAGTCCTAGGAAGAAAGAACCCTAGCCACAGACAGTTTCCTTATTGCATGCCTCCCCCACCCCTCTTGCTATGTTTCCTCTATTTAAGTGATTTGATCATAGGTTAAACTACAAGGGTTCCTGAACAAGCGCTGGCTTGGTTCCTTTCTCACACCCTTTCCAGGCCTCTCTATCAGAACACATGGCTTGTTAGGATGCTGAACTTTTGCACTGGGCTTCTCTTGCCCTAGGGCTCCTCACCAGGAGACTAACAACCTTATTTGGGGCATTATAGACACTTATCATTGGGTACATAAATAAGAACTACAAAAATGAAGTGTCTCTTCAGGCACTGGAGAAAGTTAAGAACCCCAGAGTTTGTAGAATTCCACTACTGAGTGGGTATCCCACAGCAGTGGAATGAGACAATGCCACATTTCCTTTTTCTGAAGTCAGTCTTTAAAGGTAAGTTCACCCAGAAAGTTTTTGTGGTGGTTTTAGACAAATGTATTGATATCTGATTTGAAGCTAACTAGCCTTTGACCTAATTTAGGACTGTTATGGGTACATCCCTGACTCCTACCTTGCTATGGTGCTTCCCTCTTCCTGGGAAATGATCCCCATGTAGGTCCTTATTGCCTCTAAAACCTCCTGGTCTCTTTCACCTTTTTGAACTTGATCAGGTGTGTGCATGCTCTTCATATTCCCCACATGCTTTATAGGTTCATATCTAGTGGAGATGTTAATGGTGCCCCTCTGTCATCCACCCTAGAAATCCCTAAGGCAGGAGTTCTTAACCTCTTTTTGTACCATGGATCCCTTTGGCAGTCTGGTAAAGCCTATGGAATCCTTTTTAGAATAATATCTTAAAATATATAAAATATAATAGGATTACAAAGGAAACTAGTTGAAATAAAATCCTCAAAATTAAAAAAATAACACCCCAAAGTCAAGTGTGTGAATCATGATTTCAGTGAGGTCTAGCCTAAGATAATCCATCAATCAGCATGATTTTATCATTCTCTTCCTATGTTCTAGGCACTGTGCTAAGTGCTAGGATAATAGGTAAGATTGTTCAGACAGGTAAATGGATGGTATCAAAGAAGACTGGATTTTCATTAATTTCCATGCAACTTACAGGGTAATGGATATGTCTTATGTTATACTATACGTTTCTATACTACCAAAGGAGAAAATTTGCTTCATATGGCTGGCTACTCAGGCATCTTTTGAAAGTAACCTTCACCTACACACCCTATTAAAGAGGAGGCGGTGGATAGAGTACTGAGCCTGGAGTCAGAAAGACTTATCTTCCTAAGCTCAAATCTGACCTCAGACACTGACTTGCTGCGTGACCCTGGGCAAGTCACTTCACCCTATTTGCCTCAGTTCCCTCATCTGTAAAACAAGCTGGAGAAGGAAATGGACAACCAGTCCAGGATCTCTGCCAAGAAAACCTCAAACAGGGTCGTGAAGAGTGAGACCTGACTGAAAACAACAACAATAGCAACAATTTACTAACCCAGGGACAAGGTTGATCCCAGAATGTGCTGCAGAAAGCTGAGGCTACAGTTGCAAAGAAGAGGGAGATACAGGATTAGGGAGACAAGTGGATCATTCCACTAGCTAGCACTTTTCTGCCCACTTAGGAAATCTGTTAGATTTTCTCCTAGTTTATTTATACTTGTCAATTTGGCATTTTGCTACCTAAGAAAGCTTAGTGTCATTTGCGAACCTGGAGATTTCATTGTACAAAGAATTTTAGAAAATGATTAACCTGAAAGAACTATTCACTAGGGGAAAAAAATGCCTTCTAAAAAAGTTGACGCTGTAGACATTTTTATAGAAGGAAACAGATACCCCATGATTACTTATTATAGAAAAAAGCATAAAATAGAACCTTTTATGTTGGTGAATTGAAAAAGCCGTTTTTGCATCAAAATCTAGGTATACTAAAAATTCTCCTTATGATTTGAACAGCAAAAATGAAAGAACAGTAAACCAGTGATGGGAAATGATACTAAAAGTGCATTACCAACATCTATAAGCCATCAGCTTTTAACTATGTCCTGCTGCATTTGCGTTTTATTGACTTGGGCTAAATCGAATATGTTTTCATGAATTGGTTATAACCAGAGCTGATTTCTCCAGCAAGCATTTATGTCACTGGCAAATGTCACTCAATAGAGACACTTGTTTCAATGATTATAGTAAAATACTCATTTGCTTTGAGGCCAGTGGTGACTGCTCCAGACTACTTGCAAACATTTCCCAAGGCTAACTGCTATTTACTAATGGCTGAAGGGGAGAGGGGCAGACATCTGCAGAAAGACAGTAGTGTTTCCAGAGAGCCATAAGCAAGGAGACTGCCTGACTACCCAGGATGCAAGGCTGTGGTGAGAGAGAGGGGAACAGAAAATGACAGTAATTTCAAGGCACTGGAACTTAGTAGGGGTGGAAACAGCAGCTAAAGTTCTGGAAAACAGCAAAGATGTGCTTTGGGGAAGAGGCACAGAACTTAGAGGGGAAGATGATACAAAAACTGGACTGTGCCGCAGGCAAAATCAGCTAATGCTATGTCTGCAAAAGCAGATGTCTGGTGGGGGCAGAGCAAATGGCGGAAACCATTGACTTGCCCAGAAGATGCCTGCGTGAGACCTACCTGTTCTTCAGAAGTGGTTTACACACATTCTCACAGTTCTTCACTTGACAACTGAAAACATTATTCAAATGTGCTTAATTTCCAATGGAACTTCAGGCCAAGTTTCACCTTTTCATGAAGACTTCATTTATTCTTCAGCTCAAACTGATGTGACCCTGCATTGAATCACTGTAGCACTTTTAGTATCAACCAGAGAGCATTATTAATAAATATTATTAAGTTATTAATAAATAATTTATAATTCAAAACAAATTCAGAGTGTTCTAAAAATCTCAGTGCAATTTAAAGCTAATAGCATGAAGGCTATTAAACCTTAGAATTGCACCAAGACTTTTGGAATATGGTACAGACATCCTGAAAGGAAGAAAGGAAGAAAGCAAAGAAAGAAAGAAAGAAAGAAGAGGAAGGGGGGAGGAAAGAAAGACAGGAAAGAAGGAAAGGAGGGAAGAAAGGAGGGGAGGAAGGAAGGAAGGAAAGAAGAAAGCAAAAAAGGAAGAAGGCAAAAAAGAAGGAAGCATTTATTAAGGGCCTCCTATGTGCCCAGCACTTGGATAAATTCTTACAAATATTATTTGCTCCTATACCTTATTAGGGAACAGCTAAGTGGCACAGTGGATAGAGCCATAGGCTGGGAGTCAGGAGGACCCATACCTTTCTACTTTATTCCCATAGTAAGCATATATTCTCTGTTACCTACAGCCAAATTGGATTGGGTTATTTTCTTGTTGTCTCTCACCTCCATGAATTCTTACCTCATTTCCACTTTTCAGGCTGCTTCTTTTCTTTCTATACGTAGCTTGGGGTTCCTCCTCTATGAAACTTTCTCAAATCACCCCAGCTAAAAGTGTTCTCTCCTTCCTCAAGACTTCTTGAAGTCAGTCCTTTAGCTGAATGTCTCCTTTTCACTATCACACTGTATCTTGTAAACGTGTGTGTGTGTGTGTGTGTGTGTGTGCCTACCACATTCCACCTAGAAGACCTTCTAGGTAATCTTTGTATTCTCCATTAGGCAGCACAGTACCCTGCCCATAGTAGACTCTTAATAAGTGCTGAAATAGAATTGAAAAAGCTAAGACCTGTTTTTGATCTGGCAGACAAGAGTTTTCTCTCCAAGTTCTCAGGTGAGCTCCAGTGAACTCATAGATGGTTTTACTTTTGTATCTTTGTCTTTTAATGGTCACTTTGCTGTGGCTTCTTTTCCCATCCATAAAAGATTGACTATTTTACTGAGTTGTGGGGAAACTACTGTATTTTTAGAGAGTGTTTTTTGAATAAACAGAATAAAGTGGTTCACTGTAACTCCTTAATGCAAGGCACAAAAATACTGTCTAAAATGTAGAGAATAAACTCCTTTCATATAGGATTCTCCAGAAACAAATGGGCACAGAAATATATCAACATTCTCCTATTGACTGTCAAAAGGAAGACTGTACTTTCTGTACTTATAAATCACATTCTAATGTGTAAATAATCATATTTTAAGACTTTTGTTCAAGACACTTAGTCATAAAAAAGATCATTTCCCAGAAATTGGTATTTTGACTTTTTTTAATAGATGCTGTATACTATTGCTGCAGGTAATAAATTAAGTTACAATTAGGGTTCTATTGGTTTTTGCATAGTTTCCATTTTCTTCAAATAAAATTTTTTGAAGCAAAAATAATCTGGCCCAGGATTTCCCCTGAATGTTGGTATACAACATAGCAGAATGCCAAAGAATTTGGAAGAATTCATTCAGGACTTTCCTATAAGCAGAATTCTTGTTAAGACTTGACCAGCTAGAGTCAAACCTTTTTAGGGACACAATGACACCCAATTGTAAGAAAATTTGCAGCTTAATGAATAAGCAACTTGAGGATGTAAATACAGGTCCATGACCACAGGTTGACTAGGAAGCATGATTCAGTCAGTGGCATGGTACATGCTTCCCTTTGCCTTAGACTGTGGAGAAGGCATAGAACCAGAAACCATCTTCACTTAACTACCACCCATCACTCACCAAGAGATTTCATTGTTAACACTTTTCCACTAGTCTTCCACCTCTGTTGGTGATTTCAAAGTTTTCAATGAAATTAAAGGCAACTTGTCCCAACAAAAATATTGGTGACCCTTGCCCTGTGCTAAAAGTTAGTAGGCAGACTTTTCATGGCAACTTTATAGGAGTGATCCTATGTGAATAAACACACACTGAGAGCATGAGTCACCACCCAAATAATTCTTTGTTCAATACATAGGGATAAAAGGACCACTTCCCCAGGGTGTATTAAGAAAGGAAGAGACTGCGAAATCTAGTTTGGGGTACTGGAATTACAATTTCTACCACTCACTGCAAATTTCTACCACTCATTGGTTTCTGGTTCTATGCCTTCTTCCCCACAGGCTAAGGCAAAGGGAAGCATGTACCATGCCACTGACTGAATCTTGCTTCCTAGTCAACCTGTGGTCATGGACCTGTATTTACATCCTCAAGTTGCTTATTCATTAAGCTGCAAATTTTCTTACAATTGGGTGTCATTGTGTCCTTGACAAGGTTTGAACCTAACTGGTCAAGTCTTAACAAGAGTTCTGCTTATAGGGAAGTCCTGAATGAATTCTTTCAAATTCTTTGGCATTCTGCTATATTGTATACCAACATTCAGGGGAAATGCTGGGCCAGATTATTTTTGCTTCAAAAAGTTTTATTTGAAGAAAACGGAAACTATGCAAAAGCTGATAGAACCCTAATAAAATGAAGTTTTATTCCATAAAACTTCCCACAATTTCAAGACATGAAAATATATAACTTAGTAGTGGTATTGTTATTCCTAAGCAAAATTATGAAAAGGATGAAATTTATTTTCAACCCCACTTCTTCATCTCCCTTTTATTTAAATGCTTCCCACCCCCAGTACCTTCAGGGTTATTCTGGCAACCCAGGCAGGGCTTCCATTGGGGTTCTCTCCTCAGTCCTCTGCTTCTGATGCTCTAACATCAGGAGAAAAAAAAGAGAAGTGAAGTCAATCATTCAAATGCTTGTGTGAACCATAGCAAATATGTAGTTATCTGGAAACATCTGGATGGTTGTTTTTTTGTGTGTGTTTTTTTTACCCCAATTCTGTTTGCATAGATATAGCCTAAGATGTTCCATAGTAGTTGATTAACTTGTTACTCTCTGATAAGCTAATTAAATTTTAGGTGTTACTTATTACAAAATTAATCCTCACAGAAGTATTTGTATTTTTCAAGAGAATTCCAGGGACTCACTGAACTTGAAATGGTGGGGTGATTCTGCTGGAGAGGATGAGTGGTTTTTATTTTATTTTACTTTTTGCCTGCCAAGACATAAGCCTGGCCCCATATGGCAGCATGTCTTAATAAATCACTCACTGTTGCTTTTCTCCAAGATATGAAGGTGGAAAACATTGGAGAAAGGTAAATAATGTTGAGTGATCCTTAAAGGATCCATCATCTGCTATTTGATGTTTTATGGAAGTTTGTAGAAAAAAAAGGGACAGGCTGAAGTCCTCAAATTAGAAGCTCTATATATAAAGAAGATGAAATAATAGACATGCAAACCCTATAGAAAACTTGAATTTGGGGTGGCTAGGTGCCACAGTGAACAGAGCACCAGCCCTGGAGTCAAGAGGACCTGAGTTCAAATCTGACCTCAGACACTTGACACACTTACTAGCCCTGTGACTTTGGGCAAGTCACTTAATCCCAATTGCCCCTCCAAAAAGCAAAAAACAAAAAACAAAAAAAACCCCTCCGAAACTTAAATTCACAATATGGGATTTTTCAGTGATAGAGGATTACCTTCCTTCCCTCCCCCCGACCCCTGAGTATGGTGTTGTCTTTGCTATTGATTCCTTATTAGACATCTTGAGAACACTCAGCAAAGAGCTGCAAATATCCAGACCAAAATTTCAGTGTTACAAGGTTTTCCTGGGCTACTGAGATGATTTACATCTTTGATTTAGACCCAGAGGAATGTTTTGGTAGAAATTACAGAGTGACCACTACTAAAGAGGCAGCTAAAAGACAGTGAAATGAACCCTGAAGTTAGAGTCCCAGAATACAGATGCGAATCCTAACTCTGCTATTTCCAGCCTCTTGGATCTTAGAAATTCACTTCACTGAGTCTCGTACTAGGTCTCAGTTTTCTCATTTGTAAAATGAAGGGGTTGAGTTACACAGTTTTAGACTTGTAATTTCTAATAGCATACCATAATCCAAGATGAACCAAACATAGACAGTCTTTAGCAATATTTACAAAAAGTCAACCATATGGGTGAAAAGGTAAAAACACAGCCATCCAGCTGTTTCCACATAGCAGCACGTCTGGCATAGTGCACATTTGTCCTATGACCAATTTTTCACTTTTTATACAGATGTTAAAGCATCATGGCAGTCAGGTGGTGTGAGACCACTACTGTGCAGTAGGCATATACAAGGTTTATTTCTGATGTCTGCCATTGCTTGACCTTAAACAAGAGCATGTTCTCTTTCTCACTTTTTTTGTATATCAGAAATATGCAGTGAAGTCTGTAGCTAAGACAAAGAAGGGGTCAAGCTTCTAGACTGTCAGCAGTTTCTGGAAGAAACTCAGAAGTTGTGTTTGCCCTGAAAATTTTTCTTTTTTCCATTTGGAAGTTCAAGTATTATATAGATATGGCTAATAGTGATCAACAGTCCTATCAGTTTCATTACTCTGATCAGTCCTTCAATTAAATGGAGATGTAGTGTCACAAAACTTAATTAATAAACAATCAGGCATTTATTAACAAACAATCATCCTTCATGGTATCTGGAAAGGGCCCTGCTTTGGTGGAGTGTCCTAGAAATTAGGGTTCTAGTTGTGCTAGCCAGACTAATTTCTTTCTTTTCAAAATGTTTTAGTTAAATTTTCTTAACACATTTTCTTATAAATCCCCTATCTAAAATCTTCGTACATAACAAAGAAAAACAGTTAAGCAAAACCAACTGACACTGTGACCACAACTGACAGCATGGTTGTTTGAACACACAGTCCACCCCACGCTCTCAAAAGAAGGGAAGTGTGTTTCACAGATTGTAGAATTAGAGCAATGAGAGGCCTTAATAATAAGTATCTATGTAAGTGCTTTAAAGGTTGTGAAGGTACTTATTATCTTATTTGTTTCTTACAGCAACTCTCTGAGGTAAGTGTTAGTAATATTCCCATTCTCCAGATAAGAAGACAGAGGCTAGAAGAGGTTAAATAATTTACACAGCGTCACATGGCTATTTTGAGACAGAATCTGATGTTGGAGTTTTCTGGATTCCTAAGTCTTGTCCTTTATTCAATACTACATCATCTAGCTGCCTCCAAAATCAGATCTTAGAAATCATCTCTTGCAAACTCCTCATATTTCAAAAGAGAAAAACAAGGCAGAGATAGGTTAAATAATTTACCCAAGGTCAGCCAGGTAGGAAGAAAAGAGCTGAGTTCTGAATTGCAATTATGAGACCCCAAAGTCAGTACCATTTCTGCCACATCCTGTTCCCTGTCACACACCATTCTTCTGAAACCACTATTGGTCACTGCATTTAATCTGAATTCAGATACATTTTAGTGTTGTTCTTATTTGCATTGAGGTTATTATTTTGCATAGTGTTCTGTTTTTCTTCTCTCTTCATCCAGCTAGATTGTTTTCCACTGTGTGGGCTGACCCACACTTTCTTTTACTAAATATAATGATGCATGTTTTGGCCAGCCTGGGTTCATCTGCAGAATATCAGAATAGAATTGTATGGCATTGTGGAGAAAGGACAAAAGTAAGAGAGAGGAAACCTGGATCCTAGGGCTGACTTTGGCACTAGCTAGTGGTGAGTAAGGGAGGAAGGCTAGACCTCCTCAGCGTCATCTGCAAAATAAGGAAGTTGGACTAAATGATGTCTAAGAAACCTTATAGTGCTAAAAATTCCCTTATTCTTCTGGGATCTATAGTTTCTTATAACTGTCATAAAATACCCTTAAAAATAGTTCCCACCTTTACATAGGAGTGCTACTTTCAGGGGCCCAACCGAATACCTTCTTCCACTCTTAGTAGACCAATGGTGTCAAATTCAAATAGAAATGAGGGCCATCTCTGTAGGCTGCATATTGACTTAGTCTTAAAATGTAATGTTATTTATGTTTTATTGTATTTTTATTTATTTTGTTAAATATTTTCCAATACATTTTAACCTGTTAGGACATTATGTGGGTGTTTGACATCTTACCAGTAGACAGAAGTCATAGCCCCAAATAATCAGTTTTCTTGTTACAATGCACTATGACCTAAAAAAAATCATCTTTTGAAGTTAGTCATAGAAGAGTCAATCCTGGCTCTGAAAAAAGAAATAGAATACTGATAGAGGATTGTAGATCTAAACCCGGAAAGAACCTCAAAGTCTATGTAGTCTAACCCATCTATTTTAAAGACTTGGAAATGTAGCCCAGGAAAGCTACATGATTTGCCCAATATCACACAAGCCATAAGAATCAGAGGCAAGATTTGAAACCAGATTTCCCCTTATTCTAGAGGTAGTGTTCTTTCTTTGTGATTAGAGAGTAAAAAACCCCAAATCTATGGACATAACGCTATTTGCCAATTTTTTATTATATCAACTACTTTTCACCATTATGAATAAATTCCTCTGTGTAGTAAGCATTTTTCTACTTACTTCCTCAACACCTAAAGTGCTGTCTTTTTCATTTTTTGGTAATTGATATTAAATAAGCAATAATGTAAATATATTTATGTCTAGTGCATTTATTTTTTCTTACTTATTTGAATATATTAAATAGCTGTTTCTTTTTTCTGAGGCACTTTTCCAGTGGGGGTAGCTAGGTGGCACAATGGATAAAGTATTAGACCTTGAGTCAGAAAGACTTGAGTTCATGTCAGGCCTCAATAGGGTGACCCTGCACAAATATCTTAACCTTATTTGCCTCAGTTTCCTTATATGTAAAATGAGATGGAGAAGGAAATGACAAACCACTACATTAGCTTTGCTAAGAAAACCCCAAATGGTCACAGAGTTGGACATGACTGAAAAATGGCCGAACAACAACAAAATTTTACTAACAGTATTGTCCTTCATTTACTTTACTCAAGGTAGGTAATAAATAAGCAACAGGAGATAAGAGAAATTAGGTGATTTAGTAACCTGTATAGTATAGTAGTTAAATAATTAGTGCCATTAATTACAAATATCATGTGGTAATATGATACTATAATTGTTATTTGGATTTTTGTTTGACAACTGGGAATATTTGAATAAAAAGAGAGTGGCTTTTGGGGGTCCAGGAATGTTCCATAATTTTCTTAATATAGAAATAGTGTTTCTCTTAGCCATAGTAGGTAGTGAATTGGTCTTAAGTCAGCAAGATCTGAGCTTACTGTGGTTTGCTATGGCCAGAGATAAGGTCACTTAAGTTTTCTGAGTCACAGTTTTCTTATGGAGATAATGTCTGTAGTACCAACCTTACATGGTTATTGTAAGGTTCAAAAGAGATAATGTATGTTTCAGTCAGTCCCCAAGCATTTGTTGAATACTGGAAATACAAAGACAAAATTGATACAGTCTCTGATCTCAAGGACTTTGCATAAGGGCAGGGGAGCAACAGAGATATGTGTGTATATAGCTATATTTAAAAAAGACACAAATAACCTTAAATGGGAAGGTGTCAATAGCTGAAGGATCAGAAAAGGTCTCTGGTAGAGGGTGTCACATGAACTGATTCTTGAGGGAAGCCAGGGATTACAAAGATGAGGAGAGAGCGCATTTCAGGAATGGGAGATGGCCCATACAAAGGCATGGAGATGGGCTGATTTGACAAAGAGTAAGAAGAGGGAAGTAGTGGTTGAGAAGGCCGAAGATGTAGGAACCATTTAGGTTGTAGAGAACTTTAAATGTCAAACAGAGGTGTTTCTATTTTATTTTAGGAGTCAAAGTGAATTTAATAGTTTAATTCAATGAATTTACTAAGTAGAAGATAATCCGGCCAAACTTGAGCGTTTGGAAAACCACCTTGGAAGGTGGGTAGAAAATGAATTTTAGAGAGGGGGTGAGATGAAAGTAGGGAGAACATTAAGAGGCCATTGAAATAGGCCAGATGTGTGGTCTGGTCAGCAGTAAGTGATAAAATCCTGAGCTAGCGTGATGGTGAAGTGAGGGGAGATTGAGGTGGCGGGGGGCAGGAAGAGGTTTATTCAGGAAATTATATGGTATAGAAATGACAAAATATAGTAATTGATTGGATATGTGAAATGAGTGAAAATGAGAAGTTGAAAATGAAATCAAGGTAGTCAACCTGGATGACTGGAAGGATAGTTATCCTCTCAACAGTAAGAGGGAAGCCCTAAAGAGACGTATAATGGTTGTTAAGGTAGTGGATTCTGTTTTGAGCATGTTGAATCTGAGACAATTACAGGATATTCAGCTTGAAGTGTTTATTAAGCAATTTATGATGTGGATCTCTATCAGGACTGAGACCAGGGTTGGATACATAAATTTGGAAGTCAACTGCATTGTTGTTGTTATTGTTCAATTGTTTCAGTTGCATACAACTCTTGATGACCCCATTTAAGGTTTTCTTGGCAAAGATGCTGGGAGCAGCTTGCCTTTTTTTTTCAACAGCTCATTTTACAGATGAAGAAACTGGGACAAACGGTGAAATGACTTGTCTAGGGTCACACAGCTAGTAAATGTGTAAGGTCAAATTTGAACTCAGGTCCTTCTGACTCCAGAACTGGTGCTCTATCCACTGCTGTGCAACCTCACTGTCCTAGTCATCTTCATAGCGATGCAATATGTAACTTTAAAGCATTATATAAATGTCCATTATTATTGCTGTTAACCAATGGATTTTCTCTATCTCTAGAGTGATGGGAGTATATTGGTATTGTTAGGTGCCTTTGTTGACCTAATGGCTCATTTACCTTATGAGATAGAACCAAAATAAAATAGACTATTTATGAAGTCACATGGAGAGAGCACTGGATTCGAAGTGAAATAACTTGTGTTTGAAGGCCACCCATCACTCTTTGCCTGCGCCATTTGGCCAAGTAAGTCATTAACCTCTCTGGGACACCGTGTCCTCATCTATAAAAGAAATAGGTTGGAATAGGTGGTCTCTAAGGACCCTTCCAGCTCCAAATCTATGATTGGTTCCACTTTAGAGATGACTAAACTGAGGCAAATAGAGATTTAGCAACTAGCCCAGCATTATAAGTTTCAGTTATAAGACAAATTTGAACTTAGGTCTGGCAATTTTACTACTTCTCCATTCTGCCTCTCAAATTAATTATGTTGACAAATAACAGATATGTGGCCAAATAAAATAGCAGACCTTATACAAAAAAAACGATTTCTAAATGTCCTAGAAATGATGATTTTAAGTATTTTTATAAATAATAAGACTCCATCAACTGTCTCCAGTCCTCCTCATTCTCCTTGTTTCTCCTCCTCCTCCTCCTCCTCTTCTAATTCTTCTAATTCTTCTTCTAATTCTAATTCTTCTAATTCTAATTCTAATTCTTCTAATTCTTCTTCTTCCTCTAATTCTTCTTCTTCTGATTCTTCTTCTTCTTCTAATTCTTCTTCTTCTGATTCTTCTTCTTCTAATTCTTCTTCTTCTGATTCTTCTTCTTCTGATTCTTCTTCTGATTCTTCTTCTTCTAATTCTTCTTCTTCTGATTCTTCTTCTTCTGATTCTTCTTCTGATTCTTCTTCTTCTGATTCTTCTTCTGATTCTTCTTCTGATTCTTCTTCTGATTTTTCTTCTGATTCTTCTTCTGATTCTTCTTCTTCTAATTCTTCTTCTTCTTCTGATTCTTCTTCTAATTCTTCTTCTTCCAATTCTTCTTCTTCTTCCAATTCTTCTTCTTCTTCCAATT
>CM053598.1:113915180-113937270 GCA_028646575.1 Pseudocheirus occidentalis | reverse complement strand
TAATATTGTGAACTGTTGAAACTGTAAACATTGTACTGAATCTGATTTTGTAATGGAATAAACAGAGTGTTCACTAATACTGGGTAATTCGAATCTTAAAGGCTGTTCACAGCAGCATTCTCTCAGGAATCTACTGCTGATTGGCCTTACACCATACAGGGAACCATATGCACTAGATTCTGGGTCCAGGCAGAGGTGCTGAAATGGTGACAGAGAGCCAGGGTGAAGAGAAAATCTATGACCTTTCCCTTTGTGCATACTAAAGATGTGGGTATAGTAAGGAACCACATGCCCCACGGAATGATTAGGCATGAGTCCTAATGGTGAGGAGCTAAGCTATTGACCTCGTCTTTGCTAACATTAGAGTGAAAACAGCACAGAAGGAAATCAGCAACCAGGACTTATATCTTTGCAGGTTCTGTGAGTCCTAAAGACTATATACAGGAAGAATACAAAGAACTAACAGCAGAAAAGTTCACTTTAATGCATTTTAGAAAGGGGAGGTTTTTCCTGTTAGTTAAGGACCTTGGATATGAACCCATTCTCATTTTTTCTTGAAATAAGCTTGTCTTGTATTCAAAGCTCTATTAGCCTGCATGCTTGAAGGAGAGTCTTCCTTTGGGGAAAACAAAATAACCCAGGAACTGACATTCCCAGGGTATCCTTTAATGGAGGCATCTAATTAGATTTTAAGAATCAGAATAGGAGAGTGTCATTCCTAAGGTTTTCCTGGGTGGGACTATGAATCTGGAAGGTTTGTTTTGAGCAATTCTCCTCCCCTCCGCCAATTGTACCCAGATCCATCCTGTTAGGGACACAGATCTAATTGGTAAACATGTTACACATATTTTTCCCACTGTCTGAATTTTAGGAGGAAATAAAGTTGCTATGTAAATTCCTCATCTTCCAAGGCTGTCCCTAAAGCAAGAAAGATTTTCAGAGTTCAAACCTTTACATCCATAGCAGCAAGAACATATGTTCCTCTACCCTCCCCCAATTCTTTATTTCCTGGTAATGAATCCACAGTGTCTATCAGCCACAGTTAATGGGCATAACCAATAGCCAGGATAAATTCTGAAAGCTAATAGGAAGCTTTCATGATGATGAGATCAAATACAAATGCCGAGATTCTGGGAGACAATCTTCTACTTCGATCATCTGGGTTGCTTTCTTCCTTCCTTCCTTCCTTCCACCTTTGTACCTGCTGCTTCTGCTGCTAAGAGTAACCATTCAGCTGTGAAACCAAAGCCTCTCTCCTGATTTCAGCAGGGGCCATTTTTAGTTTATGTGAAAAATCATGCACATAATCCTCCACCCCCATTTTAAAGTTGACATATGTACATATGCTTGAACTTTATATATATATAAATATATATATACATATATATGCATATTATATTTGTAAGGGGGAGGTGGGAATTATGCAAAGAAATACGGTAATTGCAAGCTACATTAAAAGTACTGTAAAATTGGTTTTGCAGTGTGGGTGCATATCATTCCCTGGATGCCATATTTGAATTTTAGATAAATTTCACCTGCAATTTCATGGCAGTAGGGAGAAAAGTTTTCTGAAGAGCAGAATCATAGTCTCAGATTTGGAAGGGATCCCTTAGACCCTCTATTCCAACACATGTGGGAATAGGAATTCTTTTTACAAAAATCTTCCCCCAAAGTGGTCATATGACCTATGACTGAAGCCTTCTAGGGAGGGCAAGCCCATAATTTTGTGAGACAGCCCACTGATCTTCAGGCAATCATGTTGTGAATTTTTTCCCCCTTCCATTGAGCTTAGATCTGTGCCTTTCCTGCCTCTACCTAATTGCTCCTACTTCTCAACTATAAAGCCAAGCAGAACATGTCTAGCCCCTATTATTCTTGACAGCTCTTTAAATAGTTGAAGACGGCTATCACGCCTTCCACTAGTCTTCTCCAGGCTAAACATTCCCACTTCCTTCAACTAATGCTAATACGGTTTGGTTTAGGCCAACTGGGCACCCTCCTCTGGAATTAATCAGGTCTGTCAATTTCTTTCTTTCTTAAAATATGGCTCCCCAACTAAAAACAATGTTTCAAATGTAGTCTGACCTGGGCAGAGTATAGCAGAGTTAACACTTCCCTTGCGGACATCATGCCTCTTTCGATACAGCCTGAGATGAAGGGAGATGCCATATTGCACACATTGAGTTGACAGTTAAAAAAGGTCACTCCAGAACTTTTTTCATGGTAACCATTGTCTAATTAAATCTGCTTATCCTGTATTCGTGCAATTGGATTACTTGAATCCCAGGGTAAGGTTTTACATCTATACCTTCTTCACCACTGTCTCCTGGTACTTCTACCTCCCTTCAAGGCTCAGTTCAATCACCATCTCCTACAAAAGACCTTTCCTGATTTACACAATTATTAGCAGCCCCCTTTCTTCCAAACTAATGTTATATTTATGTTGCATTTACATGTTCTCTCCCTACAGGGGAAAACTCCTTAAGCTTCAAATCCTGATTGATACTTTACTTCAGTAGCTATGAAACCTAGGTAAAGTCAATTAGCCTCTCATGCTCAGTTTTCTTACCCATGAAAAGGGAATAACAAGTTGTTAATAATAAGTCCTTAAGGGCAAAGCCTTTCATTTTTGTCTTTTTATCCCTAGTGCCTAGCATAGAGCCTGACACATTAAAAAAAAAACAATTGGACCTATCATTTCAATGGAGTTACCTATGAAAACTTCTTTGGATGTATACTTGCTCCTTTTCTAGAACGTATGGTCTTAGAGAGTTGCTTGAAACCCTGAAAGGTGAAGTCACTTGCCCAAGGTCACGGAGCGTATATGTATCAGAGACAGTACTTGAACCCAGGACTTCCTAACTCTAAGACCAACTCTCTATCTACTGTATCAGCTCTCTACCCTGCTCGACACAGAGTAGATATTAAGTAAATTTCTGATTGAATATAATTAAATTGAAGGAACAAAGAATTTTCAGATGCCAAAGGCCAATGAGACCGACCCACTGGCAAACATTTCAGAAGGGTCTACCTTAATCTTTGCTAGCTATAGAGTAAATAGATCTTAAACTAAAGTAATGTCTCTTCCTTCTGTATGTGCCTTCCCTCCCTCCCTCCAATTAAGGGGCTGCTTGGATCATAGATGGAGAGCCAAAAGGGACCCCAGAAGCCATTTAGCTTACCCTTCTTTTATACAGAGGAAGAAACTGAGACCTAGAGATGTCAAGGGACTTGTCCAAGGTCACTGAGGAAATGTCACGAGTGGGATCTGAACCCAGACCCCTGACTTCAAGGCCACTGTTGTTTCCACTGAATCATGCTGTGTCTCCCATGTTTAAGTGGAATTATTTATCCTGGAAGCACTTTTTTCAGTATGTAGTTTGTTTAGTACAAAGTTTGTTTAGTACAAAAAAGCACATAGGAAATGGTAGGCAATGGTAGGCTAAAGGGAGAAACTGGAAGTTTTAAACCTCAGTCACACCATGTCTAATAAAGGCATGTTTATCTTTGAAACTTCTGTGTCCTATATTCCTATGGTTCAAAAGTTACCTTTGAAGAGTATCACATTTTTAATAACGACCCCCTTTTCTCTTACACCCCAGCAAAAGCCTAGGAAAAAATTACATTGGAGGTCAAAGCAGGCCAACACAAGTTACTCATTTGTAAATTCACTGACTAGAAGATAAAACAATAAAATAAAAATTTTAAGATAATTATTGTTGTCTTTTGTTGCTACATTAAACAATCAAACAAACAATAAAATTTATTAAGTGCTTACTAGGTACCAGACATTGTTCTAAGTACTGGGGATATAAAAAGAGGCAAAAAATGGTTGCTATTCTCAAAGAGCTTACAAACTAATTGGAGAGCTGACATGCAAATAAATATATATAAAGCAAATTATTAGATAAGATAAATAGGAAATAATTAAGAGAGAAAAGGCATAAGAACTAAGAAGAGTTGGGAAAGGCTTCTTATAGAAAATGGAATTTTAGTTGGAGCAAAAAAGAAGTTGGTAAAGTCAATAGTCAGAGGTGAGGAGGAAGAGCATTCCAGGCATGGAGGATAGAGAAAATGCTCAGATCATAGAGATAGTGTCTTGTTTGTGGAGCAGCCAGGAGGAGAGTATCACCGATAAAAAAAAAATACTTGATAGGGAGTAAGGTATAAGAAAACTGGAAAGGTAGGAGGGACTAGGTTATGAAAGGCCTTGAATGACAAAGAATTTTAGAATTGCTCCTGAAGGAGCCACAGAGCCACTGGAAGTTATTGAATTGAGGCATGACATGATTGAATCTATGCTTTACTGGTTGAATGGAGGATAGTTCAGCATGGGGAGACTTGAGGCAGGCAGACCTACTAGTACGTTATTACAATAGTCCAGGAGTGAGGCAATAGGGGTCATAACTAAAGCTGTGACAGTTTCAGAGTAGAGAAATGGGCTTATTCACATTTAATTCCAAATGGATCTTTCCTCATCACCTATCCACTCATCCATCCCTCGTAACAATTAATAAAAAATAGAAATGAAGTAGTTCAGTAAAACTGGTCAACCCACAGAAAATATTAAGCACCTACTGTGTGCAGTATATTTTGCTAGGTACCAGGGCAATAAAAAATTTAGATAAGACATAGTCCATACCCAAAAGGAGTTCATAACTGTAGATGTCATATGACAAATCTTAGCACTGTTCCCCAAAGTCCCATAGTAAACAATATTGTAAGCAATTTTAATGTCATTTACAATTGTATCAGCTGGGGGCGGGAGGATGGTCATGACCTGAACTACTCTCAGGAAGTCTGCTATGTTTAAAAAAAAAATCTATAGATGCCTTTTGTTTATGTCGAAGTAATTTCTTCATATACTTTATCTTCCCTGCCTCTCATTATCGTACTCTCCCTTAAAAGAAAGAACCATCTCATGGCTTCCTGAACTTGTCCAAAGGCATCAATAACTTTCCTTAGATTCTTTTAGGTATTCAGAATTATAGAATTTAAAACTGGAAAGGACCTTAGAGGTCATGAGTCTGATCACTTCAGATTCAGAAAGTGAGGCTCAGGGAAGTTCCCAAGGACACGTGGAAGTCTTGAACATCCTCTTCCTGATTTGGTCAATGATTCTACCCAACAGTCATCCAGTTCAACTCATATGTGAAGAAACCCTTGCTATATCAGACGCAACAATTGACTGTATAGTTTTTGCTGGAAGATGTTCAAGGAGAGGAAACTTACTGTCTCTCAAAGCAATCTATTCCCCTAATGCACAGCTCTGATTGTTGGGAAGTTTTCCCAACATCAGTCTATATTTGCCTATTTGTAACCCATACTTGGTGGTCCTATGTCTGCCCTTTGGAGTCAGAGAGAACAAGTCTAATCTTTCACGTAACAGTCCTCCAAAAATTTGAGTATAGCTATGACGTCCACACCCAGTCCGCACACCAGCAGGCTTTCCTCTTATGACATGGACTCAGGTAAAATTTCCCCTCTCTGGTTGCCCTCCTCTGGATGCTCATAAGCCAGAGGGTTTACCAATCTTTCTTAAGCTCTAGTGCCCAGCACTGACTTATTCCAGATGGAGTCTGACAAAGGCAGAGTGCAGCGGGGTTATTATCTCTCTGTTCCTGGAAGACTTGTGCCTTTTAACGTAGTTCAAGAACACATTAGCTTTTTTTTTTGGCTGGCACATCATACTGCTGACTCAGATCGAGCTAGCAGTCCACTAAAACCCCCAGAAATTTTCAGAATTATTGTCTAGCTAGCTTATATTTACGGAGTTGATTTTTGTTTTTATAACCAAATGCAAGATTTAAAAATTTTTCTCTGTTGGATTCAGCCTAATAGATTGAGTTCAGTGTTCTAGCTCGTCAAGATCTTTTGGGGAAAAAGGGGGGGGAATAAAAACTTATATAATACTTACTATGTGCCCAGTACTGTGCTAGACACTTTTAATGAATATTACCTGATTTGATCTTCACAACAACCGTATGAGATGGTGTTAATTTTATTACAATTTTATAGGTGGGGAAACTGAAGCAAACAGAGGTTAAGTGACTGGCCCAGGGTTACACAGTTAGTATGTGTCCAAGGCTGGATCCAAACTCAAGTCTTCCACCTTCCAAACCCAGTGCACTTTCTGCTGTGCTGACAGAACTTGACTCTCATCAAGTGAGCTAGGTATCCTGCCCAGCTTTGTGTCATATGCAAATATGATTAGGGTACTATCTATGCCTTTAGCCAAGTCATTGATAAAAATATTAAGCAGCATAGTGCCAAATACAGATGTCTGACATATTCAACTGGAGACCTCCAGCTACAACGACACTGCCCTTTGAGTTCAGTTCTGAATCTATTTGATTGTATTATCATCAAATCCATATTTCTCCAACCTCTCAAAAAGAATAAGATGAAACATTTTACCAAAAGCTTTGCTAAAACCTAGGTAAACTCTGTATCCCTACCATTGCCCTCATATACTACTAAGTTAAGTAATCCTGTCAAAAAATTAAATAAGGTTAGCTTGGCATAATTTGCTCTTGATGAAGCCAGGCCTGCTCTTTGTAATTAATACTTCCCCCTTTTTTTTTTTTGCTTTTTAGAGGGAAGTTGGGGTTAAGTGACTTGCCCAAGGTCACACGGCTAGTTTTTTGTGTTAACTGTCTGAGGCCGGATTTGAACTCAGGTACTCCTGACTCCAGGGCCGGTGCTCTATTCACTGTGCCACCTAGCCGCCCCCAATACTTCCCTTTTTATATATTCACCTGCCCTCTCCTTAATGATCCTTTCTAGAATTTTCCTAGGAACCAAAGTCAAGTTCATTGACCTATAGTTTTCAGATTCCATTCTCTTCCTTTCTTTTCTTCTCTTCCCCTTCCTTTCCCCCTCCTCCCCCCATCCCACTCAAGATCAGGACATTCAACCTTCTCCAATCTTATAGTACTGCTCATTTCCCATGATCTTTCACTTGTCAGTTCATTCAAGCTGTGCTGACACAGAACCATTAACAACTACACTTTGAGTCCAGTTTTCCAACAAGATTAGAATCCATCCAATTAAATTATTATTTAATTCATGTCTCTCCATGTTCTTCACAAGAATAGCATGAGTGACTTTAAGTCATAGTTGATCTGGGTCTAATAACAAGTTCATCAGTGCTCGGTAGGTGCTTTCTTGCTAACTTCATGTATATGAACCAGTTTATAATCCACCTAATTATGCTGCTAACTAGTTCATGTTGCTCCATCTTTTCCAGAAGAATAGAATGAGATAGTATTCCAAACGTTTTGCCAAAATCTCAGTGAGCAATATCTATGGCATTCCCCTCACCTACCAGTTAAGTAGAAAGGCAGGCATGTGGTACAGTGGCTAGTTAGAGTTCTGGGCTTGGAATCAGGAAGAACCGAGTTCAACAGTCACTTAACCTGTGCTTGAGTCCATTTCCTCACCTGTGAAATGGGGATAATAATGACATCTGTCTCCCAGAGTGGTTGTGATGATCAAATGAGATTAAGATTTGTAAAATGCTTAGCACGGTGTCCAGAATACAGTAAGTGGTACATAAATACTAGTTATTATTATTTCATTATTAAAAGGAAATGAGGTTAGTCTACCATCACTTATTCTTTTTTTCCCCCATAACCTATTCTTGATGAAGCCATTCTGGCTCCGTCTGATCACTGTCTCTTTATACTAATTTATGCCAATGGGAAAATATAATGCCATCTACAAAAATTTGATAGACATGTGTCTCTGTAGACATGCTATCATTTTCTCTTACAGTCTATAAAATTTCCCTGCATTTAAGACATAGACATCCCTTGAGTCTATCTTCATTATGGATATGAATTGTGTAGCTCAAGATCTTATTAAAATAAAGTAATTAAATCATCATGGAAATGGCAAAAACTGACACTGAATAGAAACTGCATTTTCAATAAGAGTTAGATCCAATTATTTACTGTCATTATTACATTTGTATCTATAGTTTTTTTTAATTGTTAGGTGTTTATAGTGTAGAAGGGACTAGTAGTTCGGGGATCAGGATATGTGTTTTTCACAGGTCTTTGAAGAAATTACCGTTTAATTGCCTACCAGTGGGCATTGAGAACACCACAAGTCACTGTTTTGCTTTACTGCAGTTATTATTCAGAAAGAATGCTACATAAATTATTGCTAATTCAGCAGACCTTCACAAAGTACCTACTATGTGCAAGGCACTATTCTAATGCTGAAGATACAAACACAAAATATGAAGGACGGAGAATATAACATGTACACAAATAAATAAATGTCCAAAGTAATTTCAGGAGAGGGTGAACACTGACAATTTGTGTGTGGTAATTTCAGGACAGAGGGTGTCAGGGAGAGGATCAGGAAAGGTTTTTCATAGGAGGTAGAACATGATCTGAACCTTGAAGGATGACAATAGGTTTTAGGCCATTTTTGGCTGAAACAGAGAATATACAAAGAGGAATAATGCAAAATATCTGGCAAGGTAGGCAGGAGCCAGACTGTGGAAGATTGTAGTGTGCCAATGTTCTTCCTAAAAGGTACACCAAGAACTCCATGAGCTTGTGGACAGTGTGCTAGAGTTGCTGTTAGAGAGCACTGGATTCAAATCCTGACTGATGATTCAGTCACTTTGACATCTCGGGTAAGTCATTTACCATTTCATCTTGTTTTAATTCCTGTAAGAAGGGAATAATAATAATAATAGCCCTAGTCTCTACCCCAAAGAGTGTTATGAGGATCAAGTGATATAATGTATGTGAAGCACTTTAAGAACAATAAAATGCTCTCTTACTATATTCCAGATGTGCTCAGACAAGGTTAGAAGGTAGGATGACCATACATTTAGGTGTCTGGAGACTAACTTCTATCCATGCAGCCTCCTATCTAGCCTGGCTTTTTTGGCTGACATACCACACCACTGACTTAATGAATACAAATACCTCCTGATTTGGTGCTGTTGTTATTTTTCACCCAAAAGGTTTATTGTCACTCCTCCAGCTTGTACTTGAACAGCTGATTTTTTTGAAACCCCAATGTAGGACTTTACATTATCTTGTTTAAAATGTTCCTTTTCTAGATTCAGTCCCATGTTCTTATTTTATTCTTCAATATGTTAGCCATCCCAGTAGTTTTGTCTTATTTACAAATTTGATAACTATATCCTCTATGCTTTCAATTGATGTCAGTGATAACATTGTTAGAGAGAAAAAAAGGGGGGCAAGGGTAGAGTCCTGGGGTACTTGTATAGACCACCAGCCAAGTTGCCATCAGAGGACTGAGCAGGCAGGATAGGTGAATTCAACTTTATGGGTTATTTTTTAGCTCCATTCTGATACTTTTCAATGGACACAAATTGGCATAAAGTCAAGTAGAGTTATTGGTCAGTGCATTTTCTACATTGCTGCCTATACTTAGGGACTGAAAAGAGGAAGACATGTTTATATGCTTAAATAATAATGGTGTAAGGGGAAATCTCTCTTTGCTAACTCATTTTAGGAAATCATGTTCAAAAGAAACCCCCTCACACAAGAACTATATTTTCCTCTATTCCACTGAAATGTTGAGTTAGCACTTATTGTTAAATTGTATTGTGCAGTTACTGATTTCTGTTACAAAATAATCTGAACTTACACATAAGAGCAAGATTTTAGATGGTTAAAAAGGTTGCTGCCTATACTTTCATTTCACATTTGTTTTATATACACGCATAAACACGGGATGGGGAGCAGTTGGGCTTTTGACTTGACCAAGGTCCTTTGAAATACCCCTTTAAAATCTCAAAAGTGGATTTTACCATCAACCAGCTTCATCCTCCTTGGAAACAAGAACTACATAAAAGAGACTTCTAGAAGATGATCCTTACTACTTGTGTAAAGGCATCTAACTTTCCTAACCCTCAGTTTTCTTATCTGTAAGATGAGTGGTCAATCTTCCCTTCCAGCTGTAGAACTAAGATCCTCTGGTCTCTGAGAATGAGAAGAGGCATCCACTGAAAGGAGTGGAGTGAGAAAAAAAGTAAACAAACCAGTTGGGAGACAGTTAAGATCATATGTAAAGAAAGACAGGGAAACTGGGTTAGGAGGCAAGGGTACCAACTGTCAGGTTAGACTGACATCAACGGGAGGGGGTGTTAGAGGAGTAGAAGAGAGGAAAATGTCAGAGATGATAGTAATGCAGTGGCGAGAGAAGTTAAAGCAACATGAGAAGCAGAGAGCCAAGGGAAAAAAGTATCAGAAAGGATGGAGTGTGCTCTTGGGCTAAAGCTTTTGCCCTTTGACAACCCTCTTCACTTTTATTTTCTAAAAATTTCTCCAGCAGAAGATAAGTTGCGATTAGTTGGCTCTGCCTTTTCCCCTCCATCACCACGCTCTCCCTTCAGGAGTGATACGGAACGGGCCGTTAGGTGTGGCCAAGTGTCCCCTTGGCCCAGTACTGCCTCCTGCTCCGAGGCCACCCCTCCTGGCTTCCCTCCCTCCTGGCATGACAGCAGGGGAGCCACCCGGGCCAGGCACGTCTTCGGAGCACTAGTGGTCTGGAGCGCTGCTCAGCTCGGAGGCAGCAGGTTGTCGCCGAGCCTTCCGCAGGAGAGGAGGAAGGCAGGGGGTGGGTGGGCCTTGCAGCCCTGTGACGTCAGGGACAGGAGGTGGAGAGGATGGGGAAGGAGGAGGGGAAGGAGGAGGAGGGGGAGGAGGCAGCAGCCACTTCTTGCTGAGAGGCTTCTGCAGGGTAGAGGAGGGAGAAGAGGGGGGTGTGTTAGGGTTGGGGTGGGCGGTGGGGGGGAGGGAGTTTGCAGCCAGGTGACGTCAGGGACAGGGGGAGGGGTATCTCTCCGAAGCTTCTGCAGGGTGAGTGTAGGAGAGAAGCAGCTGCTCCTCCAGGCAACGGGGAGAGAGAAGGAGGAGGAGAAGGAGAAGGAGAAGGAGGTGGAGGAGGAGGAGAAGGACTAGAAGGAGGAGGATCCCGGTGACTAAGAGCGGCAGCTGGGAAAGGGAGAGAGAGAGAAGAGAGAGAAGGAGGGGGAAAAACCAAACCGACTGATTTGATTTCCTTTTAGTTTAAAGCAAAAGAAAATGGAAGTCGGTTAATAAAGGATTGGAGCAGGCGTAGAGAGCAGGTAAGAAACCGGCTGTTCTTCGCGTTGCTGGGGCCAGTCTATGGCGCCGGGCAGGTCACCGGGTTCAGTGGGTGTCACTGCAGCGGAGAGAGGATAGGACAGGTGCGCTGCTGATAATCCGAAATCATCGCCAGTGTGCAGTCCACCCAGCGTGGTGCAGGCAAAGCCAGGCGGCAGCGGTGGCAGCGGGAGCGCTCAATGTCCTTTCCTCCTATCGTGGGGTGGAAAGGAGGGGAGAGCAGGAGACCCCCCCCTCCCCCAACCTCCCGTGCACGCCTGGGTCCACTTACTGAAAGAGAAGTTAGAGCTCGCACTCGCCTGGGAGGGTGAGGAAAAGGTTAAAGGTGGGGGGGCTAGGGGTTGACTTCTGGAGTGTCCCCTTTTTTTCCATTGGCTAAACGCGGTAGTAACCCCTCAGTCTCTTTGCACATATATGAGATGCCCATGTCATGGACTTCCCTCACCTCTGTTTAATAATGAGATTCGGAGAGGATTCTGCATTGCAGGATCTCACACCGAATTCATTATTGTTTTGCTGCTGCTGCTGCTACTGTTGGGTCTTTTGATGTAGCAATTTAAGGGGTCCAGTTGGGACCTGTGTTGAATATCTCTGCTCATGCAGGGAGCTGATGGGTTGGCAGGTATTAGAACCATCGTTTGTGTGATATTAGACCTGAGTTGCCTATCCAGGAGGCAAACTCAGGAATTTGTTCCTTTATTCCGCTTGTTTCCCAGCCCCCTCTCCTCCCATTAGCATGTGATTCCAGAAAGGACCTATATAAATAAATGTTTGATTTAGATATTAAACCTCTATGTAGTAAATTCTTTATTCCCTTAGTGACCCTTATAATTTTCTTTAACATGCTGCATTACTAGTGATCAATGCCTTTTTTCTTTATAATGGAAAAACACTTTAGGTCTAAGCTTTTAGGAGACTCATTAACTGGGAGCATAGAATGTCACAGGCAATATGCCACAGTAACTGAACATGAACAGTTCATTTTTCTCTGGTTTGGTCCAAATGGAATCCATACAATTAAGGAAATTTCTTACCATATACCCAGAGGCCTTCTCTAGTGTCTCTTCACTGGAGGGGAAAAAATCACATCTGCTGTGCCTTAAATGCCCCTTTAAATTTGGGAAATGTCAATGATGTCATCATTAACAGAAACTTTCCTTCACTATGCACAGCCCTTTGAATCTACTCCACCTTTAGACATAGCTGTGGAAGTTTCGATACCTTTTTTTGTTCATAATGTCTTTTATATATCAGAAACCAAAGCTTTGCATTTTCAACTTTCTTGACTTGACCTCTAACAACTATGACAGACAAATAAAAAAATGAATGGTTTTGGGGAGGGGGAAGTGGAGGAATTGACTAATAAGGGCATCTAAATAGTTCTGCATGGAAACTTGTTAGATCCTTATCACCTCTGTCTATGCTTCACAGTGGAAAAAAAAAAACCTTTGTAGACACTTGTACACAAAACCCAGACTCTCATTTAGCTATTCACCATTTTAAAAAAATAAATGAAGATGTCACCTAAGACTGAAGAGTTTGGAAAAGATGGTGATAAATTTTATATAGTTGCCAGTATTAGTAAGAAAGTAGTGTGACATCAGTGAAACCTATAGTAGTAGATTGTTGTATTGAAACCAACATGACTTCACTCTTTAAGGATTTGAGACCCCAGCGCTTCAGGAATAATCAAGTGTGAAGGCTCCTTATTGATCAAAAGAATAGCTTTTGTTCACTTCTTCCTTCTTTTAACTTCTTTCTGTCCCATTTTCCTTGGTTTCTTAAGACCTTAAGAAAAACAAGAGGCCACAGTGGTTGTTGACAATTCCAAGTTCTCTAGGAATCATTTTTCAAACACATGAGCAGCATATTACAGATAATAAGCTTCTTTGTGATAGTGCCTTCATGGGAACAGAGGTAAGAGAATTCCTAGGTGGTTTCTGGATAGTGACTTTAATGTCTTACAAAGGACATTCAATAGGGGCAGAAGTATTGCTCTGTTCTTGCTTAATAATGAATGAAAATTCATAATTGATTACAATGGGCATACCTTGAATTATCACCACAATCATACTGGAGTGGTCAGGAACATATCAACTTCATGCAACATGTGAAATTTTTTTTATTAGGACCCAGACCAGAAAGTAAGTTTGCAAAAGTATAGCATAGTAACACATTTCCTCGGCTTTTCTGGTTTTCAGGATAGTAATAATTAAAAGTTTTTATTCTTGGGTGTCTAATTTGGAGCAACTTGTTTCAGTCCAGTTTCTGGGGGGTCAGTGTTCTTATGAGAGTGCCATTTGAAGTTAAAGAAAAAGTTAAAGATGGAATAGGCTTGGAAACCAAAATTGATTGAACCCTTCTGTATCTGAAGGTTGAGACTCCTTACTGTGTCACTGAGGGCAGTCCACAGAGCTGGGGATATTCCTAATACTCATTTCACTCAGTAATTCAAGCATGAAAAAGAGATGAGGTTTTACAGTGAATGAGCTGACTAAAAACTTGCGGCATTTGGTCGATTTAGTTCTAGAGCACATAGTTGATTTAATCTCTTCTAAAGTCTCATTTGTGTGCTGCATGGAGATGATGCTGGAAGCTTCACCCTCTGCCATGTTCTTCAAAATTGGAAGAGTATCTAGAATGGGTCAAGTCAGGCCTCACTAAGTATCAAAAAAGCTCATTTCTAGAAGATTGACTACTAAGTGTTGAATGCATTTTGGCCATGGCAATTGATGAAATTGTTCATCAAGATAAAAGAGGATCAAAAGTGTAAGAATCTTAGAAGTCCAATTGAGACCATTCCCCCCATTTTCCAGTTGAGGAACTGAGACCCAGTGAGGTTTAGTGACTTACTAGGGCAAGATAGTAAGGCATTGCTAGTTAAGTGCCAGAGTCAGGATTTGAATATAGGCCCTCTGATTTGAAATATGATGTTCTTTGACATTGTAAGAAAATGCCTCCCTAGGCTCCAGTCTGAACTGATGAAGGAAATACTCCTAGATGGCTGAAATCATAGATCTCTAGAAATATTGAAGTAAGGTATATGAATACTATCACTACTTTAATAGATTCTGAAGAAAATGTCAGATTTTCATTTGTAGGTATATTAATTTAACATATTTTTAAAGTGATAGTACTTCATATAGCTTTTCAAAAACCACTTCAATCCTCTATATAAAAAACAATAGTTGTTTCAAGTGCTTCTTAAAAACTTGAGTCGACTAATCTTAATTTTAAAAATTAAATTAATTTTTTTCTTACTTTTAAATCTGTTTTCAGTTTTTTTTCACTTCATTATTTAAAGCAAGAAGTGTTTTACTTTTGAGATGCTATCTTGAACCCAAACTTCCATTTATTTATTTTTGCCTCTTTGGTCTCTATAGACCCATCGAATGAGGTGAGTCAGTTCCTGGAGTGCCAGCAGGGGGAGTGCTGAACTTGGTTTGATGAAAGCTTTGATCACATTACTTTTAAAGAAAACCCCAAGAATTATATTGAAGAGGAGGGCTGGAAAACAACTTGGCCCTTCATGGAAGAGTGCCGTGATGCTTAGGATACTTTTAGAGTCCTACAATACAGTTCAGTTCAGTTTGAACTCTTGGGCTACAGTTGTGGAGAAGAGAAGGGAGAAAGAAATGAAGTGGTTTCCACAGAGGCGACCCAGATGTGGAGTCTCCTTTTTAGGTTTTGTCTACAGGATGCTAAAATACTTAGTTGCAATGTTTGTGTGGCTTTGTGTTGTGTGTGTGTGTGTGTGTATCTGTGTGTGTTTTAAGAGAATCAAATGTTTGACAACAGAGGCCTGATGACCCGTGGAAGAATGGCGAGTGTATACACACACACACACACACACACACACACAAGTTGGATGTTTTGACTGCATTGGCTAGATGTTTTGGCAACTTAACAGCTCCAGTCTTATAGAAAGGGCCACTCTGCCCATTCTTACCATGGTTGTTGGCCCTGCTGTGTTTTTGTAAAAGAAAGCCAAACATTTAGCCTTTAAAACTTTAAACCCTTAGAAAATGAAGAGGGTAGGAAAAAAGGCAATTGTGTTCTTTGGTTAAATGTAGTTAATCTGACTTTCAGTATGTGCCAGTTTATTTAACAGCATGTTCCCATGTGTGGCATTAGGCAAAAAAAGGCATTTTACTTGCAGTAGCTGAGCTTAGACAGTAAGAAGTATGGCACAGTAGGGTTGCTTGCTTACATTTCATAGAAGCAAATAAGATGGTAAAACATTTCTGTGTTTCTTATAATGGTTATTAGAATCTGGCTATGCTAGGAAGAGGTGCTGTTGTTTACTGGAAATGATTTGAATAGTTGATTAAAGAATTTTTAAAATACCTGCCTTAAATCTTCTCCTCTTCCATTCCTTATGCATCTCACAGTAGCCCAGGTACAAATGGGAATCTTTATGACAAAATTAGAGAAATCACATATATGTACATAATATAGTACCTGGATAATTTTAATGCTTTTTTTTTTACCAAAGCTTTAACTTTTAAAATCCATATAAGGATGTATACATACAGCATTTATATCTATAGATCAATATCTACAAAACTATCTCTGTAAAATCCCTTAAAATCTTGTGCTATATCTTCCCCTTAACCAAATGCCTTTTAATACATATTTTGGGAAGTAGCGTTATGGGGATGAGGAACAGGTGACTTTAAGAACTCTTGGAAAGCTGTTCTTCCTAGTAAAAGTATCAGCAGAGCTATCATTTTGAGAATTATATGAGAAATAAAAATGACAAGAATTTGAATGAAATTAAATATTAAGTAATAAATAAATACTGCAGCACTATTTTGTAATAGACTTTATTTTAAAACTTTCAGTAAATTTTAAAATTTAATTGTGCAACATTTGCTTGTCATTCACATGATTAATGTTGGGCTTCTCAATACCAAAGACGATAACTAGAACTTCATTAGACCTTAGAGACCATCTAGTCCAGCCACCTCAAATTATAGGAGTAAACTAAGGCTCAGAGAGGTGATGGTTTGCTCAGGGTCACATACTTTATGTTAGAGATGATGTTTGAATCTAGATCCTCAGACTCCAGAATCAAACAAAGATGGATGGATTTCTTGATTTAAATTTTATAGCTCTTCAATAGAAGTTATATAGAATCTGGACCCATATTCCCATATTCATTTATGAACATAATTTTTTTTTGCTTCTTGGAGGGGGGAAGGTAAGGCAATTGGGGTTAAGTGAATTGCTCAAGGTCACATGGCTAGTTTTGTGTTAAGTGTCCAAGGCTAGATTTGAACTCAGGTTTTCCAGACTTCAGGGCCGTTGCTATATTCACTGTACCACACCCCTATGGACATAATTTAATCCAAAAACCTACTATGTGTCAGAAACTGTACTGGGGATACAAAAACAAAAAATGAGACCATTCCCACCCTTAACAAAATTACACTTTGTCTAGGGAAGATAACGTAACGGACACACAATAAATCCATTTTTGGATTTATTGTCATTTGCAGGAGTGGTGCTAACAGCTGGGACAGTTAGTATATACATCATGATGAAGGTAGCTTTTTAACTGGGCTCTGAAGGAAATTAAGGATTGATTCTAAGAGGTGGTGATGAGTAGGTAGTGAGTGTATCTAAGAATGAGGTCAGCCTGGGCAAAGATGAGGAGATGGGAGGGGGGAATGGAATATGGTGGGTGAGTAGCCATAAGAAGGCTTGTTTGCTTAGACTGAAGCATAATACATTTGGAAAGGCCCTGCCTTCACAGGGTTTAAATTTCCCTGGGAGATATGATACATAAAAAGGAGATAATCTGAAGAGGGAGAGAGTAGTACAAAACCAGAGGGATCCAAGACTATATAACCCCAGATTTGGACCTGGAAGGGATCCTGGAACCTACCTCACTCAACTCCCTCCCTTTCCAGAGGAGGAAACCAGGACTGACTAAGCTGAGTCTTAAAGGCAGTGAGGCATTTTTAAGGAAAGTAGTGAGTAAGAAGTGCATTCCAGACATGGGAGATTCCAAACCTACTCTCTTACTGAGGTGGGAGATGGAATGCTGAGTTTGAGAAAAAGGTTTAATAGCCTAGTTAGGTTTTAATGTAGAGTGCTTGAATATAAAATAAGCCTAGAAAGATAGTCTGGAGTCAGATTCTGGAGGGTTTTGAATGCAAAACTGAGGAGTTCTTATTTTCTCTTTGGCTCATTGAGAAGACACTGCAGATTCCTGAATAGGAGAGTGAGGAGGACAGACCTGGAGTTTATTTAGGAAGGTTATATTGGCAGATGAATGAAGGAGAGATTGAAGAGGTAAGAGAGAAAAGCAGAAAAACCACTTCAGAAGCTATTGCAGCAATCTCCACGTGTGGATAAGGGTCTCAACAAGGTTGATGGCTGCATAAATGGGAGCAAAAGAGAAAGATGACAGAGATGTTGAGGAAGTTGAATGGAATAAGACTTGAAAACTGACTGGTTATGAGATTTGGGATAGAGGGAAGAGTCGAGGGACCATGTAATTTTAAAAATCATGTTGGTAAGCATGAGATCACTTCTAGCTATAGATCAGATCCCAGGATCTCATATTCAGAGAGGGAAAGGGACCTCAGTCCAGAAAAGCTCCAGCCTTGAAACTACCAACACCAGGGCCAAGTATTTTCCAGTTACGAGAGCTGCTAGAACTGAGGCCCCACTCCTGTAGGAGACTTTGTTGTTCAGTCCTGTCTGAATCTTTATGATCCCATTTGGGGTCTTCTTGGCAAAGATACTAGATGTTTTGCCATTTCCTTCTCCAGCTCATTTTATACATGAGGACACTGAGGCAAATAGAGTTAAGTGACTTGGTCATGATCACATAGCAAGTAAGTATCTGAGGCCAGATTTGAATTCAGAAAGATGAGTCTTCCTGACTCCAGGACTGGTACTCTATCCACTACTCTACCCAATTGCTCCTTGTAGGTAGGTGCTTTAAAACCACTTAAACTGATAGAGCTGATTGCTTTGCATATCATGGTCTCTGGTTGAGGGAGCCTTTTCTCAGACAAAGGGAAAAATGAGCATTAATAGATCTTGTTGGAGGAGTACAAAATTGCTTGGCAGGTAGTTATCATTCATTTTTAAGACAGAAGGCAGAAAGTATAACAAAATATAATATATTCTCCCCCACCTCAACCCCCAAATGCTTTACAGTAGGGATTTTTTTCCCTTTCCCTCCCCTCCTCTCCCTTCTTCTTCCCTCCCCTCTTACTTTCTCTCCCTTTCTCATCTCTACCACCTCGCACAGTACCTGATATATTTTAGGTGAACAATAAATGTTTTACAAAATTTGAAAATGTGCAGATAATTTCCCTTTTTAATAATGTTGTAGAGGATAGGACTGATACTCCTTTTTTTTTGGTTAATATATGAAGTCTTTTAGTATACATAATTCATTTTTTTTTTTGGAAAGAAGAGTGTGGTCTGTGCATTTGAGTTGACTGATGTTGTATCTAAATCAGTACCAGCATAGTGTGGTGGAAGTAACATTTAATTCACATTTGGACGATCTCTGAATTCTAGGCTTGAATGCCGCTAATTATCTATGGCATCTTGGACAAATTATTTACTAGCCTTCCTTCCTCAGTTTCCTCATTTACAGAATTAGTGGGGGAGTATGAGGTATTCCTTCCAATTCTAATCTTCTTTGAGTTCATAAGATGAGCTACCCTGTAACAAGAGCTCATTTACATAAAACTTCAAATCCTCCTCAAAGCAGGCCTTGAACATGTCTCTTTGGGCACAAACAGATACAAAGAAAATAAACACGCTCACTGTTGACTATGAAATATTTTGAGTTTGTCCTTCCTAGGATATGCCAAATATCTCAGTATAATTTGTTATTATGCGTTCTTGTTTTAAACATATAATGTTTATGAGCAAATCTAAGGAGACTTATTTAGGATGATAATAATAGTTAAAATTGATATAGGGCATTAAAGTTTGCAAAACACTTTCCATGAATTAATCACATTTGACATTTGTAGACTATTTGTAAACTATAGTCTGGTTCTGTGATTTCATTGATGAGGAAACTCCACAGTAAGCAAGCTTAATATGCCAATGCAAGCCAGTAAGTTTTTTGCAATAGAGAAAGTCCTGGAATATAAATATACCTTATAAATATATATACATATACGTATATGTATATGTATATATATTTATTTTAAAAATTGAATTTCTTTTCAGTTGACTGTTGTACCCCAATTTGTTTTTCAATGGGTTTCCTTACTAATAGAGTATTTTAGGTTTAAATACTACATTTTGTAGGACTTCTCTAATGTATACTTTACATGTTTGCATGTATAATTTCCTGTGCTTCCTTGCATCTATCTTCCTGAAATATCTTATGAAAATTAGTCTATATAATCGAATTTATTTCTCTCTCGTTTGAATTGTGGTTTTGTTCTTTATAGGCAACGCCACTGTAGTTTTAAGAGCCTCAGTTTCTCTGTTTTTAATAAGAAATTTGAATTAGATGATCAGGGCAATCCCGGTTTTAAGATTCAATGAGCCTTAGAAGTGGGTACTCAATATCTTCTATGATGATTAATTTTGTCTTGAGAATCTTTAGAGAATTTCATGACACCCACTGAGATAATTGGAAACACTCTGGGGTGCTTCACATTCAGACCTGGGGATCAGTTTTGAATCACTTAATTTTTGGCCCATTCAATTTTCTCTGTTTCAATTTGTCCATCAATTTATCTACCAGCTTGTATTGATGAGTTTTAAGCTCCAACTTTTACTCTTTTTGGAGTCATTTATCCTCTGAATTAATTCAAGTACTTTCTTAATAAATACTTGTTGGTTACTTTTTCTTTGAGGTCTCCTTGTGACTTCTTAGATTTAGAACTTCAATAGAGATGTTAATTCTGGGACTACAATACTGAGCTGCAACAGTGATAATGTAAATGGGAAGTTAGTAATCCTGTGAACTCCTTGAGGGGAATTGTCATATATTCCTTGTGTATTTCTCAGAATTTAGCATAGTGTTAGGAGACCAGTAGGAATTCAGTAGTTAACTTGTTGAATTATAGGAATTATTATGCTATATTTTTTGCTTTTTTTGGTTTGGATGTAGGAGTAATACTTTTATAGGAAACTTAGGGACAAACCAAAGAAAGAACTAAATATAGAACCCATGTCAAGAATGGTAGAATGTGGGAATATAGGTGCAGAATGAAATCATATGTTTTCAAACGTGACCATGTGTTTATTTCTTTTGCATAACTATAGTTATTTGTTACAAGGGAGAGTTTCTATCTGTGGGGGAGAAGGAGAGGTAGTGGGTAGTGATGGTGAAACAAAAAAAAAAGAATTTCAATGGAATGTTAAATACAGAGAAGTGAACAGACAGAAGGGGGTACAGACAAGGGAGGCAGTTTTGCTACTATTGTGTTAAGTTTAATATGCACATTAATAAAAAACAAACTGTATATGACTAGAGCTCACAAGTTCACATACAGTCCTCTTTTCTGTTTCTTACTGATTGAATTGTCAATGACCTAAATTCATATTAAGAAAGAATTTTTTTAAAGAATAGAAAAATTAAAGGAGAAACATGGAGAAGAAAAATAAAATTTGCTTTTACTTTTGTCTGTCAATTCTTTAAGATATGAACTTGAGATTTAATAGCTAGTTTTAACCTTTAACCCTTCTTTTAGGATGTGGAAACATTCTCCCTGGTAATGCATGAATTAGTTAACTATAATGGGAGAGTAAGAATACTAGGTTTTATTCCACCTCCATTTTGAAAGAGAGCCCTATTAGGACAACCTTACGTCTGGAATCTGGAGGCAACTAGGTGGTGAGATGGATAGAGCACTGGGCCTGTTGTCAGGAAGACTCCTTTTCCTGAGTTCAAATCTGGTCTCAGACACTTACTGACTGTGTGACCCAGGACAGGTCACTTAACTCTATTTACCTAGATTTGCTCATCTGTAAGACGAGCTGGAGAAGGAAATGGCAAACCACTCTAGTGTCTTTGCCAAGAAAACTGCAAATAGCGTAATGGAGAGTCAGACACAACTGAACAACAGCTTCTGGAATCTATCTGAGGGGAGAGCAGGGAACAAGCATTTATTAAACACTGTGTGCCAGGTGCTGTGCTAAGCATACATTTCATCCTGAGAACGACTTTGTGAAGTAAGTGCTATTATTATCCCCATTTTACAGTTGAGGGAACTGAGGCAGATAGACATTAAGTGACTAGCCCAGGGTCATACAACTTGTAAGTATCTGAGGCTAGATTTGAACTCAGATGTTCTTGATTGGGGGCCCAGGATTCTATCCACTGTATGACTTTATGTACTCTCAGGTGTTCTTCTGGTAACTGTCTAGGTCTTTTCCCAATCTCCAGTATTGATAGGATAGTTACCAAGAATTGTTATGACATGTCCAATACTGTTCTGAGATATCCCCCAAAAGTGAAAAGGGAAAGATTTTCTTTCCCTTGCTTGGAGGAGAAAAATGGAAAAATGAGAGGAATGGATTACTCCCCTTCTATAATTTGGAAATAGATGTTGTTCAACATGACACAGAAATAGGGATTGAACGGACTATTCATTAGTTGCATTGACGGTTTATCAAATTGTATTTGGAAGTTCTGTGGTGAATGTTTAACTTGGCGACATGTATATACAAATTGATTATTGTAGGCACAAATTGAAATACTAAATTGGATCTTTTTGAAAAATGTGGTCTGAAATTTGTGTTGTAATGAGGTAGTATATTTCTTATTTAGAAAAGGCTATTAGACATTCCACAGATGTTAATCATTTAAAGACCAAATTTTCTTGGTTACTTTAAATTTATTTGGTTATTTTAAAGCAGTTGGGGCTTGAACTTATCAATTACAATCATTTTTGTCATCTATGCAAAGTTAATGCATCTTTCTTCATATATAAATCAACTAAAATTTTTTT
>CM053598.1:113838359-113914680 GCA_028646575.1 Pseudocheirus occidentalis | reverse complement strand
GAAAAGCTTCTGTATGGACAACATCAATGCACCTAGGATAAGAAAGGAAGTGGTTGAATGGGGAAAAATTTTGTATCAAATTTCTCTGATAAGGGCTTTGTATCCAAGTTAGAGAAATAATTAATAAATATATATTAGATTAATAGTGATTTACCAATAGATAAATGATCAAAGATATGAACCAACAGTTGTCAAAAGAAGAATTGCAAAGTATTCAAAACTACACAAAAATGTTCCAGATCATTAATAAGAGAAATGCTCATTAATACAATCTCAAGATTTTACCTCATACCTTGAAAATTAGCAAAGATGACAAGAAGTGGCAACAATCAGTGTTGGAGGGGTAGTGGAAAGATAGACACTAATAAATAGTTGGTATAGCTATAAAATGGTACTACTATTTTGGAAAGCAATATGGAATTATGCAAATAAAGTGACTAAAATGTCTATACCCTTTGAACAAGGGATTCTATTACTAAACTTTCACCTGAAGGAAGCTATGGATAAGGTAGACCCTATATACTCCAAAACATTTATAGCAACACTTTTTGTGATGGTTAAGAATTAGAAACAAAGTAGATGCCCTTTAACTGTGGAATGGTTACACCAGGGCTAGAGAACAAATTGTGCTACATGAATGTAATGAAATATTACTGTGCCATAAGAAATGATAATGTGTGTGATGAATACAGAGAAGCATAGAAAGAGCTGTATGAACTGATACAGAGAGAAGTAAGCAGAGCCAAGGAAAAAATTTTCACAGTAACTTCAATAATGTAAATGGAAAGAACAAGATACCAAAAGATCAAAAGTATATGTGGCAAAATTGTAAAGATCAAGTGGAACTCAAATGAAGAGATATAAGAAGGCATTGACAACCTATCCCTTTGATGGTGGGAGGTCCACAGTTGCTACACATTGCATGTGATTTTGAACTTTTTCAATATATTGGTAAGTTATACTGACTTTTTCCCCCCCTCTTTTTAAAAAAACCTATTTGTCATAAGAGATGAATCTCTGGGATAGGATGGGAGAGGGATAGATAATGAAATACTATGATTATATAAGAAACAAAATATCAACAAGACTTTTTAAAAAATAAGATAAAATATTTTAGCAATGAAAGTAAGTAATTGAATGGGGTTGACAGAGAGGGCAGTATTTTGAAGAAGACAGGATGGAATGGGATCACTTGAGCAGGCAGAAGGATTAACACTGTTCATGAATAATGCCACTTTATAATGTGAGACAAAGGTGAAGAAGGAGAAGGGTGGTGGAAGGCAAATGAATGAAGAAGAAGGTGAAAAGAGATCATGCATAGTGAATGGCCTCAGTTTTTTTTTCTCTAAAATACAAGGCAAAATTCCCCACAGAGAGAGTGGGGGACAAAGGGCCATGGGATTTGTGAGGAGTGATGAAAAGGTTTGGAAGAGCTGTTCTGGAGAGTGGGACAGTTAGTTGAAAAGGCAGGTGTAGTAAAATAGCCTAGCATCAGTGAGAGCCCTCTTGAGGTTGTATTACATAAATGTGTAGTGTACTCAGTAAGAGCAGTTTTATGATTTATTCCAACTTATGTGAGGGGGAGCAAAGGTGGCAAATGATTCAAGGCTGAGGCTTGGCAGAATTCAATTCTCCAAATCCATATAGGGATTCAAGAGAGTTGGACAGTGTCGATAGTTAATTTGGTTTATCAAGAAGGAATAAAGATGAGGGAGTGGTTAGTATTGAGGAGAGGGCCTGGGAGAGAATTGGGGTGTCAAGGGATTGGAGACATGGCATGAATGACGAGTAGGATTTGTCAAGGAAGGCACAGAGATAAGTGAAAAGTTGATATATTATACTCAGAAAAGGGAATTTCCAAATTCTTGAACATGCATGGTGGTATATTTGTGGCTAATCACAAGGTTAAGAGTATGACTGTCTTTGTGTTTCACTGAAGTAGAATAGAGGAGTAGGTCATGGGAAGTGACTAGGTTGAGGAACTGAATGGTTAGGGTAATAGGGAGAGTTAGTATGTATGTTGAAAGCCCCTAGTATGAGGGCAGGAGTTGGGTAAGAGAGAAAAGTTGTGAGCCATGTACCCAACTCATTGGGGAAAGAAAGAGAGTGATCTGTAGGTCTATAGACAATAGCTACCAGGATTTTGATTGGGTGGTGGATATGAATAGTGTGAACCTCAGAGGAGGGGAGGTTCCTTAGTGATGGAGATAGGGAGAGAATTTGTGATTATTATTCTCCTGTGATTATCATTCCTTTTAGGGGCTTTTAGGTTGATTGAACTAACCTAAAAGTTTAACCTTGAGTCCTAGATTTTTATGACTTCTACTAGATTTTCAGGTACTTGATCATTGACTCATTGAGGAAAAGGTGGCAAGCAATGACCAAATTCTTTTCCTTCTTTCCAGTCTTTTATCATGACAGAATTTTGTTTCAAACATTCCTTTAGAATAGGCAAGCCAGATTCTGGTGACAGACTTTTCTGTGCCAATCTACTTGCTATCTTTTAAAACACATTCCTTTTTTTGTCCATTTGTTTATGCTGCTCATTCTTCTTGAAATATTCTCCCTGCCTTTCCCTTTCTTCTCTGCCTTTGCAAATCTACCTGTCCTTCAAGGCTTATTTCAGTACTGGTGATAAATGCTAGGAATTCAAAGAAAGATAAGACAATCCCAGACCTTGAGTAACTAACTCTTGATCTAATGGAGCTCTCTGTTTCATGGGTTGAATCAGTTAAGCATCAAACACTTATTAAGAACATGTTATTTTTTCGGAATTATAAAAGTAAAAATGAAATACCCTTCCTCTCAGGAAACTGATATTTTATTGAAAATAACCAACTACTTATATTTACCTGGTACTTTAGGTCAAATGCAAAGTAGCATGCAATTATTAAATACTTACGGGTAAGGCTCTGTAACAGGTACTTTATACAAAGACAAAATGAAAAAAAGCCCTGCCCTCAAGGAACTTACATTCTAGGGAGGGGGAAAACTCTGTGTGTGTGTGTGTGTGTGTGTGTGTGTGTGTGTGTGTGTGTGTGAATAGAAGTGACATGTGTGCAAATTACTATATAGATGATAACTGTTAAAAATACAACTTTATTTTCAATTCTGAATTCTTTTCCTTCCTTCTGCTCATTGAGAAGTCAAGGAAAATAAAGCCTGTTACAAATATGTACATACACACATATCTGCATTAGTCACATTCTCCCCATTCCACCCCCTAAAAAAAAAGCAAGAAAAAGAAAGAGAAGAAAATACAATTCAATCTACAGCTCTCTATCTGGAGGCAGATAGCATGTTTCATCATAAATCCTTTGGAAATATGGTTGAGCAATTTTCTAATTTGATGCTTGACAAGGAAATACTTTCTATAGGAGGGAGTACAGGAGGTGAAACAAATGACATTTGGGATTCAATGAGGCAGAGGTGAGGGAGGAGGGCATTCTAGATAAGAGTCTGTGCTAAGGCACTGAGACCAGAGGTAATCTGCCCAACTCAAGGTAAAAAAAACGTAGGGCAGTTTGACTGGAGTGGAGAGTATGTAAAGGGTATAAGTCCATGGCTTGGAGAGCCAAGTTTTAGGAATTTGGATTTTACCCAGGTTTACAAAATGCTTTCTTTAAAATGGAGGCAGTGTGGTACAGTGAAAAGAGCTCTAGTCTAGGGTTAGAGGACCTGGGTTCTAATCCTACTTCTGATACTTACTCTTTGGGTGACCTTGGGTAAGTCCTTTCATCTCCCTGAACATCAGTTTTCTCAGCTGTAAAACGAGGAGGTGGGATTACGTGGTCTCTATGAGCCCTTCTTGCGCTAGATTGATGAATGACCTCACGAAGCGGATGTTACAAATACGATTATGACCCTTTTACAGGTGAGGAAACTGAGACTTAAAGAAGCTGTGACTTACTACCCAGGTAAGAACTGAGGTTTGAACTCAGGTTTCCAGACCCAACGTTTAATGCTCAGTGACCCTGCTGCATCTCTAATAAGCAGCTCTGCCATTCTTTTACACATTCCTTACATACTATGCAGGTCTCCTCTATGTATTTGTAGGCTTCCTGAAACTCCTCAAGCATCTAGCAAATGCTTTGTTGCTAGCAGACATTCCCTAAACTTTTCTTGACTGACTGACTTGTTGTTATACCCTGGCATCCACAGTGTAATAGAATTTTTTTTTCTGTTGCTTTTGAGGTTTATAAAGGTCAGATGTTCATCAGGGAAGAAATGTCTTAGATCATTTGTGACTTTAAGATGTTTTCAAGGACTCCAGAACTTGATCCTTATGCAGTGCCCTCCACATAGGAAAGGTTTAATAAATGTTGGTTGAATTATATGTGACTGGTCAGTTTGGTAGTTTGAATTTAATTGGCTTCTTTTATGGAATCGGGAGGCAGTTATTCCATATTCGTTTATGAGTTCTGGTTATTGGAAATGTTCACTTTTACCTGGTAATAAAGAATACCTCAGGTCACCCCCCTGCTTTTTTAATACTGTGAGAAGCTGTGAAATGTTTTCTGGCTTGCTCTTTCAGAGATAGAACAGCTGGCCCCTTTGCATCCATGCTTTCTGTCAAGACTGCAGCAATTTGGCAGATGTGGGGAATGGGTTGCCTATAGCTGGACCGTCCCTGCATCTAAAAAAACGTTATAGTATTGTTTTAAAATGCAAATATATATTATTCAGCATCATTAATATTTTAGAAAATGGTCATAAGCCCATCCATAAAGTCTCCACAAATTTAATCAATTTTAAAAAAACATAGCATCTACCTCCGAACTTTTCCCCTTCAAATCCAGTCTCAACTAACACTCAATTAATAATTAGTAATAGTCATAATAATAGCTGACATTTATGTACTACTCACTATGTGCTAGGTACTGCAGTAAGGGCTTCATAATTATTGTCTCATTTGGTTCTCACAACAACTCCATGAGGTAGGTGCTCTTATATATTATTATAAAATTAATATTATTGTATTATATATTATTATCTTATTATCCCCATTTTACACATGAGGAAACTGATCCTAGAATGAATGAATGCTGTATGTGGAGGTGGGGCATTAGGTTTCACATCCTGGCTCTAACACTTCCTGCAACGCTTGTGGCAACTAGTTCTGACCTTAGTGTACATCTGTCCTTGATGTTGTCTGTCAAAGATACTATATAGCTGGAGCAGTGGTCCTCAACCTGTGGGATGCGACCCCTATGGGGGTCAAATGACCCTTTCACAGGGGTCGCCTAAGACCATTGGAAAACACACATTTCCCATCGTCTTAGGAATGGAGACATTGCTCCTCTGTCCTTCTCCAGGGGTGTCCGCCCACATGCAGATACTCCCACAGATGAGTATTAAAGGGTGGAAACATTAGGAAGGTTGAGAACCACTGAGCTAGAGGAAGGTAACAGTGTTTGACTTGATTGAAATGGCACATCCTCTTGTAAAATACAGAATTTGGACAGTTCTAATGCTTATCATAAATGTCCCTTCTCTTGTAGACCTGTCCATAGGAAAAGCAAGAAGCCAAATGAAAGCATTGGATGTTGATGGAGGTAGAGGTTGTACCTGCTCATAAATACCTACATTTCACTTGGTGAATAGTATACTGGAAAGCATGCTGGAACTGGAATCAGAGGTCCTGGATTCTAATCCTGTCTGTCATTTACTAGTTGTATGTCCCTGGGCAAACCACTTCTCTAAGGCTCAGTTTCCTTGTCTATGAAATGAGGAGATTGGACTGAATAACTTCTGAGATTCCTGATATCCTAAATCTCTGGTCTTATCTATGATCCTGTGACCTCATGGGAAAGGGAATATATCAGGTGCTAAACAAGTCATGTGTGAAGTTATCGGAGCTTTATGTGATAGAGTAGACAGACTATAATAGCACAGATAGACTTATTCTGGGTGAGAGGGCTAATAGTACTTTCTAAGATGAAGGATGCTTAGAGCTGTCAAAGAATCATGCTTTTTCAATTTCAAAGCAATTGATAGAGTATGAGAATGAATGTGCTTATTTATTTGTGATCTCAGGGGAAAAACAGTATGGTAAAGAATACACAAAGAGGTTGGTAACAGGGAACACTGGACTTCTGCACAGGCAGCAGCAGGACTTAGCAGAGCAGAGAGGCAGAAATTCAGCTAGCTAGTTTAGGTTGGGTGAGATCTATAGGTTTCAGCAGTCAAAAGGTCAAGTCCAGGGAAGTCATTTAAAGCATGAAGACAAGGCAGTGATTAGTCTCCTCAGCTCCCATGGCTTCAATGATCATCTCTCCTCAGATGATTCCCAGGTCTATACATCAAGTCTTAGCTCCTCCCCTGAACCCTGGTCATAGATTACCAAATGGTCATCTCAAACTCACCATAGCCAATACAGAATTTCTTATTTCCCTACCCATTCCCTCTACCAACTGTTTACTTTTCTGAACTTTCTTATTACTCTCAAGGGCACCTCTATTTTCCCAGTCACCCATGTTTACAACCTCTTTGCCAGCCTTGACTCTTCACTCTTACCCACATATCTAATCCATTGCCAAATCTTGTTATTTTTATCCTTACCATAACATGTACACATTTCCCCATCTCTACTAACACATTTAAGCATTCCTTACCTCTCACTCGGACAACTGCAATAGTCTTTTGCCACTACACCATGAAATTAACATTTTATGTGTCACGTCCTACTTTGGCATTCTGATAAAATCTATAGATTTTAGAATCTATCAGAATATTTTTTAATGCATAAGATAATTATTAGAATAATTTTTAATGCACAAGATAAAATACCTAGGATTGCAATGGAAACCAATTATAATGAAATTTAGTTATATTATTAAAAAAATAAGTTCATGGATCCCAGGTTAAGAATCCTTGGTCTAGGAAATAATATGAAGTCAAGGCAAATATGATTCTTAAACTGAGCCCAGTGCAATACTACTCATTGTTCTGACTGGAGTCATGCCTCCGGCTGGCCATGGAACATTTGGTTTTTGGTAGCAACCCAAAGCCATCTATTGGCCCAGAATTTCATAATTTCCCTTTAGGACAGAAATATGTCAAAGTACCTCCTTCCTGTCACTGCCAGGCAGACCCTGAGTAGCTGTAGGTCCACTGACCTGCTACATTTGACTCATCAGCAGAGCAGAAAAAATAAACAGGCTAAAAGTAATGAATGCCGCACAACTGGGGTTTTGTTCTTTGTCTCAGGGATAAACAGGAGCTGAGCCAAAGGCTTATCTGTCATGTTATTACAGATGTTTTATGGAAATGTGACCTTTATCACTTTAAAAAAAATATCTGCACCACTGTACTGAAGCAAAGTTAATCATTTAAAATGGACATTTTATTGTCAATTTTTGTTATTGTTTTGCGGTTAAGGAATAGCTAGATTAATTTTGGTTGGAAAAAAATTCCAGTACTTTTAGAAACATGCTTTAAGGAGACAAAATCAATTGAAGAATATCCATAGTTTTCATTTTCCAGGAAATACATCTTAACCTTTACTTATAGGGTTTTTTGGTTGTTGTTTTTATTGTTGTTATTTAAAAAAAACCCTGCATTTTCCAAGACTAGTTACCCCAAATTTTGGAAATACATTACGTAGGTTTTCCTAAACTGCTTTTCTAGTCACTTGGGGGTGATGATAGACAGGAGAAGGAGTGTGACGGGAAGGAAGGGGAAGGAAATAAGCCTTGGGTATTGCAGTGGGTGAGTATCTTCTCTGTGGTTCATCACTGATTGCCTAGAAAAAAATAGAGTGATATTAGCAACAATTATTGCAGACTCTTCTCTTTCCTTCTGTTTCTCTCCATGCTTGTTCTGTTAAATTAGGTCACTGCCTATACTGCATGTTAAATAAGAAATAAGGCTCTATGTAGACAGTGTAAGTGGTATGTTACAAGATCAAAATGTTTTGGAATTTATTTTAAGAAAATGAGATTGCTTGGTGTACCCCTCCCCATATAGGCATTTAAAAGTCTCTGCTTAATACAACCTTTAACTCCACTGATTCTTCTTCCTCATATAAGGACATCCAGGCATTGTAAAGACCATATTTCTAAGTGTGCTTTGCTGCCTCACCTCAAGGATCTTTCATAATCTTTTCCAATTGCACTTACAACATTAATTATGATGAACTCCAAAAATAGTCTGGCCTTTTTACTTTCAGTTAGCAGACATAACCTGTTTCTTGGAACGCTGAGGACTCCAGCAGAAATTGGAATTCTTTTTGAATATTCAGCTATTGCATCAAGTATGAGAGACACTCTTTCACATAGGATAGAAGAGATTTAATTTTACAGTCGTTTTCTCAGCACTAAGTAGGTCAGAGTTTTGTCACAGTTGGATTTTGACAAGATCACAGGTGAGTCATTGGTAAATTTGGACATAGTCACGAATTTTGTCAAAATTTAGAAAACAATTGTGATATTGTTAAATTTCAAACCTTGATTATATTTCTGCCGAGTGAATCTTGAATGATTCTCCTCTATCTTGATACTACCCCCCATCTCCCTAATAACAATTTTTCTTAAATCAGACCCATCAGAGAATTCTATTGGGTTTTAATTTTAGGGGACTCATTGGTTGATGAAAATCTTGGTCCTTAAGAGGTGGCCAAAGAAAGATCTTTGGGGAATAAACATATTCTTGGATCAGGACTGGAAATATCTTTTACTGTCTTCTTTTACCTGTGCTAAAAATCTGAGTTTTAGGTATTCAAATAGACTAGACAGACTACAATTGCAATACTTTAGTATGGATTTGAGGGATCAGGGATTGGAGCTAGTTTAGTAAACATCGTTTTTCAGAAGTCTCTAAGGGTAGTAGGGCATGAGAGAGGGATGGAGTAGCGGGAGCTGGGAGGGGGAAAGCTAGGTAAGAAATGAACCAAACATTCTTATTCCCAGTCTTAGTATTTATATTCTTACTTTGTTGATATGAAATAATGGTAGAGGAAGGAGAGAATAAGTATTTATTTATCATCTACTATGTCCCAGACTGTGCCAAGAGCTTTACAATTATTGTCTCTTTTGATCCTCACAACAACTCTACAATTATTATCCCCATTTTATAAATAAGGAAACTAAGACCGAAAACATTAAGTGACTTGCCTAGGGTCATACAGCTAGTAAGTGTCTGAGCTCACATTTGAATTCAGATCTTCGTGTACTCTAACCACCAGGCAACCTAGTTGCCTGTATGGATCTTTAAGGCCACACAGTCCATTCCTTTGGTAGACTGGTGTGGAGTGGGTGGTAGGGATGCTCAGAGGGAAGCAGAATTGAATAAGAACCCCCCCCATTATCAGTTATTAAATATATTCTAAAGATTAGATCTTATAGCAAAGAGAGTTCTATGAGTGCTTTGTTTTAAGAAGATCCAATAAACAAAATCTATACTTTAAATTTTTATCATAAAAACATATTGAATTAGGAAGAATATTGATTTCCCATAGGATTTTTAAAAATTGATTCAGTAACCTCTCTTAGTACATATGAAGTGGTTTGTGTTAGTTTTCAGTGTATTGGGACCCTTCAAGTTCTTTATTAACTTTTTAATTGAATAATGTTTGTCTAACAAAAATGCGTCTGCACAAAAGAAATATTAAAATACATAGAATTCATCATTTGACATTTAACTTTAGTTGGAGGGAAATGTTTTGTGTGTGTGTGTGTGTGTGTGTGTGTGTGTGTGTGTGTGTGTGTGTGTTTGCTTTTGCATTGAGCCTGGATAATTAATGATAAATGAAATTCTAAAAATACAAGGTAGACTATGAGGAGCCTCAGGTCTTGAGAACTGTTTTATATTCCCCTGTGCTATTTTCTGAAACTTGTAAACTTGAAATTAGTAGGGCAAACTTGTTAGCAATATATCTCAGTTGAAGAAGTCTACCAGAGAAAATATACTCAAACACTAAAATGGATCTGTGATTGCACTGCCTCCCAGAATGCCAGAAGGAAGGAAAAAAGCATTTATTGAGAGCTTACTATGTGCCAAGCACTGTCCTAAGTGTTTTACCAATGTTATCCCTCTTGATCCTAACAACAACCCTGAGATGTAGGTGCTAATATTATCCCCATTTTGCAGTTGAGGAAACAGAGGCAGACAGGGGTAAGGTAATTTGCCTGGGGTCAACCAGATAGTAAGTTTCTCTGAGGCTGGATTTTAAATTAGGTTTTCTTGACTTCAGGCCCAGTCCTCTGTCCACTGCACTCCCTTAGCCTTTCAATGCATACTTGTCCATGACTCTTATCCATATCCTCCCATTAGTTCACCAGCCAGGATCCACCCACCATTCTGGAGTTCTTGCTTTCTCTTGAAGGATGATTTCTAGGTTCTTTTTTTCATCATGGCTTTCAGGTAGTACAATCATTTTTAAATTATCATTCCCGGATCTATTTTCCAGGTCAGTGTTTTTTTCCAATTAGATATTTCATATTGCCTTCTATTTTTTCATTTGTTTTGATCTGTTTAATATTATCTTGATTTCTCATGAAGTCATTAGCTTCCATTTGCTCCACTGTAATTCTGAAGGAATTATTCTCTTCAGTGAGCTTTTGAAATTCTTTTTCCACCTGGAAAATTTGTCTTTTTAAGGCATTCTTCTCCTTATTGGCTTTTTGGGTCTTTTTTGCCATTTGAGTTTATCTATCTTTTAAGGTGTTATTTTCTTGAGTCAGGTTGTTGACTAGCTTTTTATGATTTTCATGCTTCATTGTAATTTCTCTTCCCAACTTTTCCTCCATTTCTCTTACTTGATTTTCAAAATCTTTCTTGAGCTCCTCTATGGCCTGTAACCAATTCATATTTTTTCTTGGAAACTTTTGGTGCAGGAGTTCTGACTTCATTGTCTTCCTCCCATTCCATGCCTTCATCCTTTTTGTCCCCAAAAAAGTAATCTAAGGTTTGATGGCCGTGCTTGCTTTGCTTCCTTTGTCTGCTCATGTTGCCAGTCAACTACTTGATTTTTGAGCTCTTTGCCACAGTTAGCACTCTGCTTCCAGAGAGGAGAGCTTTGTCCCAAATCGTTGGAGTATTTGCAGCTGCTGGAGCTTTTTGTTGGGTGCCCCTTCAAGCTCTGGCTTACTAGTCACACACCCCAGGACCACCACCTAAGACAGTGACCCAGATCCAAGCAGGTTAAAGCAAAAGTGATTACCCTCTGAATGGTCGCTTGGTCCTCCTACAATCTACAGGCCAGGAGCTCTGAAGCAGCCAGGTGGAGGGGGTTGCACAGCTGCAACCACTCGGCCACTTCTCACCCTGGGAGCATGGGCTGGACTGCAGTTCCAACAGAGTTCCACACTGACCTTTTAGTTTGTCTTTGGCATTTATGGGTTGATAATTCTGGAAACCACCACAGCTGCTGGTAATCCACTCCCCTGAAGTCCACTCCAGCTGCTGCCAGTCGGGGCCACCCTTGGGCTAAAACCATGTGCTCACACAAGTCTGGGCTTGGCTCTCAGCATGCTGCAATGGACCCTTCCTGTCTGCCTGCTGGGCTGCCTTCAGTGGGAGATTTGTTTCTCTCTGTCACTCTGTGGGTTCTGTAGCTCTAAAACTTGTTTAGAGTCATAATTTATAGGTATTTGAGATGGTTGTGGGGGGAGCCACAGGGTTTTCCTGCTTCTATGCCGCCATCTTTGCTCCACCCCCAGTTCTTGCTTTCTCTTAACATCATGAAGAAAGAGTCGGAGGCCCTGTGTTGTCTGCTGGGTGTCTGTCGCTCTTACCATGTGCCCAGACCCTCTTCTTTTTTCAGTGTTGTGTCTCTCTGATGACCTGCTCTATTGAAGCTATTCTTTGGAGTTCTGCATTTGTTACATGGCGCAGTCTGCTCCTGCCCATTTCATACCTTCCTACTGCCCTCTAGGTCCTATTCATCTTAAATTCTTTGGTGGTTATTGTGTTGCCTAACTTACGACCATATACAAATGCAGGTAGAATCTTGCATTAAAAAGATGGGCCTTTGTTTCAGGGGGAAAAGGTTTGGAGTCATTAAAGCAACTTTGCAATTTGTTTCGCTGGTGCATTTGTTGTTGAGCTATGTCGGACTCTGTGATGTGGTCCGCAGATTTTCTTGGCAAAGATGCTGTTGTGGTTTGCCATTTCTTTCTCCAGTGTGCCCCCATTTTATAGATGGGGAACGGAGGCAAACAGAAGTTAAGTGACTTGCCCAGAGTCACACAGCTAGTGAGTGTCTGACGCTGGATCTTTCTAACTCCAGACCTGGTGCTCTATCCACTGTATCACCAAGCTGTTGCTCCCTAGAATACTGTAGGAGCTAAACAAATGCTTGACTGATGAAAGAAAGTCAACACTCCCCAAGCACAGTCCAGTTCAGAGCAGTTCTTTAACTTCAGGAAGTGTGCTAACCCCTGAACACATTTCATTTAAATTTTAAAAGATGTGCTGGGGACAGCCAGCTGGCACAGTGAATGGAGCACTAGCCCTGGAGTCAGGAGGACCTGAATTCAAATCGGGCCTCAGACGCTTAACGCAAAACTAGCCATGTGACCTTGGGCAAGTCACTTAACCCCAATTTCCCTGCCTTCCCCCCTCCAAAAAGCAAAATAAATAAATAAATAAAAAGATGTGCTGACTGAAGAGTTTGTGATTGAAATGGGGATGGGGGGAAAGGAGATGGATAAAGAGATAAGGGAAACATAGTTACTGAGTTTCTTATGTTATCTTCAGTGTATTCTTTTAAAAAGTCGACAATCTTGTATCCTGAAAAGTTTACCAGGGCTAGTAGTTGTGATTCAAAGGAACTTTTAAGCCAGTTTTCAATATAGGTCTGACCATACCTATTCATTTCCTGTGGCATGGAGAGCCAATGTTTTAAGGTGTCAGTGGTTTTATTGTTAGCTTAACTGTCCTACCTTCAAGACATTTGTATTTTTGCAGCTTCACAAAGTCTTGTAAAACTCTTTATTGGAAAATAATTAAAAGTGAATAGCCAATGCATTCAAATATCAACATGAGACATTAGACCCACCTGAGTGTACACTCCCACATGTATTTCCATAAACTCAAAGGGAAGTATAAGTTGGTGTAAATTGCTATTATTTTTATATAAGCGCACCACAGTAATGTCTATCCCCAGTACTGATGTCTGTTAAAAACCATTTTAGATCAAGACTTTCATTTCTAGGGACATATAGCAAATTTCTGTTTTTGTAGCATTAACCATAGAAGTTTATGAGGAAAATTATTGGCAAATGATAATTTTGTTTGTTTGGTTCAGGACAGATGAATTTATTTTAATTCTTTAAATGTTGCTAACATTCTATTTGTTTCCTATCCCCTTCTGAACTTCTTTTCTTGGTATTTATCCAGATTTGATTATTGTTTGTTCTTTTATAAACAGTATTTTTATTGTTCTTTTGATTCTAATTTCTTCACTGTATTACTTCATATACACTTTTTAATTCTTCATATTTGTCATTTCTTATGTCATAACATTGTTATATTCATATACAACAGTTTACTAAGCTGTCTTCTAATACTGACTAAATGGTTTAATATGTATATATGTACATATATACATACACATATATGTGATAGCTCTTTGTGAATCTTAAAGCACCATATAAGTGTCAAGCATTATTTATTATTAATGTATGTAAAGATTGTTGCTAAGTTTTTGCTCTTATTAATAATGCTTCTAGTAATATTTTTATATTAGTATTTTTTTCTCCTAAAAATAATCTTAGGATATTATCCTATGGGGATTCATTGGGACAAATACAACGACAGATTTCATAGTTTTAATTATGTAATTCCATATGGCTTTTCACAATGATTGCATCAATTTAGAATGGTATAATAGTGTTCTTGTTTTTCCACAGCTTCAGTAGCATTTAATTAAATCATTTTCAATTTCTTTTTTTCAATTTGATAGAGCAAGGTAGTATCTCAGAGTGTGTGTTAGGGAGTTTGGAAACTTTTAAATATGCTATTGATAATTTGGTTTTTTCTTTGGAGAACCACTTATTTATGTTCTTTAACTATTAAGGAAAGGGAATTTTGTATAGATTTTTGTATATTAGGATTTTTATCAGACACATTGATCACCAAGATTTTTTTCTCTTCTATTTCTTGTTATCAATCTGTTATTTTTGTGCAAAGTACTTTATTCTTTTATCATATTTATTCTTAGCATTTCACTTCTCCACAATTGTAAGACATAGAACATTCCATTTAGTCATTTTTATGATATATTCTTAAATATTTAGGTTATTGGTCCATCTGGAACTTATTGTACCATCATATAGTGATAAATGTGGTTCTAAACCCATTTTACACCATACTGGTATCCTATTTCCCCAGCAGTTTTTGTTGAATGAGGACTTTCCCCAGGGTTTTCATTTCTTGGATATATTGAACAGGAGTCTACTGTATGAATCTGGTTCTTATTCAGAGTGACATCATTGGTTACACTTAACTTTTTAAATCTTGTTTTTCTAGTTACAGGTGTATTTTTGCATCATTAGGTGGAACCCTCCTCAAAACAACACTCCAGACTGGTAGAAACCTCTCAATATTCCATTTAGTTCTGAGAAGACTTAGGACTTAGTCCATGAAATCCCTTACATCCAAAATATTCCTTTCTGTGACCCCTACATAGCCATTAGCTTAAAAAAACCCCAAACCCAAACCCAAACAAAGAAAAGCCCTCTAATGTCACAAGGTTCCATAATTCTAATATCTGGTTTGCAAAGCTATCAGTTTGGAACCCATACTTACTTCTTAGGGATTTTAGAATATTTGATACAATTAACTTCAAAACAGACGTGTGGAATCAGCTCTAGGTAATGAGGGAGAAAAGTCCTTTCTCTCTCTCTCTCTCTCTGTCTCTTTTTTATTTTTTATTTTTTGCGGTTTTTTTGGAGGGGGGAAGGTAGGGCAATTGGAGTTAAGTGACTTGCCAAGAAAAATCCTTTCTCTTAAGACTCCTTGACCCCATTTCATTTCACAGACCCTGCATTTCCCCTTTCCTTTTCCTACTCTCCCCAAAACAAAAGAAGCCTCTTGAAAGCATAATATTGACTTTATTGACTTTAATGGCAGTGGAACTTTTAGAATTGCTTGGGAGGGATTGGGCATCTTCCTCCAGTGGAGAAAATGCAACATATAAAGCAAATGTTGAATCTAACCCTTGAACTACGGATTCCTCAGACTAGATAGATATTCAGAAAGGGGGTCTCCTAGGCAGGAGATGTCAGGCTTTAAGCCAGCCTCTTGTCATGCCCATCTTGAATTCTTCTTTTACAGGTAAAATAAAGCTAAAATAACTACATTAAAGGGTAACACACAGGCAAAGAATGTGTGTCTTGAGGAACTATCCTACTTGCTTTGTCTTCTTTGTAGTGAAGGAATTTATGAGCTGAGTATATGCATTTGGAAAAGTAATATCATATAGTAGAAAGAGCATTAATAGTCAGAAGGTTCTGGGGTTTAGTCCTGGCTCTGCCACTTACTAGTTCTTTGGTCTTAGGTAGGTCACTTGATCCATCTGACTCTTGATTTTCTCTACTATAAAATGGGGGAACTAATACTTGTATTACCCATCTTATATGTCATTGTAGGGATCAAATATAGATGTTTGATGTGGATATAATACAGAATGGGCACAATATAGTTTGTAACCATAATGTGCTATATAACTGGAAGCTATAACTAGTGATGCTGATATTGCAAGTCCTAAGACTTTTAAAAAATATTCTATTTGGAGGAGGCACTTCTTTCTTTTAGATCTTAATTTAAATATGCTTTTCTTATCTATAGGTCATAGTTTCTTAAGGCCTATAGTAGAACAAACTACAACTCAACAGTTTTTTTTGAGAAAGGATTTGATGTGTATTTTTAAAAACAAAATAAAAATTTGGTATCCCTGTGAGTGGGCTGCCTCTTCATAGCTGCTTCAAAGGCAAGAAAAATGAACTATGAATTAGTGAGGCTTTGACATATGGAAGAATCTTTATAAAGCTTCTATTTATTCCCTCATTTATTTACTTACAAAATCAAAATGATAGCTGGGTTCTGAGATGTACCTTTGGTTTGCAAAGATTACAAAAGTAACACAGTACTTATTTTCCAAAGTGGAGAACCTAGTATCCCTTGAAAAAAATGTGCTTCTGTGTAAGGAATGACAACTCATATGTCACATACAATATTCATTAAGACTTCTCAGCCTGGGATGCTGTGGGTTCATGAGGAGCAACAACATAATTTCAAAGGAACCAAAAGGGTAGTTAGGTGATAAAAGAATCCTTATTGAGGTTGTGCAGTGGCCCATCTCCAAGATGTGTATATAGGGCTAAGTGGGTCTTTAAGTTGTGACTATGTAAGTAGAAAACATTACTAAAAATAAAATATGAACAAAGTTATCACCTTTGGAGATTGCATCTATCAGGTAGGCTTACTGAAGGCCAAATAAACCGTAGTTGTTTTAGGGATTTTTTAAAAAAAGAATATTTCAAATGATATCTTTAATTCAACAGACCATTGTTAAATCACTATAGTACACTGTGGTCCCTGCCTTTATTGAGTTTGATATCTGTTGAGAGAGGGGGAAATGATGTATCCAGACATAGCTGCATTACCCACGCCCCTGCCCGCCAAATAAAAAAGAATGAGGCACCTTGATGTAGAATGAGTGTGGACTGGGAATCAGAAAACTCCGTTCATGTCTCAGCTTTGCCCCTTGCTGCCTATGTGACCTTTGACAAGTCACTTTTTCTCTCTGTATCTCAGTTTACCCATCTGAAAATGAAGGTTCACCATCTATCTACTGTGTTACCTAGCTGCCCTTGTCTATAAAATGTGTCAAATAATTTATAAACCTGAAAACATCACATAACATCCAAGATCTCTTCCAATTCTGAAGCTACAATACCATGATAATCTCATAAGAAAGCTACAAACATGTAATACTACATTATTTGTTTTATGTAGGTTTTTTCTCTTTAAAAAATTTTGTCTTTATTAATTTGTTTGTTTACTTTTAGTTTACAAGAATCAGTTCCACAATTCCTTGAGTTTCAAATTTTCTCCTTCTCCCTCTTCTCCCTTTCCCCATGGAGGCATGCAATCAAGTATAGGATCTGCAAATACTTTCACATTAGATATTAGTAAGGTTATAAAGAAGGATTATACCAGATAGAATGAATAATGGGAAAGAGGAAACAAAGCCAAACAAGAAAAAGTAAGTTTTTGTTCTTAAAATAAAATTAATATTAGAAAAATAGGGCAGCTGGGAGATAAGGAATAACAATTTACATTTATGTAGTTATTTGAAAACTTTTTTGTTATTTATTTTAAAAGAAATTTTGTTGATACCATCGTTTTTACAGAGGCTAAATTTCTTCCTGTGTCCTTCCCTTACTTCTCCCCTCCCAGAAAGCTATCCCAGATAGCAAAGAATTTTTTATATAGTTTTTTTAAAGCTTACAAAATGCTTTCTTATAAATATCCCTCTCCTATTGCAAATCTTACTTACTCTATTTTATGGCTGAAGCAACTGAAACTGAGATGACTTGCCTTGGGGTACAGAGAGCCCTGATTCAAACACAAATTTTCTGATTCCAAATTCACTATAACATCTAGAACCACATGACTTGGGTTCAAATTCCAGATCGAGGACTTACTCGCCATGAGTGTAACCAGGAGTCAATCATTGTATCTCTCTGATCCTGTTTCCTTGGCTGTTGTTTAGTTGATTGGTCATGTCCAATTCTTCATGACTCCATTGGGGGTTTTCTTGGCAAAGATTCTGGGGCAGTTTGCCATTTCCTTCTCCAGATCATTTTATAGATGAAGAAACTGAGGCAAACAGGGTTAAGTGATTTGCCCAGCGTCGCATAGTTAGTAAATATCTAAGGCTGTGTTTGAACTCAGATCCTCCTAACTCAGGCCCAGCATCTATCCACTGTGCCACCTAGCTGCCCTTGTGTGTAAAATGTGTCAAGTATTTAATAAATCTGAAAGCATCACATATAATGTTAGTTTTTTATCATAACAACCTGCTTCCAAAATATTTTCAGTGTGTAACAGACTAATTGGTGAAGTCTGGATGGAGTTAATTCATGTCAATAATAATCACTTGGGGCTTTCCGTTTTAAAGATAAAATTGTATGAAGTTCTTTTCTAGTCACCATGAACCTCTCCTTTTCTGTTAACTTGACCTAAAGGGATTTTGTTTAGAATATATGTATATGGGTTTTTTTCCTAGTTGTTTCTGCAGACTCTAGCTAATACTGGACAAAGAATTATCTCTTTGATTTAAAGAAATCTAAACGTGTTGGCCTAGATTCCCCCCAAAGTATCCAAACGCAAGATTATGTTTATGTCGAGCAGTGACCCAAAGAATCATTGGAAACCTGGCCTGGGTCTGACGAGTCAGCTGATCCAGCAGTCCCACATCCTGTTGTTGACAATGGCCTTGCTAAGAAAGGATGGGGGCAGGGAAGGAAAAGCCTTATAGTTGCTGAACAAAACATTAACCTCATTAGGGATAAGGAGCATCCTTAACTCCCCTTTCATCAAAATCCCTCGAGATTTATTTAAACCCTGCTTAAACCTCTTTAGGTTTTCATCTTATAGACTAACAGCCTCTTAGGGTAATCGTTGACTACCCAAGATGTAGTATTTCCTTTTATCAAGCGGTTCCTGTTCTTTTAGACAGTACTATTTACCTGGGGACATGTTAATGGCATGTCCAGATTGCTGCTGAGCAAGGCAGTATCCTGCTTGAGCCTCACAACTTAGTAAGGTTTAATGGAAAAACCAGTACTAGAATGGAAGCAGGAGGCTTCTGTCTTTACACAAGTCTCTTCCCTTTTTTCATACTTAGTTTCCTCACCTGTAAAATGAAGGGATTTCTAAAGTCTTTTAAAGGACCAAAATTCAGTTTCTGTGAACGTGCTCCAGTTTGGACAGGGTTATTTCAACATGGGCAATAACTAAAATGGTGACTTTTAGGATTGAAATTAGTATTTTTACCTAAATTGAATAGTCCATGAGGATAAAAAAAGATTGTAATTTAATTGTTTTTTAGTATGGTATCTATGTAGTCAAGGATTTGTGATTTCCGTAGCATGCAAACTCTCCCTTGAGGGATATCACAAACCATCTGTATCTGCTACTTATTGCCTGTGCAATCTTAAAGCTCCTGCCATTGCTCTGTTGATTATCTCCAATTTATCTTGTCTGTCTTTATCTTGTTTGTAGCTAGTTGTTTGCCTTTTGTCTTTTCCATTAACTTGGGAAAGTAGGGACTGTTTTTTTTTTCTCTTTTTGTATCCTCCAAGCTTAGCATATAGGACATGATAGATGCTCATTGACAGACTGACTGTATCACCAAGGGGGTATTCCCAGCACCAACGGCAACTATGAACATGCAAAATATAACAGACTTCATATAGAAGACAGAAGCAAAACATTTATTCTGACACAAGAAAGTCAAATCTCAACACCACAAAACAGAATTCATCTTAGCAACAAAGAAGTTAACACACCACGACACAGCGTGGAGTAATACCATACCAAGCTGACTCCTTGTCTGCATCCTCTCCTTCCTCCTAATTGCTCTGATTCCCAGTTTCCTAGTCTACCTGTTCAGCAAACTCCTCCCACCACAGGCTCCATGTGATTACATTTGGCCTATTAAGGGGCAGGGAATATCTTCAAATTACCATTACCATTACACTGACTCCCCTTGGGAAAGGCCTTCCTGGGCCTCGGTTTCCTCATCTATAAAATGAGACCAGAGCAGATGACCACTATGGTCCCTTTCAGTTCTAAACCTAGGATTCTATGATCCTGGAGACTACAATCCTCTCACACTGAGAGGCCACAACAGATACACCAGTAAGTTATAGAAAGTAATTTTAAGGAGTACTAGTAATGAGAAGGTTAATTGGGGGGCTCTTGATGAATTTGTTGTTACTCACGCTACTTGATCTAATTCAGTCTGTCTGAAACCAGCATTTTTTGGAGGAGTCCAAGGTCACCCATAGGTGGCAAACTAAGATCAAAGATTTAGAACCGGAACTCTCCTTCCTTTTACGGATGAAGAAACTGAGTCTCACAGAGATCAAGCAATGTGCCCTAGAAAACACAGGTAGAGTGTATCTGTGGGTGGCAGGAATTTAATGCCATGTTCCTGATTCCGAGTCCAGTGCCCTATAGCACTTTGCCATTGACATCCTTCAGGCTGGATTCCAGGGACTTCTGTTTATCTCTTTGGCTCTATAAAGCTGGGAAATATTCTACAACATAGATTGGTTATGGCTTGTGTCTAGGGTTTTCCCAAAAGTCTGTAACAGGTTCCTCAATCTATTCAGTTCCCAGGACCTACTCTTCCCCATTACTTCTCAGTCACACACTGAAACAGTCATGCCCTTGGCCTTGCCATTACCCAAAAGTGTTCCACTTCCATGGTCGTGAACTCTCAAATTCCTTTATCTGACCATAATCTTTTATCATTCTATCTTTCCCTCTGCCTTAAAACCATAAGCCTTATTCTTTGTCCTCACCATGACCTACAGTCCTCTATTCCTAGTTCTTCCCCAGGCTATCATCTCTGAAATGTAGTCTACAACTTAACTCCATTCCTAATCTCAACCTTTCCATCCCTCCTTAAACCTTTCGTGGAACCTTTCCCTCTGCTCTCTCAGGTGAGGACCTTGGCTCATCCTTTACAAAGAATATTGAGGCCATTCATTAGAACTCTCTTTTTTCCTCTCCTCATCTCACATCACTCAGATGTCTTTTCCCATTGTTTTCTCCACCACTGTCTGACATGAAGACGTAGTCTTTCTCCCTGCCAACACAAACTCCTTTACATGTATAAGTGATTGCCATTCCATTCCATCTCCAGCTGATATCTCTGCTCCCCTCCCCACTCTCTAACCCAGCAGTTCTAAACCTGTGGGTTACGTTCAATTTGTAACAATGAAAATGCATCCTGCATATCAGATATTTACATTAGGATTCATAACAGTAGCAAAATTACAGTTATGAAGTAGCAACAAAAATAATTATGTAGTTGGAGGTCACCACAACATGAGGAACTGTATTAAAGGGTTGTGGCATTAGGAAGGTTGAGAACCACTGCTCTAACCCTTCTTCAGTATCTTCTTATCTACTAGCTACATCTTTGTTGCTGACAAATATACACGTCTTCTGATCCCTAAAAGATCTTCACTTGATTAAACCATTTTTGCTAGATATCATCCTATATCTCCCTTCTCCTTTATGTCTAAATTTGAGGAAGCTTCCTAATGCTTGGACTTGCCTTCTTATTCCCTCTCTCTCAATTCTAAACTCTTTACACTCTGGCCTCTGACCTCACCATTCAGCTAAAATCTGTTCTCTTCAAAATCACCATTGATCTCTAAATGTCAAACCCAAAGACCCTTTCTCCATTCTTGTTTTTTGTTTATTTTTGTTTTTGTTCTTTTTTTTTTTTACCCCTCTGCATCCTTTGACATTGTGGATCATAATCTTCTCCCAGGTGTACTCTCCTTTCTAGATTTTAATGGCATCATTCTCTGCTGGTTCTCTTATTTATCTGAAAATTCCATCTCAGTCTCCTTTACTGGATTTTTTCCACGGCACGCCCACTAACTATAGGTATATTCATCTGTCAATGCAATGTGGACCCTCTTTACTTCTCCCATGGACTATTGCATTAGTCTTCTGGTTGGTCTCTGTCTAAATCAGCCCCCTGTTCTGCTCCACCCTTCACTCAGCTGTCTCACATAAGACCCTCCATCTTTCACCTCCAGTCCTTTTTTATGGGAATGCTTTTTCTTCTTCACCTCTGCCTCCTGGCTTCTCTTCCTTTCTTTAACATTCTGCCAAAATCTCACCTTCTTCAGGACATTTACCCCTGTCCCCTCTTCCCTTCTATTTGTACTTTATAGACCATATGTAAGATATTTTTCCATGTTGTCTTCCACATTAAAATGTGAGGTACTTGAGGGCAGATGCCATAATTTTGCCTTTCTATGTATCTCCTGGAGTAACTACAGTGCCTGGCACAAAACTCAATAAAAACTTAACAAATATTGACATACTTTCCCCTTCACATCTATTCATTACTTTTTCTCAACAACATTTATTCACCCATGATTCAATGACAATGTTCTTAAAAATGTCTTCCTACAATTAATATCAAACATCACAAGTAATCTGTTTTTATAGGATGCCAGAAGGATACTGAGAGAATCAGAAGTCAGCAAGTCAAGTAACATTTATCAAGTAGTTACTAGATGCCAGGTCCTGAAAGCATTCAACATTTTCATGTCTAACCCATGGAGATGATTGTTCTAGAACCACCTACGTAGGAAGAACGTTCCCATTTCTATAGAAAATGTCTATATTTACAAAGAATCCAGTCTAGCAATGAATTTACTGTGCATTAGCTAAATATTAGTGTCTGTACTCCATGTCATTGTGGTCCTGAATTTGTTGACCTTGACCCAATACGATTCTCACTGTAGAGTCAACTGATAGAATGTACAACATAATCAGCTAGAACGAGGAAGCATGGATCAGGTGAAAGAAAAAAAATTTTAAATAATTTTCTACCTAAGAGCTTTCCCATTTGTGAGAATTGATTGATACAATCAAATTATCCCCTTATAGGGGATGAACTAAAATACAAAACAGAACATGAACCTTACAGTTCTGCCCTCAAAGAATTTATAATGAGACAATATTCATTTTTTCTCAATAAATGAGAAGTTTTTGTTGTATTTGTTAACTAATTCCTTTTTGCAATGGAGATTGCCACTTGAGTATCTTATAGCAGACTTTTGACCTTGGGCTCCACCATGCTGATAGAAAATAAGTTCTGTGTGATGCTGAACTGGAAAGGCTTCAGTTATGAACTGTCAGTGGTCTGAATGTTTGCTATCCAAAGTCAAGCCTAGTTAGGGCTGGGGAATCTTATCATTAGAAGCTTGGCTGAGGCTAGGTGATGGAATTTTTTTTGACCACAGTAACTCAAAAGATTGTCTGCTAAGGCACAGAAAAGTTATATCCTATGTGAGTACATAATGTATCTGTAATGATGGAATCCTGGATTGTATTATTGAAAATAATCTTTTTGGGGTGGTGGCTGTTGGACAAAACTTTCCATGTTGTATAGTTAACCTGTTCCAAATCCACCTCTACTACTAATACTTTGGTTGCCATCCCTTGGTGTCCCCCAAAGAAACAGTCTGTTGACCCTACTACACAGTGAGAAAAAATGTTGAATGTTTTATTCAAGTAGGCATTGACTTTCTAAGGTTCTTTTAACCTATGAGGTTCTCTAATATATAGCATTAGAAAGATTTTGTTATTGGGCTATCAAGGACCCTTATGTATCCATTTTAGAAATGGAATAGCTGCTAATTTTTGCAGTAATTTAAGGTTTTCAAATTTAATCCACCCAACAACTATTTGAAGTAGGTTGTGGAAGGGTTATTGTTGTTCTCATTTTACAAACAATGAAATTGAGGACCAGAGCAATTAAATGATTTACTCAACATCATATAGCTTGCAAATAGTAGAAATTTGAAATGAGAATTTCTTTTTTTTTGGAGGGAAAAGGCAGGGCAATTGGGGTTAAGTGACTTGCCCAAGGTCAGCTAGTTTTGTGTTAAGTGTCTGAGGCTGGATTTGAACCCAGGTCCTCCTGACTCCAGGGCTGGTGTTCTATTTACTGAGCCATCTAGCCACCCCTGAACTGAGAGTTTCTGATCCCAAATCTAGTGTCCTTTTTTTTTTGAGGGTGGAAGGCAAGGCAATTGGGGTTAAGCCTGAGGTCACACAGCTAGGAAATGTGTCAAGTGTCTGAGGTCAGATTTGAACTCAGATCCTCCTGACTTCAGGGCCAGTGCTCTGTTCACTGCACTAGCTAGCTTCCCCCTCTAGTGTCCTTTCTACTACAACACAGTTGTCTTTGGATAGATTATCCTGTTTGGTCTAGAACATCAAATGATGTAGTCATAATAAAGTGGCTCTTTGTGACTGTCCACTATTAGATATTTGAAAGCAATATGTAAGTTGGATTAAAGAAGGATATCCTTTAACGTATACATATGTAGTTTCATGGAAAGAACATTATGAACTTGGAATCCATAAATGGGCTTGGGTTGAACCTATCCCAAATTAAAGAAAGATAAAGCCATGTTGAAATAACTTTATCCCTTCTTTTTTTTTAAATCCTCAACCCTTAGCACAGGGACTTGCTCATCATAGGTATTTAACACGTGGTTTTTTATTATTGCTGAATTAATAGGAGTTGATCTCTGTGCTAGCTGCTGGAGAAAAAAAGATCTTTTAAAATTATTGCTTCTTAAAGATATTACATTGTATTGTAAGGTGAGAGGGTGGGGCTAAGGAGGTAGCATGTGATGAGGCAAAAGAACGGTCAGGCATCATGATTGAGGAGAACTTGAACAGGGATTGGGTGGATAAAGGAAATCTCAAATTTATGTTGCTCTTATCATTCCTATCTCTTGGAGACATAATGAAAACAGAAGGCTTAATGTTTTAAGAGCTTACCTTCTTGTCATTCTGTCATTCTTCTAAATCTGTCATTCTCCTATATCTTTGTAGCAGTAATATGTATTATTTTAGACCCCCTAATTCTAAGTAAAAATGCATCATTTGCTCTGTGGCCAGTGTATATCTAAAATCCTTCTTATCCTTTTTAGTACAAAATTGCTTCAATATGCTGGATTTTTCTGTCTCTTCTTTTGACCTGCTCAGCACAGCTTAAAACATATGGTTGTATGGTTCACAAGAGATTACTAGAATTTTGAAAAATGGTTGTAAACAAAGATAGAAGCTATTAATCATTTGAAGCCAAGCAGAAATTGGTGCAGATATTAAAAAGAGGAGAGTTTAAGCCAACTAAACATGATAGTTAAGGTAAAGTTTGCAGATTCTGTCTACCTGGGGTTTATGGAATCCATTCTATACAGATCCCCAAGTAGGAGTCTAGTCCTGTGGTGGGGAAGACATTATTAATCATGCTATCTCAAATGCATTCCATTTTATTCATTCCTTAAATTTATCTGCATTCCAGTGATAGGAAAATGTAGACTTACCACATTTGGCAATGCTGAATATGGAAGTGAATTTGGTATAGTGAATGTGACATTGAAACTGAGTAAGTCTGAGCTTACTCTGCCTAGGGATTAAGGTGGTATGGGGAAAGTAAATTAGGAAAAAAATCACTTTTAAGAATAATTTATATTATCAACATTTTCTCCATTACTCTCAACTCTAGACAATCAACAAAACCACAAATCGAGCTCTGAGCTGTAGCTTTTTTGTGTGTGCCAGTTTCAAAGGCGTAGATACTCACTTTGAAAATGTAAGGTTTGGCTCTTGGGAACCAGTTTGAGCTAGCTTCAGCACACCCCTGCACAAAGGGGCAGTACCATACACATAAACATTTATTGCATCTATATGTTGCATTTATATTACACATGTCCAATACATTTGTGCATGTCCTTCCTAAGGATTGAGTTGGTGTGGGGGTATCTTTGATGTTGGGGGAAAGATTTTACTTCTCTTCTTGATATATCTCTGCAAACGTCCCTTTGTAAAAGGAAAAAGCAGGGGCAGCTAAGTTGTGGGGTGGTTACAGCACCTGCCCTGGAGTCAGGAGGATGTAAGTTCAAATTGGGCATCAGGCACTTACTAACTGTGTGACTCTGAGCAAGGCACTTAACCTTTTGTAAAAAAAGCAAAAAGTATGTATGCATATAATTGTACAGGTTTCCAATTGTATCTGAGTTCATCCTCACCACAACCTTATAAGGAACATAAGGCAGGTATTATCTGCATTTGATACATGAGGATACTGAAGTTCAGAGAGCTTAAGGAATTTGATCAAGGTCACACAGGTAAGAGAAAGAGAAGGAGCTTGAAATAAAATATTTTGAATATAGGTGCCATTCTTTTTATATTCGACAAGTCTTAGAAACCAAACATAACATCTGTCTTTTGGAAGATTAAATTCATTTAGTAACTGATAGTTGGCTTTTAGACTTCCGCAATTTAAAAATCATTTTAGGTCAGAAAGAATTATTTAGGAGAAAGAGTCTGCCCAAAAACATTTTTAAAAAATTCTGTAGTATTTGTTCCAATGAAAAATTGAAGAATTTCTAAGATTGTAATAAATATTTCAAGAATTTTCAGGACAGCTAACAACTGGATTTTAAATATGTTATAAAAGTACTTGACAACAGACCAATTTATGAGACAAATGTCTTGTGTTTAAAATGAGTATTTCTGCATAAATTTATGCTTGCTAAGTATTATTCATTCAAAGCTCAGATTTGATATTTGGTGACCTTTTAGTGTTAAAATATATATTTAAAAGGCTAATAAAATTTCATGACTCTTTTCATAACACCTTTTTGGACCTCAGAATTGACCAAAGTCTTAAAGATCTTCGAAATGTTTTCTTTTGCACATATTTTGCTTTTTATGAACACAGTGCTACCAACTGAGGAAAAAGAAACCTCTTTGGGATTTTAATAACCAAGTGGTCTATTTATAAGAAATTATATGCTTGGCTGTAGCAGACCTGTGTGGTCCAAATACTCTGGATATCTTCATTAGAAAAATCACCATGAACGCAAATTTTGTTGAAACAAGTACTCTTTCCCCCCACCCCCACCCCTTGTCCTGCCCTAGTTGACCAGATTTAAAATCTGACTGTTAGGAAATTTATATTTGGAAATGAATATTAGTTTAATTTTGCCTGTAGGCAAAAGCAAAATAGATAATTGTTTCTTTCTTTAAAGTGGATAGCCTTCCAGAGCTCCGGTCAATAGAAGCCCTTTCTTTGAGCTAGTTTGCCTTTGGCATGCCTATAGAAGACTGAGGTCATGTCATTCAATCTGTGTGTTTGTCTTCTACTATTGTTGTAGCCCTTCCATGTAAGATTGTGCTCTTTACCCATAATACCAAGTGATATTGAGGTTTCATAGGTAGGTCTACATTATGTCATCCATATCCTCTTGCCCAGTTTCTTGAATATCTCACATCAGTAAAATTACCCAATGGGATTATCGGGACAGTTCAGCTAAAAAGCTAATACTTACTTTAAGAACAAAATATGTGACCGCCTACTACTTAAAAATATGTCCTACCTGATCTGCTGAAAGGTAGATTTTTCAAATAAAAAGAAAAAAAATTTTAACTAGTCCTGGCTTAAAATGAAATAGCTTGTTTCTGTTAAGTGAATTCTATATTATTGGAGATCTTCAAGAAGAAGCTGAATGATTATCAATCATCTGGAGTTTTGTAGATGGACTTTATAAAGCTTTGAGTTGGGGGATGGGCCAAATGACCTCCAAATTTCCTTTCAATTCTTGGAGACTGAGTCTATGCCTATGTAGGCCAAAATGGAATTGGACTCGGGCGTCAGAAGCCCCTGCGTCAGATCCTGACACTTTATTAGCTGCATAACTGTGGGAAAGTCACTTGACTTTTGTGAGTCTGTTTTTTTTCCCCATTTCTTTGGCATTTCAGATTTTCTATGATCACAGACTTGGAAGTAGAAAGACCTACACCGATCATTTAGTCCAACTTCCTCATTTTACAGATAAGGAAGCTGAGGTGAGAAGGATTAAGTGTTGATTTGCTCAAAGTTACTCAGGTACTAAGTGATGGAGCTTGGATTACTTCAGATATGCTGAAGCTGTGAATTGTGATAAAAAGAAACTTTCTTTTCTCTTAAAGGAATGAATAATGGAATCTAATGTATTCTCGCAACAAAAACAAGTTTGAGTCAGCATTTTCTGAGTCAACCTGGTATTTATTATTTATCTGAAGTAGATACTGGGTAGATGTAGAATGCTTCAGATGTAAAGTACAGACAGCAGATATATATTGCCAAGGACAAGCTCTTGACTCAGAACTGAAATTTGGAATTGTACCTTTTGACTAATGACCACACTGATGGTCCCGTACATCATCTGTAGCTGAACTAGTACGTTTTTTTCCCCAAGGATTGTAACGTTTGAACTGGTCTAAATAGACTGTCTTCTTCAGTTTCTTTTAAATGAGACATAACTGTGTTTTGAGAGAAATAAGAAACCTTAATTTGTTTAGTAGGAAAGCTACATATAGATAAGAAATTTCATACATTAATTTTCCTTATTAAATGATTATTTGCAAGCTATTATCTTGAACTCATGACTATCTGGCCCTAACTAACAACTATCCCATAACCCTTTAACTTAGTTTTCTTATCATTTGTCATTTCTTTCAAATGCTTAAATATATTATTTTAAAGGAGTCCTATAGACAATATACATTATAAGTGAAGAATTCTTTGAGAGGAACCTTCATGTATACAGTATTTTACATGTTTTATGTTGACACTTTATATTTCAATTCAGTTTTTTTAAGTCAGCATTTATTTAAATGTTTTTAAGGTTTGTTTTTTCTTCTTTGACAAGGGGTAGTAGATGGGACAGATAAATCAAGAAAAATAAATTTGAAGAGAAGTCAAAATTGTTAGCATTTTCTGATGTCATATAAATGGTTTTTGGGAGTGTATCTAAATATAGGATATTTTAAAAGCACAAGAAAGCTACAAGCTAGAAGACTGCTCTTGTATTTCTTTGTTTCTGTGTTTTCAGCTTCTAACTCATTATCTCGGTGGTGCAGTAGATAGAATGCTGGGCCTGGGGTCAGGAAGTCTCATATTTCAGAGTTCAAATCTTGTCTCAGATACTTATTAGACATGTGACCCTGGGTAAGTCACTTAACCCTGTTTGCCTCAGTTTTCTCATCTGTAAAATGAGCAGGAAAAAGAAATGGCAAACTAGTCCATAATCTTTGTGAAGAAAACCCCAAATGGGGTCACAAAGAATCAGACATGACTGAAAATGACTAAACAACAACTGTGAACCTTCTTGAAATAAAACAAGTAAGTGGGAGGACTTCAACTTCTTTGAAAGGGGAAATGTTTGGTGCAAAGAAAAACAAAAAGGCATTGAAGGAAGATTCTGAGGGCCTACCAGGTCTGAATTTCTACTATGACACTGACTAGCTCTCTGACCTGGAGCAAGCTCCTTAACCTCGATGCCTTAATTTTCTCTTCTGTCAGAGAATAAATGATACTTGTCCTACCATCCTCACAGTGTTGTTGTGAGGAACTCTAACTGTAAAATGCTATGTAAAAATAAACTCACTATTTCTATTTTCCCTATAAAATGGGAAGATTCCTTTCCTCTTGTGTGTGTGTGGGGGTTTCAATAGGGTTTTCAAAACTGTCAGAGTTCTGGCAAAATCATGGACCGGTAAGGATGGCCCAAGGTGCAAGGGAAAACAATCGGCTAATGGGGTCAAATGACTTCAGATGGTTTAATGCAATGAAGATAAAATACGTGCCTGCAAAGAGCTGAATAAATAACTCAAACCTAAATCAAGGGAATAGTAGTAATGTTTATTAAGGCAAGAGCCAGAGACGGTTAAGAGAATGACCTTGAAACCTATAGATCTGGGAGAAACCAGTATACATTAGCCCCAGGGGACTTGAGTAGGCACTGTCAGTGGGGGAAACCGGAGTATATTTAACTTGAGACTTGAAACTACTGTACTAGTGCTGCATTATTGTATTATTTCTTCCTGATTTTGTTGACCTAAAAATAAAGCATTTATGTCTTGAGTGTCTAAGTTTTGGATAAACTGATTAACTCCAGAATTAAATCTTCATCAAGAGATCACAGGTGACAAATATTTTAACTTTTCAGTTGAAATCTTTCAGAACTTGCACTCAGAATTTAACTGTGCAGGTGAATCTCTCAAAAAGCAATCACTGATCATCCTATTTTCTATGAAAGATACCTTGAGAAGAGGGGTGATTATTTTTTTTCCTTCCAGTCTGGAATGTGGTTCTTTCTCATAACTATCTCAGTTAAATTTTGATAGACATTCAGGAATAAAGAGTTTCACTAAGTTAAGAGTTAGAGAACCTGAATTTCAATCCTTTCTCAGACACTTATTATCCTTGTGACCTTATTCTGGGCCTCAGTGTCCTCATCTGTAAACTGAGGGGTTAGACTAGATGGCCCTTAAGAATCCTTCCCAACTCTAAATCCACATTTCTGTGAATATATTAATTGTATCAAGTAAGATATACCTGTGTGTCTTAGTAGAATTATTTCCCTCCAGACTTTCAATGATTATTAATCAAGTTTCTACCATATTAGAAAGGAGATACTTATTTTGACTGTTAATTTGGCAGCTGTTGTTACCTAGGGGTTTTCTATTCGTTTGGCCTTGATAAGATTACTTTCTTGGTCCTTCATCTTCTACTCATAAAAGAGGGATGGTATTATCTGAAAAAATAATCATAACAGTCTTAGAGAATCTAATCATTGGAGGGGAACTCAGGCGTCCATCTGGTCTAACACTAGTCTGACTAATACAGCATCTCTGGGCTGTTCCTCCCAACTCACATTTAGATGTTGGACCCCCCTGGGGGACAGGTACCACAGATTCAAAGTTAATCTATAGGCCTTTATTTCTAAATCTATAGCCACATTCATAATCAACTAGTCTAGAGTGAAGGCATTTGATGGATAGTATTTAAAAGAGTACATTAAAGCGTTCCCTCTATAGACTTGGGGCACATTCTCCCACAAATATATATACCATCAATGGAGGAATGTGAACAGGAATAAAGAGAGGACATGAGAGCCCTCTACATGGGGAATATAGATGGAGAGGCAACTTATACCTCCAACAGTGATAGAGCTTCTCATTTTTTCAAATTAAATATAATTTGAATGAACAAAAATAGATTTTTCTCTCCCACCCTTCTTTCCTCCAGTTCTAAAGCTCAAAACTGCATTAAAACTTTTGGAAAAAACTGTATATGTCTCATTTAGCACCCTGAGTCACATCCTCTGTCACGATGTGGGTAAGCATGTTTTATCTTTGGTTCCCTGGAATCATAATTGGTCATTGCATTAATCAGGGTTATTATGGCTTTTGAAAGTGTTTGTTTTTACAGTGTTGTTATTGTTACACAAATTGTTCTGTCTGTTCTCTTTATTCTGCATCAGATCATGTAAGTCTTGATAGATTTCTCTGAAATCCTCCCCCCTTCATCATTTCTTATGGTTCATGGTATTCCATTACACTCATATACCATAGTTGGCTTGATCATAACCCAATTGATGGGCACTCCTTTATTCTCTAGTTCTTTACCAAAAAAAGCTAATATATATATATATATATATGTGCATACATATATATATTAATATGTGGATCCTCCTTTATTCTCTAGTTCTTTACCAAAAAAACTAATATATATATATTAATATGTGGATCCTTTACTTCTTTCTTTGATCTCTTTGGGATATAGTACTATTTTTGGGCCAGAGGATGTGCACAATTTAGCAGTTCCAAAATATTTTCCAGAATGGCCCTACAAATTCACAGCTTCACCATCAATTCATTAATGTGCCTCTTTTCATGGAGCTCCTCCAATCATTTGCCGTTTTCCTTTTTGTGTTGCAGAATGATCCTTTACTTTAGGGAAGGCTTCACCACATTAATCTGAAGCTTGTACACAGTCTGTATTAAACATGCTGTAGCCTATTTAATTGTATCAGTGTTCACTATTCTGGTTGCTATTGACCAAACAATTTTATCCTTTGGTAGTATATAAAACGTGGAGGAGAAGAATGTTGTTGTTATTGTTGAGTCGTTTTGGTTATGTTTGACTCTTCATGACCCCATTTGGGATTTTCTTGGTAAAGATACTGGAGTGGTTTGCTATTTCTTCTTCCAGCTCATTTTACAGATGAGGAAACTGAGGCAAACAGGTTTAAGTGACTTGCCCAGGGTCACCCAGCTAGTAAGTGTTTGAGACCAGATTTGAACTCAGGCTGATGAGTCTTCCTGACTTCAGGCCTGGCTTTCTTTTCACTTAACTGACCCTAAGGAGAAGATATCAAGCGTTTATTTCATTCCTACTATAATACCAGGAATTATGCTGTGTTCTGGGAATACAAAGCCATAAATGGAAAAGTCGGTGACTTCAACAAACTTATATTTTATTGGGGACAACATCATCTCTACAAACAGATAAATATAAATATATGCTAATTAAGTACAAGGTGATTTTGCTGCCGGAGTATCACAAACAGCTAGGGTGATCAAGAAAGAGGATTTTGGGGGAGATTTTCATGCCTCATCATGCAAACTTTTTAAACATTTCAATATTAAATATTTACTTTGTAGATTAAAAATTAGTTTCACCAACTTTTTGTATTTGGAAATTTGAGTCTGTAGCAAAAAGATTATTTAGTGAACGTAATATTTCTTCTCTCAAAATAAATAGAAATTTCACTGTGAAATGCCTTTAACATCATCAGAACTGGCATTCATATAAGGTTTTAAGTCCTCTACATTATTATTGCATATGTTTTTTCATAGCCACCTTGCAAAGTTGACAAAATAGACACTAGTAAACACATTTTCCAGATGAGGACAATCAAGGCTCTGAGAGGTTGTCAGTTTTCTCAGACACCTAATGGTGTCTGAGCTGGGGTTCAGACCTATGTCTTTTCTCATCATAAGCTGGAAATTCTGTCTAAATCATGCTATCCTTCTGCATAGAAGAAACAAATGGGGGCATGTGGGTTAGAGACTTAATCAATGGTTGGGGGCTGGGGAGTAGAAATGGTGTTTATAATACTTGAGCTGATACTTTCTCCCCATTGTATGTTTCCTTTATGCTTTTTGGCTTTGGTTGATCAGTTTGGGGCTTTCATTACACGCAAGCAAGAATACATTTTTTGTTGTTGAGGAATTCTGGAATCTGCCCTGCCACAAAAAGGAGTAATTCTATCCTTCCAAAGTGGTTCCACACATTGACTTCAGGCCTTACTTTTTCTGAGGAGCTGTTATTAAAAAATCACAGGCCATTCTTCTCATGGTTATCTCCTCCTTTCTCCTGCAAGGGCAGCCTACATATGAGTTTGTGAAAGGAGTAGAGTACAAAATGATATTAAAATTAACCTCTTAATTTGGACATTTCGGAAATATTAACTATTCCTTCACCCATCCAAGGATTGTAGTCTATGCTCTGACTGTCCACATTCCTTGGAGGACAGTGCTAGATAAGAAGAGGCCAGCCTGGGGATGTCAGAGGGAAATAGCCATCATGACAAAAGGTCTAAGGCCAGGTGGGCAGGTATAGTGATTGAATAGCTTATTCAAAGTATGATTGTTGATATCAGTGCTTTTCATTAGAATCAGAACTTTTAAGGCTGAAGGAACCATAAACATTTAGTTCAATCCCTTCATTTTGCATATCAGGAAACTGATACCTAATGACATGATGTGACTTGTCCAAGGTCACCAAATTAGTGGCACAGCTGAGATTTGAACTTACGACTTTAAATTCTCACATCAATGCTTTGTCTACAACACCACACTATGTCTCTAATTATGAGTAAAGATTATATTAATTCTGTGGTTTAGGGATATGAAAATTATTTATCTTTGTATTTCTCCTAATACTTAGAGTACATTATGCACACATGCTCTATAATATGTGTACATGTTTGTATGTAATATGCATGTATACTACATATGTGTGTGATGGACTTTGCTTACATATATGTGTAGATATATATTTGTATATGTGTATGGTTATGTCCTCTTTGTCAAGCGGACAATTTGGTTATTGAAAGGGGCATAAAAAGAATTTGTAAGGAACTAATAAAATCATCTTGAGAAGAAACAGCCCCTAGGGGAGTTTGAATGGTAGCCATACCCATGACCGCTACCCCTTATGGAAAAAAATCTCAGACCTACTAACATCAGGTTGGACTGAGTGAATTAGTTAAAAGAAAGGAAAAGAAGGTGCAGGGACCAGGGAAGCTATGCCTCCAGGTAATACTACCTGTGCTAGTGGCTTGGTGACATACCTCAGTGACAACCATTCATTTCTCAGGGTCTTACAAGTAACTGGTGTGGGTGGAAAATATATACCTATTACTTGCCACATTAAGGTCCCCATCAGCGTGCTTCCCATTTACGAAAACATCAATCACAATGACAACACTGATTCAAACATGATAAATGAGAAGACCAACAGAATAATAATCATAAATTTTACTCAGTAGAAGGCAAAAGCAGGAATAATCAAAATGCTATAGTCTACCCATAAATCTTGTCACATTTTCTCACAAATGCAAACAGCGTCAGAGAATGAATAGAGTGGGCATACAAAGAAACATAGCTGTGAGGCATATTAACAGGGAAGTCTATGTATTTAGGATATTTAACAACACTTTTGTAGGCCTTGATATTCTTGATCTCTTTAGAGAACAGTTTGTACTATACATTTCTAGCCAGAAAAAACCATTTCTTAGCAAGTTACTGCTCTTCTAATTCTCACTGTTCAATTGTTGGGCAGAGCTGCTTTTCTGCTACTCCCAGGCTGCTGAAGCAGTGTCAAGATCTTTTAGTACACATCCACCCTTGGCATGATGCTGAGAAAGTGTTATGTTCTTTTTGTAAAAAAGTAAATCAGCATAGCTCTTAGCAAAATAGCTGCAAAGTTTGTCCTCAGATTTCCTCCCTATTCAAGTTGTAGAAGGCAATAAATTACAACACAGGCAACTAAGGGGTTTCTTCTCTCAGGCTGTAGATGGTGCCAGAAATACAGCCAGCTCTTCAGTAGGAGGATTTTGCTTTCTTCAGTCAGCCTCTAGCAAGGGTAGCTCTCTCCTCCCATGAGGACAGCAGGTGCAGGGCCTGACTGCCTTCAGTCGACTTTCTCAGCTGACTCAGCCCAAAGCATTATTATCTTCAGATTCTCCTTTGCTTATTTCAAGTAGCACAGGGTAATTTCTGCTGTCAGTATCTTTCTTTAGATGGCTGTTCTCACTCTTTAGATCTCTGACTTCTTGTCTTCTATCTTAATCTGGTCATCTTTGGTTTTTAATATTTCATATCATGGCCTCCTTATGTTGAGTGACTCATTTCTTCCTTTTGATTTGAAACTTTAAAAAATCCACTTTTATGTGGATTATTATGTGGGAGTTATGACTCCCACAGTCCTTGTATAATCATCTCACAGTCCCCAGTTATTTGATTTATAATTTCTCAGTTATAACCTCCAAGACTCAAGAAATAAAGTCATATGAAAATGAGCTGATGGACCACAATGCACTGCGGACACCATTGTCTCAGTCAGTTCTCTACTTTCAAGCAGTTGCTCTCAGAACCTTTATATGGATGACAATATCTTAGATGGATGAACTCTCAGGTCCTCAGAATAGTCTGTCTCTCTTTAAAAAATCTGTCACCAAGGGTTATAGCTTCTCAAATTCACAAATGTTATTTTCTCTGCATTTTCAACAACTAAAAATGTCTTTATGATAAAGGCAGGGTGTGCTAGTAAATGTTTAACACCCAGCTTTCCAAAAACACATAGGACACTTTTAAGGTTAATTTGTATTATCAACATTTTCTCCATTACTTTCTCAAGTCTAGATAGTCAATAAAATCCTAAATCAAGTCCTGATTTACAGCTTTTTGCCATTTTCAAAGGTGTAGATAGTTACATTGAATTTTTAAGGATTGGCTCTTGGGAGCCAGCATGAGCTAGCTTCAACATACCCCTGGACAAAGGGGCAGTACCACACATATATACATGTATTGCATCATGTCTATGTCTACACGAAAATGTAATATCTACATACTTGTTCTCCAACTTTTGTCATGTTTGTGATCATATATACATTTTTGGTGTGTATATATATATAAATATATGTATATAATATTATCACAATACATTCATCAGTGTGGGGAACTTCTGGTGTAGAAACTCCCTTCTCAAATTTGGCTTGGCAGTTCTTCTATAACTTAGAGTATTAGATTTTTTTCTGATTTGCCTGCCCATGGATACACAGATAGATATTTCATTTCAGAGGCAGCTGATACATGAACAGTAGTTGAAGACCTGACCACTCTCCACTATAACATGCTTCCTTTCACGTTGTATATAGCAGGTGTTTAATAAATAGTTGTCCTGTCACCATATGTGTCTATTCAAGTTTCACTCCCCCTGTGTAGCAGGAAAGACAAACAAGCACTGAAAAACAGCCATAAAGTCGTCTTACTGCCAGGAAGTGCTCTTCCCTAGGCATCTTTGAGTTGCACCAAGATAGGTTTCCACTAGTTTGTGAACCACCTACCAGGTTGCATTGGGTAAAGCAGAGTGAATTGAGAAAGGACCTTTACTATGGTGTTTTATTGCATTAAATTGATGGTCTTGGTATTATTAGGTTTGGGGGGTTTAGTTTTGTCCAAAGAATCATATCCTACTGAGCTGTGGGCTGTGAGAGATAACAAAAAACCTAAGCAAATGTTAAACTTGGCCTTCCAATGAGTTGTACCACTAGCTAAAACAAACTCCCCATTTGCCTTTTGAGGATAAAGGGAGTGAAGGATTAGTCACCTTCTATACATTACTCATTAAGAGGTCATTGGCTTGATAAATGCGCTGTGACACAGAAAGCTCATTAGTAAGTTTCTAAATGAGAGAAACGTTCCACTTTGGGGGCCCAAGGTAGAATAAAAACTCCTTTATAAACCTTTTCCTTTCTCTCTTCACCCACACCTCCCTAGCTTTCCTGTGAATGTCAAAGCAAAGTGAAATATCTCATTAAGCTGGAGGGGAAAAGGTTGTCTGAGCACTGAGGGAAGGAGGTCACAGGGCTGCTTTTGAATTTTCGTGGGCCCTGCCACCTAGATTTCTTTAGTGCTTGGCATTTGATGAGACACAGAATGTTTGTGGAAAAGAGATTTGTGACAGCCAAAGTCATCTCATAAAAAAAGTTGTAAAAGTAGACATCAATGTAACTGTTTAATGAATTGTGAAACCTCTTTCCTTACTCCAATTATTTTGTATTTACTTGTTTTTTCAGATTGTATCCTCAAGTAGAATATAGGCACCTAGTAGGCAGGAAGTTTATTTTTGTCCTTTAGATTCCAAGGACCTAGCAAAAACCAAAAAAACAACAACAAAACCAACAAAAAATGCCTGTCTTCCTTCCTGCCTTTCTTCTTCCCTCCCTTCCTTTTCCCCTCTCTCTATATTTCCCTCCCTCCCTCCCTCCCTTCTCTCCATTTCATCAGTGTAGGGAATTCCCATTGTGGGAACTGCCCTTTGGATAAAGACAGCAATCTGTTACTTATAGTCACTGAGGAGTTACTTGGGAATTGAGACGCTAAATGACTTACTCAGTCACACAGTCAGCGTGTGTTAGAGGAAAGTCTTGAATCCAGGGATTCCTTAGTCCTAAGCCAGCCCATTATTCACTAGGCCAGGGTATCCTAAATTGGGGTCCATGAATTTGTTTTTTGTTTTTATATTTTGATAACTGTGTTTCTTTCAAAAGAATTTGATTCCTTTGTAATCTTGTTTTATTTTGTACATTTAAAAACCTTATTCCGAGAAGGAGTTCACCAGACTACAAAGGGGTCCAAGACATGAAAATGGGTGCTGCTGCCTTTTACCATGCTGATTAGGTGGTTAACAAATGTTTCTTTAATCAAATTGATTTGAAGAGGAATGAGCAAGTAAATTTATAGGTGTCTCCTGCTTTAAGAAAACCCAATTTCAAAGCAGAGAAGTTACAGATAAATTTGGATCAAAAATGATCCATCATTTTACAAAAAACTTTACAAAGTTCTTTTAAATAGTGAATTTCTCCAAATGACCTTAAATTTTGGTTGGATTTACAAAAATCCGATTCCTATTGCATCTTTTAAGGAACATATCTATTTCATAAAGCAAGTTGCCCCTTGTATGTGATATAGGGCTTCATAGCTTTTTGGGATTGTCGAAGGCCAGTGGTATAATCATAGCAATTTTCTAGGTCTCTGTAATGGATGTGAAGGGAAAGATAGAGAGTAGGGAATCAATAATGGTTGAATGAGCCTCTGGCTTTTATAATGGAGCACTGCTAAAAGGCAATCTGCCGAAGCTCAGGATTGAGTACAAAAGGTCCATTTTGGATCCTATCCAAGGAGGTTCAGTTACCAGAAATGCTGGAATGACTTTGTTACAGCATGGTCTGCTGAGATTGACATAGTATAGTCCTCTCAGCATAGGGTCTGAGGGCGATGTTATGGGGAAGGTGTCAGTGTAACTGGCAAGGTCTCCAGGGAATCCTAGCTACCCATTTAAATACTGCCCTTCCCACCAAGGATTTGTCTCCTAGTTTGGGATAGCAATATATGTGGGGGTCAAGAACCAGATATGTACAGAAAAACTCAGTGAATCTTCAGCCCTGTATTCTTCCAATAAGTACAAAAAGTAGTATGATCTCTATGCACAGCATTAGCAGGGTTCTTACAGAAAAAAATTTCAATTAAGATTTAGCTTAGTCAGTTGCAAGATAGGAGATGATATCAGAAAGGAATCCATTAAAATCAGTAACATGTGCTGCTCTTTGAAGGTGAGGTTCATGCATAGATGAGGGGACTACATATTTGGGGAGGAGATGATGTTGTGTTTTTAAAATTTTCTAGACCATATGTTCTTAACCCATATCCATGAACTTGTGGGTTTTTTTATTTAAAATTTGTAGGTTACCTTTTAAGTTCCAAACTGTCTTTTTCCATTACTACCCCTCATTAGAGAAGGCCACCATTTGACACATAAACACACACATGTGTGTGCATATACACATACATACACATATACATACATACGTATATAAAACATTTAAAACCATATTATGCATACTTCTATTTATCAGTTCGTTCTCTGGAAACAGAAAGCATCTTCCTTCATAGGCCCTTTGTAATTCATCTGAGCATTTATAGTACTCAGAAAAACTTAATTGTTCACAATTATTCTTTGAATAATATTGCTACTACTGTATACAATGTTTTCTTGGTTTTGCTCACATCACTCTTCATTATTTCATGAAAGTTTTTCCACGTTTTTCTAAATTCAACCTGCTCACATTTCTTACAGCCCAGTAGTATTCCGTCACAATCATATACTACAATGCATTCAGTCATTCCCCAATTGATGGGTGGCCCCTCAATTTATGATTCTTTGCCCCCACAAAGAGAGCTTCTATAAATATTTTAGAACACATAGTTCTAAATCCCCTTAGGAAACAGACCTAATAGTGATGTTGCTGGGTCAAAGAATGTACAAAATTGTATAACTATTTGGGTATAATAAAGATTGCTCTCCAGAATGGTTGGATCAGTTCACAGTTCAACCAACAGTATAATAATGTCTTTTTCCACATGAATTTTTTCTTTTAAGACTTTAGAAGCTCTATTTCAATATCATTGTTTCTTCCTTGTAACCCTATGTATTTTATACTTTTAAAAACATTTTTCTGAGAAAGGCATCATAGGTCTCACTAGACTTGTCAAAGATATCTATGACCAAAAAAGTTTAAGCACCCCTAGATTAGTCTCTAGAAGAAGAGTCTTATTGCAGTCCTTAACTGATGATAAAGGTCCAAGTAGAGATAAGTGCTAGAGTTTTATTCAATAGAGTAACTCACTAAACCGCCTTTTTTTTTTTGGCTTGGCAATTAAAATTATGGAAACAATTTTGACAAAACATAACAGCCTGCTTTGTTTTTTATAGCTCCTTTCACTTCATAACCTTTTCAATGAATTTGTTTCAATTCCTTCTAATTATAAGATTCAAGAACCTAAGTTTAAAAATAAAAATTAAGATTTCTGTTTCTTTAAAGGCCATGGATGCGAGTCAGTCACTGGGCAGAAATTTCTGAGCTGGTCATTTCCATTTCCTAACAGAAACCCTTAGCATCAGCGTGGAAGACTGGGGGAGACAGGCGTGTTTGCCCCTCTTTCTTCCTATTCTGCCCCACGTTTTCAACATACACAGTCCTCGGCCTACTTTGAAAATGTCTGTATCCTTTCAAATAAGAAAATGCTTCCGAGATGTGTACTAGGGCTGATATGCAAAGAGAGCCTTTATTCCATGCTCATTTAGTGTATGTCTATGATTGCTTTTAGCTGAACTTAATTGGATTTTAGTGTTTCAGACACAGTTGGTTGGTTGCATGATTAGAGCCCCTTCCTTCCTTCCTTCTCTCACTGCGTCACTTGGTTTTCTTTAGGATTTAGTGTGAAGCTTTGAATGAGCTCAGCCCCTACTGAACATAAATCTGAGTCAGCAGGCATGTGCTGACTTTCAGGAAGCTGCTCCTGGTCTGCATATGCTGTCTGCATTCTGCAGAACTCCAGAGGGGTCTGCCCCTTTCTTCATTTCTAGTGACTTTTGGTGAATGATAGTTGCTGAGCTAATTAGATAGATTCTGAAATGCTTTGTTCCAAACGTGAACTCCCGGGATATAGAAACTCATTTGAAAATAAGAGGAATATTATGGATGCTTTCTCACTGCTGGTTCCTGTCTATGCTATTCCTCTGTTTGTCTTTGCTTTCTGAATTGAACTTACAACCTACCAGGGATAAACTGCTAACTACAGATTCCAACTAAAAAGAGAGAAGCCTAGAATTTGTCAGAAAGGACAGTAGAATCTATTGGGTTGAGAGAGACTAGGATCACGGACAAGATGGAAGTCGGTTCTGGATCTTGGCAGCAACAGTGACTGTTAAGCTATAATTCTTGAATTAGACCATGGAAGTACAGCCTGTTTCACCTTTTAAGAACCTTTGGCTGTTACTGTTGTTTGATTTTTTAAAAATCTCATTCTTTACCTCTCACCTTGCCTTTCAACTATCCCATATGTCTTTTGGGCCATTGACTTTTGTTATTTTCCCTTTCTCAATTTTCTTTTTCTTTCTTTCAAGTTCTCACCATTCATCTTGGTCTTTGATTGCTTGTCCCTAACAGCTCAACTCAGGAAAGGATAATTGGTAAATAAGAGTAAACCTTTTGAAAACTTTTTTATTTCGCTAGCATTTATCTAGTCACCTTTGAGCTCTGGATGCTGTAGAAAGATCATTGTTGCCCTGTGTAACAGAAAGGGGATTAAATTTGGAGTGAAAGAGCCTGGGTTTTAATTTTGACTTGACTACTTTTAGTGACTGTCAAACCTGGATGAGGAAACCAGCACCTGAGGGGATGAAGTGATTTGGTTATCCATTAAATGAAGGAAGGGGACTCTTAGATAACCTTAAATGTTACTTCCAGATTACACTTTACCTATGGGAGTAGCTAAGTAGTTTGAGCAAGTTGTTTTAACATCTCAGGGCCTCTGTATTCTCATTAGCAAAATGGGGGTGATATTTGTCCTGCTTACATAGTTATTATAAAGATCAAATGGCATACTGTATGTATAAATGTAAATTCTGTAGCAATCCACAAATTGTATAGCACTTTATAAATTTGACATTTATGAATAAGAAATATGGTAATTTTACCTAGTAGAGTCTTATTTTCCTCATCTATAAAATGGGCCAATAGTTACATGAATTATACCACTAGGTTGTTGTGAGGCAAGCTCTTTCTAGGTGTCAAAGCACTATAAAAAGTGACTTATTACTCTTAAGAACATTACAATTATTCACATATGTGATCTATACACACATAGTAATTTTAGGTATACAGAATGCTTTCCTCACAACAATCCTACATAGAGGATGGACAAAGTAACATTACCTCCAATTTATAAATGAGGAAACTGAGACCGAGGGAGGTTAATGGACTTAAACAGGGCCACAAGCTAAGTAAACGAGACTGCTGAAATTTGAAACCTGGGCTTTCCTGTCTTCAGTCCAAAGTTCTCATTATTTATGTGTCACCAGAAGAAAAAGTTTCTAAGGTTACTATGCATGTCTAAACATACCATGAGACCAAGAATGCTAATGTGGATAAATGTTTATGGTGTGCCCCGAAGCTCTTAGTTCAGAAAAGTTGATGTCTGTGGGACCTCTTTAATTACAAAATGTTTTTCTTTTTAATGTATGTCATAGGAAAATCAAGGTGGGGTTGATGGAAAGTACCTAAATTTGGAGTCAGAATACATGGGGTTCGAATCTTGGCTCTTCTTATTGCTACTCTTGTGACCAGAGGAAAGTCACTTAACTCCCTGGAGCTTAGTTTTCTCTTCTATGGAATAAAACGATTGGGCTAGATCATTTCCTGATGAATTACTCCTCCATTCTCTAATCAGAGAGTCACCCTTATAACAGAGTATAAAAAAGAAATAGAAATAAGAAGAAAAAAAGACCAGTAAAAATAGCCAACACATCAGGCAGGTTAAGCAAAATTAAGCTATGATTTCCTAACTCTCCAAAGCAAAGGGAGAAGAGCATCATATACATTCCATTCTTTGGATTTTTGGTATTGTTCTTTCCATTTTCATGATTTAGTTCTTGCATGTAATATTTTTCTAATTCTGCTTGCATCAATTTGTGTAAGCCTTCTGATTCATCCCTATATTCTTTATAGTAGTTTTTAACAGCATAGTAATAATATTAAATTGCCTCGTGGTAACAGTTTTTTTAATAGCCATTCTCTGATTGACTTAGGGTGGGGGAGAATGCTGAATAGTTAAAAAAACAACAACGAAGGATCAAGACAACAGATAATGAAACATTCTTCTTATGCCAGAGAGATAGGTGATTGCTCAGATGAAATAAAGGATGTCTTGTCAGATAGGGATGTTTTTGCTTAATGATTTTTTTCTTAGTTAAAAGGGAAGGTTCAATCAGGAAGGGATAGGTAAGAAATAATTGTGATATAAAGAGCAAAAAAGCTCCAATAAAACATTTTTTTGAGATTAGTCACATATAAAGAAAAACCAACCAAACAAAACCCTACTACAAAAGCCTTTTCAGTGCTGTACTGTAGAGTTCCTTTCATAGTTACTTGAAAATTAGATATTCCAAAGAGCTTTCATAGCTCGTATTTCTTAAATCATTTCTTCAGTTTTGTTCATGTAAGCAAAAAAGACAGATGTTATTTTGTATTGATATTTGAATGCACCTTAAGAAAAATTGTGGATGTCTACAATTAGGACGTACTTAATTGAGGCAGGTTTTTTTGCCTAAAGTGGAAAGTAATTTATTATTTGTTACTTTAGTGCTATAGCTTTTGGATTGTAATGGGTAATTTTTAAAATGGGATCATAAGATTCAGAACTATAAAAGACATTAAAAAGAATACAATTCTACTTCCTCATTTTATAGATAAGAGAAATGAGATGCAGAAGGACTGTGACTTATTAAATCACAGTACCTAAAGTTAAGCCTAACTCTTCTGAATTAAACTAGTTTTCTTTATACACTTTCCACTTTATATCTAGGAAATGGTGGTTTGAATCATTACCTGATAATGGCTGACTCTTGCTTTAGTACACATTTCCTAAAGAACTTAAACCTAGCCTCATCTGGGGAGTTTGGTTTTTTTATTCCTAAAGCTAGCTCTGTTGATTTGGCACCACAGAGTTTGATACATTCGTACCCTCTTGGAAAAAGTACTCTGAAAGGATCGATCTGGGCACATGCAAGAAATATCCCATATCTCATGATGGTTTCTCTGTTTCAGTCATTAAAGGTGATAATTTCTTAAATTTCGGGGGCAAAGTCAAGTAAACTGAAGTTTTGAACAAAAGCTAGCAATAATGTTACCCCGGAACAAATGAGGAGATCTAGACGAGGTTCTGTTGTTCACTTTCGTATGCTCTATACTCTATAGTCTGCCATTTAAGAACTGGCTTCTTATTGTACATGCTTAAGACAGCTTCAGTATTGTCATAGACCTTAACTCAATATAGTATGAAGATTACTGGAAGAGTGAAGAATGAATCATGCTAATGTTTATAAAGTCTAAATGTGAGAACACTTGTGAGGAAAGATTTATTGGTAGAACATTACCCTTCTCCAGAATTGTAGAAGATGCATTTCCTATCATCTACTCTCTTTTAGAATCATAGGCCGATAGATTTAAAGATGGAAGGAAACTTTGAGATCATCTAGCTTAGTCTTATTTTATAGATAAAGAGAATGAAACCTATAGAAGTGAAATGATTTGCCCAAACCCAAGAGCTGGGGTTTCAATTCAAGCTCTCTGACTCAAAATCCAATGCTGTTTCTTCTCTACAGGATGTTACAAAACCAAAACCTGATTCAAGATTGTTAGATTCCTTTACTGCCTTAAACTCAGGATATAAGCTGACATCTATATGCCAGTACTCTTTTGTTGGTTTCTGATAGACCTTTGGGATCATGCTGACTCAAGTTTAAATTCAGAGGCATGGAAAGAAACCAAACAACTACAGTGATGCATATATGGTGTCATGTTATCCTACAGATACTAAAAAAATCACCACATTAATTGAACGAAATTAGAATAAAAAATAGTTATTAGATACTCTCTTGTCTTTGTTGTTTAGCCATTTCAGTTGCGTTTGACTCTTTATGACCCCATTTGGGTTTTCTTGGCAAAAACACTGGAGTTTTTGCCATCTCCTTTTCCAGCTCATTTTACAGATAAGGAAACCAAGGCAAAGTGTAAAGTGTAAACCAAAGGGTAAAGTGACTTGCTCAGTGTCACCCAGCTAGTAAGTGTCTGAGGCTGGATTTGAACTTGGGTCTTCCTGACTCCAGGCCCAGTGCTTTTATCCATTGTGCCACCTAGCTGCCCTATGTATACAGTGCTATGTTAGAAAAAAGCATCCGTGACATCTTGAAATTTACAGTCCAAAAATGACCACAGATGATAAAGGCCCAACTCTATCATCTTTCAAAGATCATAACATCCAAGCTTTATTTATCTTTGTGTGTCCCCAAGCACCCGGCACAGTCCAGTGTTGATAGGAGGCATTAATAAATGTAGAATGAATCTGTTGCTTGTTGTTGCAGATCTATGCCACTAGAACACAGGGAAGGCTTGGCTTAAAACCAAACCATCCTCAGGAAATTCACTGCACAATTCCTATTGATGATGGGTCAACAAGATAGCATGCATAATATGGGCAGTGCCATTTTTTGGTCACCCTCCCCTTTCCAGTGGGATTGAATTTCTGTGCTAAATGAGGTGATCCTTGCACTCTTGTATACAAAGGATTAGAAGATTCTTCAAAAAGCCAAGCTCTATATGAGATTATCATTATTGTGCTTGCATTGGCATATAACACCTTTCCCCTGAGAGAGTCAATTTCCTTGTTTAATATTTATACAGTACTTTATGTTTGCACAGTGCCACAGGATCACTTTGATTAATGTTATTTTCTCCTTTATCACTTTTTTTAAGAACCATAGTCTTCAGATGGAGTGTTTGAAGCAAAGAAATAATTAGATAAGTGTAGTCTCAGATGAGCATCTGTGACATTCTTTGTTTGAAAGGTTAGGAAGGATAACAGGAAATTCTGAGGGCCAAACTGACTGAGCCTGCATACAGGTCAAGTCAAATCAACATTTATTAAGTGCTGACCATGTGCTTGATAGGTGATGCCACAGTGCATAGAGAATTAGGTCAGAACTCACTTCCTGAGTTCAGATCTGCCCTCAGACACTTCAGGTAGCTGTGTGACCCTAGGCAAGTCACTTAACCCTGTTCACCTCAGTTGCCTAATCTGTAAAATTAGCTGTAGAAGGAAATGGCAGACCATTCTAGTATCTTTGCCAAAAACAAAACACAACAAAAATAACCAAACCCAAAGGGTCACAAAGACTCAGACTTGACTGAAACCACTGAACAACAACAACGTGCCAGTGACTGTGCTAATTAAGCAGAGAGACAGTCACTGCCCTCTAGGAGCTTACATTTGAATGGAGAAGGACAGCACATAGCAGAAAGTCCACAAGGAGGGGGGATTGAACAGGGGTGGGTATAGCAGAGAAAGTAAAGAGAGTCAACTTGAAGAAGAACAAAGACATGGTCAGCCTAGGAATCCTTCAAATGTATGGTTCAACACCATCAATGTGCCTGAGCTTGGAATGAGCAAAGCAGAGAGTATTACTATTGAAGAAGGAAAATGGGTCCTTCTGCAGTTACTTTAAAAGGCAGGTGAAGTTGAAGAGCGGAAAATTGGAGTCAGGGTCTTTAGCTAAATTAGGAATTCATCTTTTCTAATTATTCAAGTGCCAAGGTTCCATTTTGCCATCTATCCCCCCAATAAGAAACTGAGTGTTTCTTAAAGGATATTAAGTAGCCCTGTAACATCCTCCATTATTCAGGAAGTGGTTGGATTGGACTGATTTATTTAATCTAGCATCATAGTACTTAATTGCTGCAAGGGACCACACATAGGGCTTCCTTTGATACTTAGTTATTGTTCATTCATTTCAGTTGTGCCTGACTCTCTGTGACCCCATTTGGGTTTTTCTTGGCGGAAATATGGGAGTGGTTTGTCATTTCCTTCTCCAGCTCATTTTACAGATAAAGAATTGAGACAAACAGGGGTAAATGACTTGCCTAGGGTCACAGAGCTATTAAGTGTCTGAGGCTACATTGGAACTCAGGTTTTTTGTCTCCAGAGTCCACAGTCTATCCACTGTGCCACCTAGCTGCCTTATATTTATATAATACTTTGCAAGTCACCTTATAAACATTATTCCTCACCAGAAGGATATGAAATAGATACTAATGGTATTATTATTCCATTGATGAGAAAACTGAGACTATGCAAAGTTAAGTGATTTTCCCACGGTCACAAGTCTCTCCTGACTCCTGTGCATTTTCTATTGTACAGTGTTGCCTACATTGTCATCCAGTTCAAATCCCTCACTCAAATAGCCTAATGTCAGCCAGCTCTTTGAAGGCAGGAGCTGTTCTTCTTTCTGTCTTCATTTCCCCAGGGCCTCATACATAGTAAGTACTTAATAAATGTACCTTGAATTGAATTGGATTTTATAGATGAGGAAATTGAGTCCCAGACATTAAGTGACTTGCCCAAGGTGATACAGTAATTAATAGAGACAGGTCCTCTGAATCCAAATCAAGTATTCCTCCACACGATTCCCCATTTCTCTGTTCTAGATAACACAACAACTTTTGCTATAAAGCAAGAGAGAAATCTTTTGCAAATGCAGTTTTGGATTTTGTACTTCTAAAGGTCTAAGTTGACCGAAGAAATGTAGTCAGTAATGCATTGCCACTGTATGAACCTCATAGGGTCAGTAAATGACATAAAGTATCATAGGTTTTTTCAGTAGAATTAGTCACAGAAGAAACTTTTGCTAGAAATGAAAGCTTCCTTTGCTTTTACAAGTTATTAGAATACAATCCAGTAACTTCTAGAATGTGATTATTAGATTAATTTTACAGAAATTGTTCTGGTCTGTTATGTATGCTTATTATTATACATAACAGACCAGAATAATTTCTGGAAAATTATAAAAGGAAGATCAGGAATGTTAATTAGATATTTCATTCTTTTAATTTTGGTTATGCTTTGAGCATTGATTTTCAACTGCTAGAAATATATTTTATAAATGTCCATTATTAGGAACTCTATGAGACTGTTTGAGAAGAGGATCATTCATTCCTAAATAGAATTAAATAAAGGAAACCAATCAGAACGGTCTTGACATAGTCCAAGTGTGAAATGATGAGAGCTTCCACCAGGGTGGTGGTTGTATAAATGGGGAGAAGGGGACATGTATGAGAAATGTTATGAAAGTAAAAACAACAAAACTTGGTAACATATTGGGAATGTGGGGTGGGTGCAAGTGAGGCGTTGAGATTATGAGTCTGGATGATTGGGAGAATTGTACCTGTTAGGGAGAAGATGTAATTTTGGGGAAGAGGTGAGTTCTGTTTTGGACATGTTGAACTTGAGATGCTTACATCTTAAGTGTATGAGAGATAGAAATGAAGCACTGACCATAGACCCAACCCACTGGGCAAATGCAGTATGCATATTTGAACATAAAATAATGCAAATCAAAATATAATTAGCTGCCAAAATATGGGGCACTACTGGCATATTCTATAGAAAGTCAGAGAAAAGGAAAGTGTAGACTGGATAGGATCCGAATATGTAGAGAGCAGGGAAGGGATTCATTCTAGTGTCAGAGAAGAGCACAAGTAAATATTTAAAGGTAGAAATGAACTTAAAATGATGAAAAGGTCAGTTAGGTGATCAACCTCACTATAGTAAAAGATTTAATAATTTTAGTTTGTTTGTTGAGTACCTAATGTATACACGTCATTGTACTATGGGTCACATAGAGATGACAAAAACACAGCCCCTGTCCTGGTGAAACTTATAAGCCTGTAGGAAAAGATTTCAAATTCATTCTTGTGTGACTGTAATAGAAGACAATGTAAGTCCCAACAAAATGCTGTAATTCAATTCAATTAATTTTTTTTGACAGCCTCTCATGTGCCAAGGATTGTTTTAAAGCTACCAAGACAAAAATGAAACAGTCCTTGCCTTCAAGATCTTATACATAAGAATTTAAAGGACAGAAAAATCACTTTCATTTGGGGGTACTCTGGGACATGCCTTAGAGGAGCTGTCATTTAAGCACAATCTTTTTAAAGGTGGGGAAGAAAGATTCAGTAGGTGACCACAGGAAAAGGAGTTTTAGGTGGAATTGGCAAAGAAGGGATAGACATGAGATGTTGCAAAGGAAATTTGGACAACTTAGATGGATAGGAATGAACAAGAGGAAGGGAGGGGTCAAAGATGACTCCGGGATTTACTATTAGAATGACTTGTACATTTACAGCTTCACAATTTCAGTACAGGCAGAACTAAATGTTCTTTGTCCTCCCAAATATAAATCTGTGGTTCTGTAATTCACACTAACATATGTGTGAATTCTGGTTTTGTGATGAAGTTTTGGATTTTTGTACTTAGGATTAACTAAGTAAGTTCATTATCTTAGCCACTCAACCTCAAGGTGCTCAAAATTTCGGCATTATTTCTTTATAATGTGCGTTGAACATGGTCAGTGTTCCTAGCAACTCAGCAAAACTACAAGCCAGGATACTTAAAGCTAAAAAAAGCATCTAATGGGTAGGGAGATGACTGGATCTGTGAGTTCATTAGTACAGGGAACTCCTGGTTGGAGAAACTCTTTCTTCCCAATGCATCCTGCCTCCTCTGCTGCTTGACATCCTACAGAACTGCCTAAGACAATGAGAGGTGAATCAAAGTATCATTTTTGCCCATGTATCAAAAGTAGCATTTGAAACCAGTTATTCCTAGGTTCTAGGCTAGCTCTCCATTCTTTAATTCAATTTGTTCCAAACCAAACCAGTTTGTTCATGAGGCAGAATAATTCTTACATGGCATTTTTATCACACCTTCCTGCCTCTTTCTCCTCTTCTTCCCCTCTCCATTTTCCCTTCCCTGTTGCCCTCTTCCTTCCTCTCCACACTTTCCAAAGGTTGTTTCTTAATCTCTTCCATTGATCCAGGGCCAAAAGGGCTTCCTTGATAGAGAGATATAAAAGTATCTTCTTCTCTTTCAGAAATCTGCTACTGTTGTCTATTAACTTTCTTGCTCCCCCTAAGTACTAGGAGGTGGAGGGAAGAGGTAGGGTAGAAAGGAATGGGTTCTGAGTAGGGTTGAACATTCGAAAGAGAGACAATGGCTCCAGTGGAGGTTATAGCTCTGGCCCAATTTCTCTTTGCATGCATCTGGAGGGGTTGTAGGACTCACTAAGAAGTCCTTCTCTGCTGTCCAATTTCCAGCCCCTCTCAGGTTTCTAAGCAGTTTTCTTTCACCAGCCTATTTTCCATATCAACATGAGCTGAGTTGTAAAAGGATTCTCTTTTTCTACAAGAGTCCTGTCCTCAAGTTTGAGTCTACAATGTTTTTTTCTACCTGCTGTTTCTTTACTGAATTGAAGCTTTAGAATTACTTGATGTTGGCTATCATTGGTAGCAAAATTTACTGCTGAACAGGATGCCATGCTGCTTTTGTGACTTTCTTTGTGGTGAGCTATGTTTCACACTTGGTCTTACTTGAGATTTGGTCCTAAGCAATTAATTCCAGTGGTCAGTAGCTCATACTCTCCTTAGACTGGGGGAGGGGAAGGGAGAGGAAGTAAGGGTCAGACTTTAGTTTTTTCCTTTTCATGAGTATCCCTGGGAAGGCTTCTGTCACCTCACCCCCAGCCCTTCATCTGCCTTGCTTCTCTACCCATCCCCCATTGCCCATGCTGTGTGGTGGAAGAAAAGGTCATGTAATTTATCTAAGGCTTCTGAGAGTGAATTGGTTCAGTTTTGTATGTTTTAAAAACCATGATTTACAGAATCTTCTGTCAGCTTAATTTGGTACACTGCTAGTCCATAATCTTTTCATGCTTGTCATTATATTTTTCTCCTTGTGGGTTATTTTTTAATAGTTGATCTGCTTGGCATGGAAGTCATATCCATGTCACTTGAAGGTGCAGAATACATGTCAGGAACAAAAGTGTGAGAATTTTCATTGGCTATAAGTGGGCTAGTTAGATATAAGTGTCTTTTATTGTGAATCTTGTGGACTTTCTGAGTGAAAAAAATTTTCAAATGCAACATTTTGCTGGGTAGTCTCACTGCACCAAGGCCCCTTTGTGATGCCTTTCTCTCTAAGTCATTATTTTGACAGCTTTGTATCTGAGCTGTGTCTTTACCAGTCTGTCAGTCTTGTAAGATGAGGCATGGCACCCTGCCTAGGCTACTTTTTGTTCTGGTCTGAAAGCAAGATTCATGCTAAGGAAGAGATGCTCTGGGGCTAAAACAGATAAAGTGGTAAAACATGGTCTGAGAGAGTTGGAAGAGGAAAAGCAAGGCAATAAGAAGTTTTATGGTATCTACTATGTGCCAGACACAAAAGAAGACTGCTCAAATAGACTTGTGAGAACCTTGGGAAGCTCCCAAGCTTTTGTCTTTCCATCTGGATAGTGGGTGGACCAGAAAGAAAGACCCCTCCCCAAGAGTTTTTCATTTCTGAGAGGGGCTAATTACATTTCTTCACATGGCCCTGAGTGCCCACCTCATTTCAGTTTGGGTTGAATTGGAACATCTTTCTACTAGGGTAATTGTTCAGCAGTATATTTTAAGGGTTCTTTGGTTGTTTTTTTTTTCATTGTGTGTATACTAAATATGATCCTTATTTCATGCAAATGTGACCTTAAAAGTTAAATTTTATTAAAATATTCTCTTCAATTCATTTTATTGACTTAAGTTTTTGTCTCTTTCCTTACTTGCATCCTTTGCACCTCTACCCTTGAGTCTCCCTGGAAAAATATCGGAATAATAAGAATTAATTCTTAGAACCTCTATGCTTAACTAACCATAAACTGAGAGTGGGACGTAGATTTTTGCTGACTCATTACAGCCTGCATAAACTGTTGACCAAGATGTCCCTGGAACAGTTTCCCTAGTGAGCTAGGAAGAACAATGTTATGGTGTTCAGACAGCCAATCTTTCCATTTATAATTGAAAAGCCCCAACTTTTGCCTCGAGGCTATCCAGCATGTATGGAAAAGAAATCTAGTCTTTCCTAGAACAAAATGTCTTAAAATAAAAGCTCACTTGCACTGTCTCTATATCAGGCCATCCATTTCAGAAGGCAAGGGCAGAACACACAATTTCATTTAATGGTGAACTTAGCTGTCAGAGATCAAAGACAAGTTCAAAATATGAAGAAAGAAGGAGAAGGAACATTTATGGGGTAACCTGATTTATTTGTATTCAGTGGCCAATAAGAATGGAGCTTACAGTTATGTACGTATTCTATTTCATTCTTGGAGAAATTACAGGTTAATGATTTATCAATAATTTTTTTCTTTTTTAGAGTTATACTTGTAATTATTTAGCTTGCCAGACTAGGTTTGTTTTTCTTTTTTTTTTCTTTTAGGCTTAAATACTAAAACTTAAATATATAAGACAGGAAAAAGAAACATATTATAAATTTAAATATTAAAACTTAAATATAAAATAAGTAGAAGAAAAAAAGCATGTCTGTACACAGCAGAACATAAGAGAGGATTCAAAATATATAGTAATAAATTTCCACTTCAAGAAAGCCTATATAATAAATACTATGCTTAGTGTTGAGAGCTGTCCGGTTTTTCTTTGCTTCTTTGTAAGTTTTCTTTGGCTCTCCATTGTATAGTTTTTACTTTGTTCTTTTTTGCCCATTCCTCCTCCCCACCCTCCAACTAGGTTTTTTGTTTGGAATTTGTTTGTCTTTATTAATTTGTTTACTTTTAGTTTACAAGATTCAGTTCCACAATTCTTTGAGTTTCAAATTTTCTCCCCTTTCCTCTCCTCCCCCCACCCCTTGCATGCAATCAGATATAGGATCTGCAAATACTTTTACCTTAAACATTAGTCAGGTTATAAAGAGGGATGGAATGAACAATGGGAAAGAGGAAACAAAACCAAACAAGAAAGAGAGCAGATAGTTTGCTTCAATCTACATTCAAACTCTGTTCTTTCTAGTTCTTTCTTTGAACCTACAGATAAAATTGAAATAAAAAAAACCCTTATATACATATAGCTTATATATTGGGGCAATAGTGATTTGAGTTGCTTTTTTTTTTGTCTTGAAATGTGATTTCCTATATAGAACTCAAGATAAGGACTTTATTTGTACCAATGCTAATCTACAATTGTTCTGCAATTTAGTCTTAGAATTGCCCAGGGCTCTCATACTGCTAGCATGTATCTGAGACAGAACTTGAACCCTGGGCTTCCATATTTGGAGGAGGACTCTCCATCCCCTATGTCAGTCTGTCTTTCTAAGGTAATTATATAATCACTTTAGAATATGGGTTTTCCACGGTGTGTGTGTGTGTGTGTGTGTGTGTGTGTGTGTGTGTGTGTGTGTTATGGAACTCTTTGGTGGTCTGGTAAAGTTGATAGATTCTTTCTCTAATTAATGTTTTTCAATACATAAAATAAAATGCATAGAATTACAAAGAAAATAAATTATATTGTAATGCTTCTATACACACACACACACATATTCACAGACCCCACTTTAAGAACCCTTAATTTAGAAGAATCATAGAATTACTGAATCTCTGAATTGGAAAGATGGGGAAGGTAACAAACAAGTGCTTTATAAGTAGCTGTTATGTGTCAGACACCAAGCTTTACAAATATAATCTGATCTGGTTTTTACAACAACCTTGTGAGATAAGTATGATTTATTTGCCCCATTTTACAATTGAGGAAAATGAGGCAGACAGTTTAAATGACTCACCTAGGTTCACATAACTAGCATCTGAGGCTGAGGAAAAGACTACACAGAGACTTTTAGTCCAACTTAACATTTAAAAAGGATTTCTTTCTTCAGAACCCTTTTAATCTGGAAAAGATAAATAATTTAGACTATGGGATTTTTGCCCTAAATTATGTGGATAATTATTTCAGTTAATATTGTGTATCAATATAGCCAACAAGTATCAAAGACTTTTAAAAGATAAAACTTCAATTTTATTTCTGTCTTTTTATATTCAGTTCCTTCATAGTTTGGATCTTTGATTTAATTCACACAAGTACTCCCTCCAAAGATGGGTATCACCACATATCCCTTCTGACTCACAACTCTTGTCTAGCCCTGCCCCCCATTAATTCATCATGAAACCAGTGGGCATGAAGAAGGACTTCATGGATACCAATGGAGTTCCTAGAATTATTCTTTATTCTCATGGGATTGGCTGACTTCCCCCTCCATCCCTTGTCAGTGACATTTCTGAGAGGTTCAATATGTAGTATGAGACATACATTTTTGGACGTGGTCAATATGGGATTTTTTTTCTTGACTGCATATTTAGTACAAGGGCTTTTTTTGGAGGAGAAAAAAGTAAAGCAATAAAAATAGTCTTGTAGTAATATTAATAGCTTGCATTTATATAGTGCTTTAGGATTTCCAAAGCACTTTGCTTAGAATAAGCCTTTGAAGCTGGTAATACAAATACTACTATCTTCTGTTTACAAATTAGAAACAGAGACTCAGAAAAGAAAAAATAAATATTTGCCTATGATCACAGAGGTAGTAAGTCATGATGGAACCAAGAATTAAACCATGGCTTTTTTTCTGCTACTCAACACTGCCTTCTTACCAGTGTATGAAGAGGCTATGGAAGCCCAGACTATCCCAAATCAATATGCAGAGGTAGGGCTGCTGTTTCACAGATAACCCACAGGAGGCATTGAATTTCTAGGTCTCCAGCCTCTAACAAGTTCATTCTTAATCTGGTCAGACAGGCAGACAGCTTCCAAAGGGTAAATTATCAATTTTATTCTAGTCTAGTCTTCTCAGATGGTTGCTGGGAGAACCAGATTCTACACCATTCCCTAATCACTCTTCTCGCAGGGGCAAGTGAAAAGCGGGAGGCAACTGTACCTATATCTCGATGGGGTCAATCAAGACAGGCACACTTGTGCACTACCCTAAATTCCATGGTGGCTGGTTGAGGCACACACAGATTCTCCTATGAGTTCCCTGTGATTTTCTCCATAGGTTTCCTGCAGTCTTCCCTCCACTCACTGACCAGTGCCCACCTGCTTTATAGGGCAAGAGACAAAGAAGATATCTTACCGATATTAAGCTCATAGGTTAATTTTAGCAATATCATCATTCTGTGCAAGCATAGTAAATATTACATTATGCCACCCCTTAGCTCATGGCGCAGCCTCAGTAGGACTGTCTGTCACTATGATTCTGAGAACTACTATCTAGAATCCTTGGGGTTATTCTGGGAGTTATTATCAAACACTTGAAAACTAGACATTCCCATGGCCATGGATCCTGAGAAACTAACTCTAAGAATGATAACAAAACTCTCTTTTCACACAGCTGCCTTTATGACCTATTAGTATATGTATGAAAATGCTTGAGTTATCATAACTAGGTGACAGTAATTTATACTGATGGTTCCCAAAGTCTTTAGTGAAGTTTTAAATATTAATAACTTAAAACTGAATAACTTTCAAAACACCTTGTGTTGTGGCATGGTATTTTATATTGTGGTTTGGTATGGGACTGCTTTTTAAAAAAATATGAGAGTAATTTTATAACTTAAGATAACGTCTGACTATATTGAAATGACATGACTTTTTTTTTGTTCTGGATCTGAAATTTCATTGATATAGGGAACTCCTCTGAATGAAGATTTTCAGCTTCTCTGTAGTGTATAGTCTTTTAAAACAATTTAACTTCTAATTTTTCTTATTCAATTTTAAGTTCCAAGCTGTTTCCTTCCCTCCTTCTTCATCTTCCACCAGAGAAGGCTACTACCATTTGACACACAAATATACACAAACACACAGATATGTGTATATATATATATATATATATATATATATATATATACACACACACATATAAATGTGTGTATATACATGCATATATACATATATAATATGCAAAACTATACCAAGTATACTTCTATTATCAGGTTGTTGTTTTTTCTGGACGTGGATAGCATTTTCCTTTGTAGTTGATTTTAATATTTCTGATACTCAGAATAACTTAGTTGTTCACAGTTGTTCTTCAAGCAATATTGCCATTATGTTCTCGATTCTGATCATTTAATTTTTAATTATTTCATGCAAGTCTTTCCATGTTTTTCTAAAAAGAATCCAGCTCATCATTTCTTATAGCACAGTAGCATTCCATGTAGTATATGGTCTTAATGAGTAGATTGGGATACTAAAGAGTTATGTAGCTTGCTCAAGGTCAGCACTCAGTGTTGATCAGATGCAAGTCTTAATTCAGGTTTTCCTGGTTCAAAGACCAGAACACTCTATGCATTCTAACAGACTGTCTTTTTAACATGACCTTAAATAACTCTCATTTGGATATAACTCTTTAAGCACTATATGAATATAGGCTTATAGATTTACTGCTGGAAAGGGGCATGATAGTATTTAGAACTCGGTTCCACTGTATTTTACTTGGTACAAGTTGTAAAATCTGTTGTGGACTGAGAACATTGAATTTTAATTTAAAAGTCTGTAATTTTTCATGCTCATGATATAATCACTCCTTAATTACATGGTATCCCTGATGATATAGAGGGGTTGGATCCTCAGTTCTCAATAGTTACAACTGAAAAAATCCAGTCTTCAGCAGATTCTACTCAGCTAGAAAGGTTTTGAATGTAGGATCCGTGAGGGACCTTCTATCAGAAGATGAGGCTGGCTTAGTAAGGTAGAAGAGGCTCTTCACCTTATGCGGGATTAGACAGTAGGTAGGTTATGACTTTTTCCTCCCACCACTGCAACTCCTTTCTAGAAAACATGGAAAGGTTTCTGATCAACTTCAGCAGAAAGATCACTCATGCCCAGGATATCAATCAGTGAACCAACAAACATTTCTTAAAGCCAAACATGGGACAGGACCTTCTCTGACATTTGGTAGCAGAAGTGGGGATGGCTGGGAGAGAATGATAGCAGTATAGACAAATATAAGTATATAGAAAACATATACAAATACATGGAAGATAATTTGGGGAGATTTCCTGACAGCTGAGGGGATGAGGCAGAGTTTCATGTTGAGGTGGTATCTGAACTTTGAAGGAAGTTAGAGATTCCAAGTAAACAGAATTGAGAAAATGCATTCTACACATGGAGGATGGCCTATACAAAGGACAAGAGATGGAAGATGTAGTGTGTATGAGGAACAAGAAGGAGAGTTTGGCTAGAGGGAGATGATAGAACATGTGAAGGGGACTAATAAGACTGGAAAGATCTCAGTAGAATGTATACTCCTAGGGAACAGGAGTTTACATTTTGTCCTTGCACTCCTAACCTCTAACATAGGGCCTTGTATATAGTTGGTGTTAAATAAATGCTTGTTGAGTCAAGTTATATAATGGGGAAAGTATTACCTACCTACAGAGCTGTTGTGAGGAAAGCAGAATGTAGTTCTCAAAGCACTAAATCAGTGGGAGGTGGTTGTTTTCTCTTTGATTTGCTATTTTATGACTTCCTCCATAGTCTTACCAGATGATGAGAAAGAAAAGATAGCTTTCCCAGTGGGCTTAAATGAATGGTCTTCAAATAAGGCAATAAGATAGTTTGCAGAGGGATATTGATCTCAGGTTCTGATGAGTCATGGTTCTGTAAGCAATTTTATTATGATCACTGAACTTTTTTCCTATAGAGAATTGTAATGCCAATAATGTATCTTACTTTCCAACTGCTGCTTATCTTGCCCCATTCTCCTCTCCCTTAAATGAAAGCAAAACTGGTACTTATTTCTGGATTTTTAAAAAAGTACTTGTAATGAATGAGAAATCAATAGAGAAATGCATCCATTATGCATAAGCTGTGCCTTTTCTACTATTTTAAATGGATTAGAGCTTTGCGCCGATTGATCTCAGGGAACTTTTCCTATAGGAATGTGGTTCAGCTGGATATCTCACACAATCAGAAATTTGCTAGAACTGACTGCTCAGCAGAAATACCTCAGCCTATTTGCCATTTTCAAGGCTTCCTACTGAGAGAAAAACCTCCTAGATTAACATTTACATATCTATACATCTATGTATAGATATGTATATATGTATATAAACACACACACACACACACACACACACACACACACACCTTTGTCATAGTATGGAACAAAAGAAATGAAGACAAACATCCCCACAAAAACAAGGAAATCCCAGGTCTGAAATTCTGTCATTTTTGTGCCCTATGTCTAAATGTGACATCATTGCTTTTCTCCAGTTTTACATTACAAGTATCTCACCCTGTCCATTCTGTTTTATTAGTTGCTACCTTCCAGGGGTATACAATATTACTCCTACTTCCTTTCCTTTGAGTGAAAGAGTAGGGGGAGAGAGACAGCAGGACTGAGCTTATTCAAAGTAATGCTTCAATAAATTTCTCTAGTTCTTTCATTTTAGCTTTCATTTTATCTCCTTATAACCCATTCTTTACTTCCCAGTGGAGCAATTACCTTGTCCTTGGTCAGAGGAGGAGGAAAGCTGTTTTCTCTATCACTTCATATACTGTTTTTAGGCACTCAAATTCCTCTTCTCTCCACCACTCCTTAACACTATGATTCCCTCTCCTCCACATACATTTTGAAAATGTCAAGAAATTGTTCCCCTTTTATCCAATAGAATTTCTCCCCCCCCTCCAAACACACTTTCCTTCTCTCCTCCTTTTCCTCTCTTCCTCTATTCCCTTTTTGTCTTTTTCCCTCTCTCAATTATGATTGTACACATCTATGTCTTTTTGCTTTGTGAATGTGCTCCTTGCTTCCAAACAAAGCTTGGTTTGGTCAGGGAGTTCCTCTGTGAGACAGTCAGGAAGGGAAAGGTCAGCTTTAGCTTGTCTTTTACAGGGAACGTCCATCCCTACACCATAGTTGGGGGTGGGGAAAGAGAAGGCTGTCAAGTACCAAGAAAGGATTGTACTGAGTGTCAACCATTGTCTGTTGCAATGGAGGGGAGGAACAGAAGGGGGGGATGGGTCAATCTTGCTCTCATTGGGTTTGGCTTGGGGAGGGAATGACATACACTCTGAATTGGGTGTCTTGCCCTGCAGGAGAGTAGGGGGAGGGGGATGAGAGGGAGGATGATGGAGGGGAGGGAAGGTTGGAGGGAGGGTGGTTGGAGGTACATGCTTTTGAAAAGGGCCAGGGTCAAGGTGGAGAGTGGAGCAAATGGGGGGCGGGACGGGATGGAGGGAAATACAGTCTTTCACAGTGTATCCACTATGGAGGTATTTTGTGTAGCTGCACATGCACAGCCTATATTGAATTGCTTATCTTCCCAGTAAGGGTAGGTGACGAGGGAGGAAGGGAATCTGGAATTCAAAGTTTTTAAATCAAATGTTTAAAAAATTATTATTATTTACATGCAACTGGGAAATAAGATATATCATCTTGCCCTACTAGAAAGTGGGAGCAGGGATGGAGGAGGATATATGAGAGGGCAGATTGGGGAAGGGGGTATACAGTAGGATCACTGTTTGGGGTGGTGGGTAAGGGAAAGATGGGGAGATAATTTGTAACTCAGAATCTTGTGGAAATCAATGATGTAAACTAAAAATAAACATAAAATTTAATTTTAAAAAAGTGTCAACCAACCAAAGCTAATGAGGATATGTAGAAAACTGAAAATTCAATGAAGGCAGAATAGATTCTAGGGCAGGCAGCACAATGATGCTTTGTTTGCCTTAGGACTGTGGGGAAACAACTGTTTTTCAAAATCACTCTTTATCATACAAACCTGACTAGTGTCTAATGATACAAGCATCAGAAAGCCTGATGTCAATTCCTCTTAAAATTATATAATTGCTCTTTTATCTCCTTTGTTCAACCTCCAGCATGCCTACCTCACTCTTCAGAAGTAAGTCTTAAGTGAACAGGGTGAACCTTCCAGGCATCAGAGACAGCTGATACAAATGTGTGGAGTTGGGAGATGGAGTGTTGTATGCCAAAGAACAGGATAATTTAGTTATATCATAGAGAGTTGGGAAGGGTAAAGTAAATGTTGGAAAATCAGAAAGGTAAGAAGCAACCAAGTTGTGAGGAATGTCATGATCCTGTTTTCCTCTTCTTCAATCAGACTGTGTTTGGAGTTCAGTTCTAGGTGACAGGTTTTAATGAAAGGATATTGATCGTGGAATCACATCCAGTAGAAAGTAACCAGGATGGTAAGAAGAATGGAAACCATATGGAAGCCATGTGAGGATTTGCTGGCAATGCAGTTAGTCATTATCTGGTGAAGAGAGTAGTTGGGGGATTGTGGTGGGGAAGAAGGGAGGGCATCTTTGCTTGTTTCAAAGTTTTGAAGCTAAAAGAGAGAAAAAATTTAGTTTATTTGGTTCTGAAAGGAAGAATTAGGAACAACGCATGTAAGTTACAGAAAGGCAGATTTCAAATGAACACAAAAACTTCCTAATAATTAAATATGTCCAAAAAATGAAATGTTTGCTGGGGGAGGCATTGAATTCCTCAGTACTAGAACTTTCTAAGAAAAAGTCAGATGACCACTTGATACAAGTTGTTGTAGAGAGAATTATTGCATCAGACATGGGTCGGATTAATGACCTCTTGGCTTCCTTCTATTTCTAAGATTCTTTGATTTTTCTGAGCAAAACTTTTTTTTTCCCTTTGTGAAGGCTCTGTAAGTTTTAAATGAAAGGAACATTCTACTTTTAGGGGTGGGGGTAGGGAGATAGTGGAGGTTTAGGAGGGCAGAACTTTTAAATACTCGTAGAATTTCAGGGCAAGATGGTCTGATCTAATTACTTCATCTTATAGATGAAGAAATGAATACCCAAATGGATATCCATACAGTTTAAGGGTCATACAAGTACATATATACATTCAAGTTCATATAACTAGTTTAATGACGCACCAGATTTGGCTGATGTATAGTGGAAAGAACTCTTTGTACTTCTTTTAAAGAAAAGTTATAGTTATTTTTGTATATATCTTTAGCATCTACTAGATAATAAGATCTTTGAAGGCAGGGTCTTTGTCTTATGTCTATGGATCTCTCCAAGCTCTTAGTATAGATGCTCAACACTTAACAACCACCTATTACATGTTTATAGTACAAAGAAAGAAAACTATTTTTTCAGTCAGGAGTTCTGACTTTGAGTTTCAGCTTTGTTGGGTGATTTTGATTTTTACTCATAATCCCTATGCATCAGTTTCCACATTTGTAAAGTGGAAGCATTAGATTAGAAGGTTTCTTTAGTTTCCAAGTTTTAAAAAATTATGTAGTTCATTATTTATTACTAGGCTTCAATTCTTTGCACTATAAAACACTGGTGATCAGACCTCTAAATTTTTCCCATCTCTTCATTGTCTCCCTCCAACTCTCACTCATCTGAGAGTACAGAGGTTTTTGTTTTCTTTCTTTACTTGATCCCAATGAACCCCAAATTAAGTGGGGAGACACAGGGAAGCTCAGGCAGTATTTAGACCTCTAGTAGATTATCTAGTCTTTTCCCATTTGGACCAAAGTAATCTCAAGGGTTAATAACCTACCAAGCACTTTATATACTCTTTGTATTTCTCTCTTAATGCTGTTCCTCAAAGACACACAGCCTAGCTTTTCTCAGTCTCTACTATACCCCAGTCTTTGAAATAAGTGGTAGCTGTTAGTGTCACAAAATCAGGAATGGGGAGGAATCACAGAGGAAAAAATATCTGTGCACAAACCTTATGGAATCAGTGATTTTTTTCTTGTTATTTCTCTTTTTATATCACCTTGATTTCTCAGGATATCCCTCCCACCTCCTCTACCCAGAGAGCTATCCCTCTGAAAAAATAATTTAAAAAAGGAGAAAAAAGTAACCCAGCAAAACTAATGAACACATCAATCAAATCCAACAATACATGTAATGCTCCACATCTACAGTCATCCCCCTCTTTCCACTTCTGCAGTGAAGCATGCCTTGTCATTTTTTTCCCTTTGGAGTTAAGCTGAATCATTATGGCTGCCCACTATTCAGTTTTGATTTTTTTGTTGTTGTCGTTCTTTCTCTTTATATTGCAGGAATGATTGTGACTTGTTTTCTGGGTTTTATTTCACTTTGCCTTTGCCTCAGTTCATGTAAGTAGAATTAGTGAACTTTCTAACCACCCTTCTTTAACATGAAAGGGATTACTGAAGGAAGGGAGAAGGAAGCTAGTTAGGTTTCCATGGATTTTGTTGTTGATTACTGTACAGATCTCAATGAATTATCTTTTTTGGTGAAATGGGAATAATAAAACTTACTAGTTAGTAAAGATTGCTGGGTCAACTGTAGATTAGAATTCAAATAGTCTCTTCTCCCACATCTCTATTTTTAGAGTATAAATGTCGAAGGAAAAAGTGGGAAAAATATCATTCCAATAAAAGGAATAAATATAAGTGCTGTTCTTACATTGTGTCATGGCTCTGGGGCTTTCTCCAATACCAGAGTTTCCTGTAACCACACCAGGAACTACAGGGAGGATATCCATTAGAGCCAAACACTGGCACTCAACTTAATTTTAATGATATAATTATGTATGGTTCTAATTCCACTCCTATATGCTCTAAAGCATATAGATTTTTCTTTCATGCTCCCATTATTTCCTCTTCCATCTATAAACCTGCCCTGAACCTCAAAAGAAGAGAACAATGTAAACATTTATCGAGTACCCACTATGATGTACAAGGCATTATGCTAGGTAATGGCTCTACAAAACCAAAAAGGTTGTAATTCCTTGTGCTCAAGTTACTTGCATTCTATTGAGGGAGGGTATAGGATACAGAGTAGCAAATAGGAAGTAGAGGCAAAGTTAATTCTTTATCCTGTGGGTCTGTTTTTGTGTGTATCCATCTAGTCGTGCCCTTACAGAATTTTTCTGGGCTTCCTTCTTATTGTATTATATATATTGTGATGGTGACATTTAAGAAATCCCTGAGACTTGGCCAATCAGATGCTGAGAAAATGTATTCATTCCATAGGATCAGCAGGTATCTTACTGCAGTGTTTCATTACCTTGATACTTATCATTTATCTCAAGAATTGTTGAGGACCCTGTACCCCAAATACTCAAAATAAATTTAAATTTATTTTAATGAAAAAATTAAATGGTACCACCCTGCTCTTCCTCTTCTGTTTCTCTAATGGATAATTGTGATAAATTCAAATTTCCATGAATTGTTAGACCTCCAAAAATATTGAGAATCACTACTTTAGGGTCTTATTGGTGAAATATGAGAAAAGACCAAAACTTCAGATGCATTTGACAAGTATCACAACAAAAAGCAGTATATTGCCTTCGTAGTTAAAGCACAGGAAATTGCTTACCTACTTGTGTCTGTGACTATAAAAATTGAGAATTCCATCTTTTTTTTGTCAAACAAGTCAATTCCTCAGTTTTGTCATCTGTAAAATGAGGCTGTTAGACTAGGTATACCAAGTTCTACTGGCCTGTTTTTTTTTCTGTCACCTCAGAGGACTTTGGGTCTTCTGACTCTTAGCCACTGCTTCCGGTAGCTTTGGAGCTTCTGTCCTTCTCCCTGTTATAGGTCCTAGTTGGAAGCATCTAAATAGTGTCAGGAAAAGAATTTCAAGTGATTCTTCATCCCTAAGTTAGGCTGTGTGAGAATAGATCATCTTTCCTCTCTTGGACCTTGTATGTTTCTGCTGTTATGCACCTGGTTAACTATTAACCTGGAGTTTCAAGCCCTGATTCAGCTTAACACAATCCCAGGCTCCTGCTCAGGGACCAAGACCTATACATGTTTAGTAGTAAATTCTTTAGTGGTTGCTCATTATGAAAACAAATGGAGGTTTGAAATTTCTGTTGGTGTCTGCTTCCTAGAACTATTTGTGGAAATCTGAGCTTGTGCTATTGTTAAAAAAATAGGCATTTCTGAAAAGGGTTTTCATTTTTGTGTTAAAAGAGAGGGATTTCTGGGGAAAAGATTGTTCATTGATATAAAGGCTATAGTATTCTTGTACTGGGTGTTTTACAAATATATGTTTGCATAGACATATGTACATATAGTAGTCACCTTGTTTCTTGCCTGTGATTTATTATTTTGTAGTAACACTGTGGATAAGAGAAAGTTAATGTTGTGTAGAGTAAAAAGGTGCAGACCAAGGACTTGAGATCTGACCCTTCCAAGTATCACTGTGTCTCAGTTTCATTTTAATCAATATTTATTAATGTGATGTTTCAAAGCATGTTCCTGTATAACATAGGAACATAAAGTAAACATAAACATAGTAACATAAAGACAAAAACAGAAGACAGTTCTGGTTTTTGAGGGGCTTCTATTATAATTTTATTATTATATTATATACTAATATTATCATGATTACATTTTAATTCATGCAGTGGAAAAAGCGTTAGATTTAGAATAGGAGAATCTGGGTTCACATCCTACCTCTGTCACTGTCTATCTGAGTGACCTTGGACAAGTCACTTCTTTTGGTCTCAGTTTCCTCATCTTTAAAATTAAGAGGTTGGACTGGCCCTTTTAGCTATGACATATACAAAGATAAGTAAGTGCACAGTAATTTGAGGAGAGTGAACACTAAGAACTGGGTGGTGGTGAGTGAGAAGTCAGGGAAGACTTCACTGAAGGGCTGCTACCTGAGCTTAGCTTTGAAGGAAGACAAGGATTGAGAGTGAAGGCTCTCCTGTTGATGATAGAGGAGCCATTGTGCTTTGATGTGGAAGTCAGACTTGTCATTTGAAATTTGATGCCTTTGTATTATATTCTACAACTGTTCTGTCTACCTAGTCATGCAGATCTAATTTTGGCTGAAGGGGAGTTGCATGCAGAGCATTCTGGGCATGAAAGGCAAAGTGATAACACTTGGGACATAGAACTCCTCCCTTGTAAAGTGGGACTCAAAATACCTGTTCCATCTCTGGTATTGGGGTTATTGTGAACAGATGCAGAAGTGCTTTGGAGAGTAGAAAGCATTGTAAAAATATAGGGCTATACTACATATATGTAGAAACCTGTCCATTTATATATAGGCTCATTTATCAGTAAGTGCCCAAATGACCTCTATTCAAGTTCAGAAAACCTTTTGGGGCCATTTGAAACTACCTGAAGGGATCAGTAAAAAACAAAAACAAAAACAAAAACAAAAACAAAACACTGAAGGATAGCTATTATCATGGCAAAACATATCACTGATGACTCAATAAACAAAACAATGAATCCATCAGAAAATATTTATGAAGTATTCAGTCTTTGCAGGTAAGCAGGGGTGGCAAACACATCATAAGAGAATTTTAGTATAACCACCATTTTGCCTGAGATAGTAAGTCATGTACTTAGCTGATGCTTTTTGAAATTAAGTTGAGATCTCTAAAAGTTTAACTCAGGTAATTAATTGGTTCAGGATAAAAGAATTTCTGGCACAACTTTATTAATTTTATTTATTGATAGTATGCCTTTGGTTAATCTGTTGTCTTGGTAGAAGTGATTAGCTCCTGGTTGGATCTCAAGTGTATGGAGGTATATCCTGCAATAAAACCAGGACTGAAAGTTAAGATCTAGGGTGGCCATACCACAGAAATGCACACATCCTCACCATATCTTTTAATTTTATTCTTAACAAATTATGGATGAGTAAATTTCCCAAGTATAAGTTGGTAGCTCTTTCCCTTGAATCTAGAAATAGACTGCTACAGTTAATTTCTCTTTATTCTAGATTTAGTTAATAGTCCTTAGTCCTAAATCATCCTCTTTGTTTGGTAGGGCTATTCTGCAAAGACCCATGTTTGTTTCTACCCACAATCTCTATGCATACTTATCATCTGTTTTCAAAGGTAAAGATCACAGTGTATTGAAAACTGGTCTTTGAATCTACCTTATGCTAGCTATGTGACCCTGGCTAAATCATCTCTTAAGTGCTCTAGGCAACTCTCAAGGGCTATCAGTTGTAGACAGTTGTCTCTGCATCTATGGAAAGAGTTTGTGACTTTCTGTGACTTTCCCACACCAATGAAATAATGTCTGGTTGCATCCCCTACCCTAGTTCTCCTTATCTGAGTAACCATCAGTGTATGTAGTTGTTGTAGGTGACCAGTTGTCTTTCTCCCCCATGGACTCAGACAGAGACTATCTGTTGTTTTCTGTGGCAGGAGCTGGTATTCCTAGAACCTAATGATATTTACAACTCTTCAGAACCTTTGTTCAGAAAGACCTAAACTCCAACTCTATATTTGTTTGTATGTCATTACTGCTTTCTTCATGCTTCAGGGTGACCTTTAACCTTAAAACATTTTTCTTTTTTTTTTTTTAACTTGCTTTTGGTTAGTGGGAGGTCAGCACTCTGTTGCTTACATTTTCTGTTGTTATCCAAGTATCCGTTTTTCATTCACTGACTTAAAAGTGAAATATGTCATAGACCATACCAACACTATCCTTACTATCCTCCCTACAACTCCCTCCCACACCATCATAGACATCAGAGGAAAGATGTGCCCTTGAGCACCATTTATCAAGATAAAATTGAATCATTTCAGCAGTTTTGATGTTGATGATAGAGGGGCTATTGTACTTTGATCTGAAAGCCAGACTTGTCATTTGAAATTTGGTGCCTTTGTATTGTATTCTTCAACTGCTGTGTCTACCCAGCTACAAAGGACTAGTTTGGGTTGAAGGGAGCCATTATGAAGGACAATTTTCAAGTGGTTTTGGGGAATGGAATGGGCTAACAGGCAGTTCTGATTTCTTTTTTGAAGCCCTATCTGAAAAGTCTACCCTTCTTTAGCTCACCAGATGGTGTATTTTTATGTATATGCATGTAAGAGAATGTTAAAGGCTATAAGAAGTTGTAGATCAATGGTGTGGATATATACCAGCATTTGAATACTACTTCCCTTGGTGAACTTTGTTTTAGCCTAACTGAACTCCTAATTGTTCCCCAAAGCCCAGATCCCATCTCCCATTCCCACAATTCAAAGCTCAATTCATGTGCTACCTCCTACATGAAGCATTCTCTGATCCCCTGAGTCAGTGTGCTCTCTCGCCATCCCTTTTAAATTATACTTAGGTCACTGATTTAGAATTGGAATGCCTCATTTGTGTATACTTTGAATCTCCCTATTAGACTGTAAACTCCTTGAGATTAGGTATTGTTTACTTTTTGTTTTCGTATTCACAATGCATTGCACAATAACCTGTCCTCAATATATATTTGTTGAATCAAATTGAATTTTCTGAGATTCATTGATTGAATTATACTTTGAGTACTGGGTCATAATTTATTCCTCTTGGTTGGGGGTACCTTTGTGATAGAGCATTGAGTCTGGCATATAATTAAATGCTTAGTAAGTGCTTCTTTCATTTTTCATTGATTCATTCATATCAGCTGTTTGTTTTTCTTTCAGTTTCTTGAAGCTCCTGGACCTTTTCTTACTTCTTTATTCATGGCATCAAAACATCCTCAGAATCTCTCATTTGCCCTTTATACCTTACTAAACATAACCAGCTACCCTGATGATCACATGCTTTCCTTTGAAACTCCTAAGAAACCTGGCATCTATGAATCTGGTTCAAAATTTTTTTTGATAACTGTAGTCTGATAAAATTGCTTTTCTTTTTAATCCTATGTATTTTGTTTTACCATTTGAAAACATAATTCTGAGGAATGGTCCATGGATTTCATCATACTGATAAAGGGATCCATGACAAAAAAAATGGTTAGCACTAACCTGAGCATAGCTTACAGACACAGAGAGTTCTCTGTATTTGTTTACTGATATAAATCATAAACAGTTTCCATTTTCACCGTAGATTTCCACTGTCTTTATATAGTGGCTAGATGAATAGTATAAATCTGCTTGAATATCTTTCTGCTAAATTGGACCTTCGATTTGAATATAAGTTCAACGTGAAACAAGGATAATTCTTAGATCCAAGAGACAAAAAGGAATCTATCAATCAGCAATGATTTATCTTTATTAAAAGGCTATTATGTGCAAGGTTCTATGGTAGGCATTGGGGGAAAAAGACCAAAAAGAAAAAGCTGCCCTCAAGGTGCTTATATTCTCTCTAGGGAGGCAACACATGCATAAGAGAAGGCGTGAAGTCATTTTCTTGAATAATGTGTTTTTCTCTCACTTCTATTGACCACAATACCTAATCTAAAATAATTAGACAAACCCCACATCAGTAATCCCTAACATCAATTTGCTTTTCTAAAGTATGTGTTCACCTAATGTTTGGAACCAAGATCAAAACAACCACAGAGGGCATAGTCTTACACCATATTTCCACTGGTTGTCAGTAGTAAGTGATCAACCCTATGCAGATAGCTTTTTTTTTTGCATGGAAGGCTAGGATACCAAGATAGTAACTATTTATTATAAGTGGAATTTGGACAATATTGTTTTATGCACACACACAATGTATTCTCTCTCCCCTTTCTGACCACCACTATAAAGTCTTAAGGTCAGGAATTATTTTTTTGTATTATTCCCACCCCTGGAACTATCCCTACAGGTATAATAAGCTCTTATGTTAAAAAAAATCAAATTGGTTCTGATGGTATACGAGGGATTTTGATTTTATATTCGAGCATAAAATTATATAGTTTTTTTTTTATCCTGGATGATCACAGAGCACTAAAAGGAAAGTTTACTTTTAAAATCCTAGTCAGATTTTCATTTGAGTAATTCATCTTCACTCAACCTGTTCACTCCTAAAAAACGCTCCTGGAAGTATATTAAATGTCCTCTTTGCTTCTTCTTCTAAAATGATTGGGGGGCTTTTACAGAAAGAATATACAGTAACTACAATTTGATTTTTAAGTTAGTGGTTGATAAAGCATCCTCACTGTGTTAATAGATTATTGTGCTTTGTAGTTGGAGATGTTGCCATAGGCAGTTTTTACAACTTTGGTAGACCACTGTGTCTGAAAAGAAGTGTTTATGACTGGAGGGAGTTGAGGGGCAGAAGTCAGGAGCCTGCCTCTACCACTAACTAGCCCTGTGACCTTAGGTGATTCACTTAGCTACCTTGGTTATCTCATCTGGGGCTGCTGCAAAAATGTTTCAAAGGTTTTTATTTTTATTTTTATGGGGATTGAATTTGGTAATACATATGAAAACACTGTGAAGAAGAATAAAAGTGCTACATTAAGTAGAGGATAGCCACATTCTTTTGTGTGTGTTCAATGGTGTCAATATATTTGAGCCTAGATTTTTTTTTATCCCAGAAATAGCCAGAAGTCATCTGGAGACAAATTCAGTGAATAAGGTAAGTGATCAAGCTGGATTAAATGATTCTTAGTCAAAAGAATATTTGACTATAGGATGCCACTAATTTTCCTTTGTGGTCCACAAATTGGTTTTGAGGGAATGCCAAAAGAGGGGTTCCAAAATGTTTTGAGCATGTGGTATCATCAGAAATGTACTCTCAGAGCAGCTGTTTTTTTAAAAACCACATTGATCTGGATTCTATCAGTATGTTACTTATCTAGAATCATGAGTTCTAGATCAAGAAGGGACTTTATAGATCATTTAATCTAGGAGTTCTTAACCTGGGGTCTTTAAAAAATATATTTTGTAACTATTTCACTATAATTGATCAGTTTCCTTTGTAATCTTATATATTTTACTTTATGCATTTAAAATTATTATTCTGGAAAGGAGTTTATATTTTTCACACTAGACCATCTAAGAGGTGTATAACACACACAAAAATGTTAAGAACCCCTTTCTTAGTAAGAAAAGCTAAGGAAGGTCTAAAGAGATTGAGGTCATACGGGTTCAGATCTTCTGACTCCAACACTAGTACTATTATATGACATTACCTCGTATTATTACAAATCCTTATAGAGGAAATCAGATTCATAATAATAAATATTATTAACTATTATTATTTCATCTTCTTCCACTATCACTTAAATAGTTACTGGTCAGGGTATCTGCTTTTTTGTTTAGAGTTGAAGAAGGAGGGAGAGTTCAAGCTTAGGTGTCTGTCCTTCATGTGCTAAATGCTAATGTTCTATTTCTTTGTTGTGATTGTTTTTATCCTTCTATGTCCTCCTCAATTATATTTTGATCTCTGACAAAAACAAATTGTTTAGTTCTTAAGGCACTGTATTATTGAGTCTTTTATTACCTGCAGTTAGGTAGGTGTGTGTGTGTGTGTGTGTGTGTGTGCGCGCGCACGCGCGTGTTGGAGAGGTAGGAGAAGGAAACAAGAATGGGGAGTCAAGCATGGGGCGCCCTCAACGTGCCCATCTTCCCTCTCCTCCAGGTACATCTGAATTCATAGTACTGTTGGGGCAATTGTAACCCACATTCACAGCTCTGAACCTCCCCACCAATCAGACCAAACAAGATGACGTGAATTCAAACAAGAAGTATTAAAACAGAAAGTAAGGTAATAACATGGAACTGAAACACATATTAATCATCCTAATTATTTATTCTCATTCTCAAGTGGGTGCCATCCCCACATGTCTCCCAAGAGCATGAGATGATTCCCAATTAACCCCTCTGTTTCCCTCAATGAATGGGAGAGGGACACACATACCAGCTCACTTACAGAATGGTACTAGAGAAACTCACCAGGGCTCAGTCTTGGGAGTACTGATTCCTTGGCATAGCAGCTAGAAAGCACTGTAGAGATAACTGTTCACTTGTGTCAATGCAGCTACTTCAGTCTACAGTACTCTGATATCTCTTGGCACTGGAGTCTAGTGTGCTCTGACATCTCTTGGCATAGTGATCACTTCTGCTGTTCACAGCAGTCCTGGAACGATCTAGACACAGCAGCAATTTTTCTTTTCTCTGGACTCTTCCCATCCCAGCCTCCTTTGCAAGATTCCTCCATCTTTTAAACTGAACTTGCTAGAAGCTCTTCCTACTTTGACCCCATGCTATCATAGCTATTTTTCTTGGTAGTGAGAGAGTCCCCGTTCCTCTTGCCTTGTAGGTGTGAATAGTGTTGGGGGGCAGATACAAAGTTTAGATAAAACTTGGATGCCTGCCCTTCTGGACTTGACATTCCAGTAGGGTGAACAGATACATGATTTTGATGGATTCCTGATCTCTTTTGTGTAGGTGATGCCTATGCCCTGGCAATTTCAATCCTTTTGGTCCTCATACTAAGTGATTATCATCCAGATCTTTCTGAAAATCCTCTATAATTCCACTTCAAGAAGCTTTTTCCAGTCCCCCTTGCTGCTTATGCCTTCACCTCATAGATGGTCTTCTATTTCTCATGTATTTCATATGTATCCAGTTATTTACATGTTGTCTTCATTAGAATGTAAGGTCTTTGAGGGCATGGACTGTTTTTTACCTTTCTCTATATCTCTAACATTTAGCTCAATGCCTGGTACACAGTTGATCTTTAATAAGTGCTTGTTGGCTGACTCTATAAAATCTTTTTTTTTATTTTTGCAGGGCAGTTGGGGTTAAGTGACTTGCCCAAGGTCACATAGCTAGATTTTGTGTTAAGTGACTGAGGCCAAATTTGAACTCAGGTTCTCCTGACCCCAGGGCCGGTGCTCTATTCGCTGTGCCACCTAGCCGCCCCTATAAAGTCTTCATAAAATGCACTAGAAGGCTTACTCTGATTCTTGCAGTGTTCCATGGTTACTAATATAGTACTTGGTCCAGCCATCTGTTATCTCCTAGTTTCACTATCTGACCACCCCATCTCCCTTTGTAGTCTCACATGTTCTTCGTTAAGTCTTTAATATTACTATTCACATGGAAGTCATTATGAGTGATGTACTGAACTCAAACATGTTTTGATTGTCCTTTGGGTCACCTAGAATTTTGATTCTTCTGTACTGATGATGTTCCATCTAGATGGTTTAGTGAATAGGATCTTGGACTTGGAGTAAAGAAGACCTGGGTTCAAATACTGGCTCAAACGTTTACTAGCTGAGTGAACCTGGCAAGTAAATTAACCACTTTTCGCTTTAGTTCCCTCATCAATAAAATGGGCATAATGATAGAAGTTACATTACAGTGTTCTTATAAGAAATCAAATTAAGATATTTGTAAATATTACCAAATAATAGTTGTAAAATCAAACAAAATATTTGTGAAGTGCTTTGCAAAACTCAAAGTGTTATCTGAAAGTTACATATTATGGTTACTAATATATATACAATGATGTATATTAAGAGCATAGAGGTACAAAACACCATGTGAGTGAGGAAAGCCAACATAATGCAATGCCATCCTTCAGGTATGTTAATGATTAAATAGGCTTTTGTGAGAAGACTTAGGGACCTGACCACCATGTACAGCATTATTTCTATGGAGAAATAATTTCTGAGTTCCAAAAATAACAAGTCCTTCACAAGTTAGGGGTTGTCTGTATTTTGTTCAATGTTATAATAATACTGTGAGGCAGATTTGGGAAAAGAAACAGAAAACATTTTAAAGCATAATATAGTAGAAAGGATATTGAATTTGGAATCAAGGGACCTGGTATTTTTATAAAGCAAGATTTGAAAGAGAATAGAAATCTTAAAGGAAAAGCAATTGCATTTACAGTGGAAAGGTTTTATGAGGTGAAGGATGTTTGTTAAACTTTATATTTTGGGTTACATAAGCCATATAATGGGGAGAAATGGGAAGCAAGAGAAAAGACTTGCTCCTTATTGCTCATTTGTAGCATGGTGGATTGCAAAATGTCCAGTGTGGAATGCAAATTATGGTAGGGACAGACTAGATACAATGGATCATGTGATATACTCACCAATCAAGCCATGATGGGCCCCAAGAGTTCCAGAACTGCGATGGTTATATCTAACATGACATGGCCTGTTAAAGTTCTATAGCTCTGAGATTTCAGTAGCAGGGTGGATGGTAGTCCATTGGTCTAGAAGGTAGAATGTAGGTATATGAAGGTAGATGATAGATAAATGTATCAATGTAGATAAGTGTTTTCTGAAACTTCTGTAATTCCAGTCTCCCTTAATCATATTCTGGAGAAGTGGGGAAAGGAATTTTAGAAAAATAAATAAGAATTCTATTCCCTTTTTAGAGACCACAATACTCTGAAGGCAGATTTAATACACACACATATGTATGTGTGTATATTATATATGTATATATTTTAAAATCCCAATTAATTTCAGGAGCTTTGAATTTTGAGACCTCAAATGAACCAAAACTACATTGTATTCATTTTCTAATATATTTTAAAATAATTTTAATGCTTTACCATAAAGTGTTGAGCAGAATAAATTAAATTTGCTTTATATTTACTTATAATCAAATAAGTGAAAATTTACATATAAAAGGTCATAGCTCTGTAGTCATTCCAAGTCTCCAAGTCAAAAAGCATTTATTAAATATTTACTATGGGCTAAGCATTGAATATAAAAATATAAACTAATGGAGTTGTTAAGTGACTTGTTCAGGTTCATTCAGTCTTTCATACAGATGCCCTTAAGGAATTCTTTTTAACAGAGAAGACAGCACATAAAAAGGAGTTGAAGTGGAGGAGGAGGAAAGAATGTATCATCATGGAATTTTGGATAAGTTTGGAGAGTCAGGAGATAAGCCAGTAGAAGAATAAAGGAATGAGCATAGCTATCTAGGGCATGTCTTCAAAGTGGATGTTTCAGGAGGAAATCATAAATCAGAGAAGGAGTAGAGATATATATCTTCCAGGGTGAGAAGGTTGCTGGGTAATGGTAGAGAAGTCCAGAAAGTCAGGAGGGAAGTCTAGAGAAGAGTGAGGGAGTGAGTATGACTGGTCTCAGCAAGCCCTTGTAATAGAAGTTCTTGCCAAAGGAGGAAAAGATCAAATGGGCAGAGGGATCTTTCAGTGTGTTTCCTTAATTATCACCATCAGAAAAGACAGAAGGTACAGAGGAAGGAGAAGAAATAGTGGAATTCCTCTGTGTGTCTTCCCTATGTCCTTCCAACCACTATTGGTCAGATTCCCTTTTGCTTGAACTTTATAGCCTTGTCTTCAAATCCTCCTCAGGGACAGGAGACAAAATCACACTTTCTTCATTCAAAGGTTTGGGCTAAATTTGGCAGCCATTCTCTTTTTTTAATGGGCAGGTCAATTTTTATTCAAGGGGGTCCTGTCCTGTTAGCAATGGAAAGATGTTTTCTTAGTCTTGTCACATTACTCTTATTGCTTCCTTTTTAAAAGAACTCCTGTTTGATGATACTTGAGTAGAAAAGGTCAAGAAGATGCCATTATGTCCCCATTCCGAAAAGGTCAAGAAGATGCCATTATGTCCCCATTCCAAGTATAGGATTACCAAGTATCAATCAGTAATTAATTACAATATTGTCAAGGATAGGGAAGCAGACATGTTTCCCATACTGTTCTCTTTTAACTTTCCTCCTATCTCTTACACAGTCTTCTTTTTCTCTCTTGCTGGCTCATCTTCCTCCTCCTGACAGGCAAGTGTAAGTGTTCCTCAAGATTATTCTTCTGGCCTTTCTCTTCTGTCTTTATATTTTCTCCCTTGGTCATCTCATTTACTTTGATGTTTCTTAATTATCATCTTTATGGATATAACTCCAGACCTACATATCTTGCCTTATTTTTCCCTATGAGCTACAGTCTCACATTTCCATTTGCTATACCTTTCCATCTGGAATTCCCATTAACAGCTCAAACACAATTTATCCAGAGGTGAAAACTCATATATTCTGATATTTTTTTCTTTACAGCTTCTCTAGTTAGGTCATCAGCACTACTACATTCTGAGACAGCAGGCTCAAAACACCCCAGTTATCTTTGATTATTTCATTCCTTCATCCCCTATATGTAACCATTTGCCAGGCCCTATTCTATAGATTCTACCACTACACGTCTTGTACATATCCTTTGTTGATGAAGGTCTCACATGACCTTCATCAACATTTGCCTCGGTCATTGCAATGCCTTCTTAACTGATTTCTCTGCCTTTAATTCCCTCTCTGATACTCCATCCTACAAACTATTGTCATTTTCATCTTAACACACAGGTGTGACAGTGACATTACTTGAGGACCTATAGTGACTTTCTGTCAGTTATAAGACTTACCTGGTTTTTAAGATCCTCCACAATCTCACTCTATTCTACTTTTTCACCATTTAACATTAATTTCTTTAATGTACTCTACATTTCAGCCAAAGTAGGTTACTGCTTTGTTTCTTTATTCCAATTCTTGGGGGTGGGGTAAGATAGAGCATGAAATTTAGAAAGAAAAACAAAACAAGAAAGCATCAATAAAGCATATTTTAATGACTAGATATCAAGTAAATTAATTCCTCACCTATATATAAAAGTATATAATCTATAAGTTATATATATATATATAAACATATATACATATATAAATATACACACACAATACTCCTAACCTATAAGTATATAAATCTTCCTCTAAAAATCATCACCTTGGAATACTACTGTACTGTAAGAAAGGTTGGTTTTAGAAAAGCATGGAGAGAGTTGCATGAAATAATGCAGAGCAAAACAAGAAGAACCAAGAGAATGTTGTATACAGTGACAGTAACACTGTTCAAAGAACGACTAAGCTATATTATTAATATGATTATATCAGCTACGAAGGATTTAAATATGTTATCCATCTCTAGAGAAAAGAATTGATATATGGAAGTGTGTATTGTATAGTTCCAGTGTCGGTCTTTTCTAATGTGGGGTTGGGAGGGAATGAGGGAAACAAATTGAAACTCAAAGCGTAACAACAAATGTAAAAATCACACGCAAAAACCCCATTATTTTTCCTTTCCAAAAAATTTAAGACACATTATATTCTCAGGGGCATGAAAACCTAGAATCTTTATGTGCACCTCAGATATTGATCCAGAAAGGGACCAATACAATCACTCATAAGAATAGGAATAGTATATGTCTAGGAAATGCTATTTTTCATGTCTAGAAATCTGAGTGTTCATATCTTTCCATCTTTTGCCAACTACTGGATGGTGATGGTATCTGTCAAGATCCATTATAATGTGATCCCTTTAATTTCCAAGGCAAAGAGAGAACTGAAAGAAAAACATGTCTAATACGTAAGCTAGATACTTAGAGTTGTAAACATCTCTGGTTTCCAACTTCAGCCATGCTGAATGACTCATTACTTTAATTCACTAATCATTCCATTCTTTAAAGAAGAAACCTTCATGTGGTCAAACTAATTAAAGCTGTAGAATTTTCATCCCTAACCAAAAAGTCATAATGGTGAGAAGAATTATTTCTCTTCTAGAGCTTCAGGATAATAAACTTTGGCTTAACCAAGTGTGAAATACTTTGAGAAATCTGTATGATATAATCAAAATTTTATGTGAATTTCCCTTGTAAAAGTGAATCAAAATGCTTTACAGAGTTAGATAACAGAAACCTCTTTTTATATAACAGGGTACCTATGGAGTTTTTGAAGAGGTTTCATAAGAATAAAGAGCTGCCTTTCTAAGTATAATTTTGCCCAGAGATATAATGACTTATTAGGGTCCATTCTAAGCCTATGATTCAATGATAATTGAGAAATTATCTGTCTTCTAAAATTTGTTTCTTCCTACTTCACGATTTCTGTCAGTTGAATGATTATTTTTCCAGTCTTCTGAATTTTGAATCATAGAACAATATCCCCCAGCTCTCTAGTAACCAGTGACTTACCAATTCCTGCTGACCTCTGTAGTATCTCATAATTCAACCCCTTTCTCTTCCAATTGCCTCTAATCTAGTACAGGCCTCATTAAAACCCATGTGGACAGTTGCACCAGTCTCTTATTAAGCCTTCCTACCTCATTTCTATTCCCTTAGCCTCACTGCTTTCAAAGTTATGGTTGATTAGTGTTGCTAGACTTATTTTCTCTATGCAAAATTTGGCCATAGAACTCCCCTTCTTAAAATCCTTCAATGTCTCCTTTTTTAAATTTATTTTTTATTTGTTTTCT
>CM053598.1:113821460-113837859 GCA_028646575.1 Pseudocheirus occidentalis | reverse complement strand
GTGATATTTGAGTCAGGCTACAAATGATGATTAAGATTCGGCAGACAAGGTGGTGCAGGAAGGCATTCCACTCATACAGAACAGCCTATGCAAAGCTCTTTGAGGCTAGGCATCGTGTCTCATTTAAGAACAGGCAATTTAGACAATGCTTTTCATTCAAACAACATTTTTTTTAAAAGGCCTTTTTGGATGATTATGTTAGGAAGACTTTTGTGTATTTGTAGGTAAATGAGAAGATACTGGGGAGAAATTGAATATACTTGAGAAAGTGTTTATGTGATAAAATAAGATTAGGAGGTGACAGAAAAGTGAAGGCAGATCTAAAAAGTCTTAGTGAAAAATAAAGATGTATTTTTTTTCCACCAAAGGGAAAGAGAGTTATGGGTAAGGTTTTGTTAATATAATAGGGGTATTCAGGGAGGTCATAACCTATAGCTTTATAATATTGGAGGGGACTGACATTTGCTATAAAGGGAAATGGCTGTGGGAGAGAGGAAGAAAGAAAAAAAAATTGGAATAGTCACTGTAGGGAAATGTGATAGGGAGCTGATGTGGACAGAGAAGCATTATAAAAGAAGACTGAGGACCTGAGATTATCTACCATCAAGGTGTAGTGGGTGAAATTAGTCTGTATTTAATTACTTTTTACAACTATAATAAATAGCTTTGAAACAAGAAAGAAGAAAACGGATGGTATGGTATGGATCATTATCCAAGGGTAAAGATTTTCTGGATGTGAATGACAGTGTCAGGGGATGCAAGATATTCTAGGTTGGCAGCTAGAGAAACATTAAGATGTTGGATAATGGGTTCAAGCCTGAGTATGAAGGTAAGTGAAGTCAGAGTGGGGATTCTAAGTTGAGATAATAGACATAGGTTTTGATAAGGGTGAAAAACAGATTTAATATAAGTAATGGGTTGAGTTAGGTTGCTGGGCTAAGATAATGGAATTTCTGCATCATGAAAATTGTGCAATTCTGAGAGATGATGAAATGCAAGGTGGAGTCATTTCACTATGTGGCAGAAAGTGAATTAAGAGATTATGTGGTCAGGTTGGTACAGGGTAGCTATTAATGTGAATATTAAAAATACTGAAGATTATGGCAAGAACCTTGTGGGATGGAGATAATGAATCATAGACAGTTAAGGCAATTGCAAGGAAAGTATAAATAGTGATCTGGATGGAATGCAATTGATGGCAGCAGCAAGAATTGGAAGAGACTAATATAAATGTGTATGGTAGATGCACAATATTTAATAAAATGCATGAATATCTTTGGGGGCTATACTTGTTGCACTTAGCCCACCGCTTTCAATATTAACTAAACGATTCATCTAGAATTTAAAACTGATATGGAGGAAAGGTTCACTTAGAATGTTAGACTTCATCTAGTCAACCTCGTCATGTTACAGATGAAGAAAGCCGAAGTGACTTGCTCACAGCCGTAGAGCAACAGAATCATCACTGGCTCCAGGTCTCCTAATCCAGTGTACAGTAATGACTACTTGGGACATTGTTAATTTTACCCAGACAATTGAGTGTTCAACTCCATTAGTTGATTAAACAAAGAACTGCTCACTTCTTGAACATATGTTGGATATTATTAGATGCAGGTGCTTGGCCCTGATTTAGGCTTTAATATAACACTACCATTGGGTGTGTGCTGGCTTGTTGAATATATTGCAAAAGTCATTAGTATTACAAGCAAAATTAGGTAGGATTAAATGTGAATGAGTCTTTTATGAAACAAAATCAAGATTTATTTTTTCTTTCCTTGGAGGTATTTTTATTAAATGCTTGCATTTTAAAACAAGTCTATATACTATATAAGTCTAGAGTTGGAAGAAACTTTAAAGACCATAGAGTCAAACTTCCTGATTTTATAGGTGAAGAATTGATGCCCAGGAAGGTTAAGTAAATGTCTTGCCCAACGTGATGAAGATAGTAAGTATAACTATGTATATGTACATAAGTATGTTTAGGATTTTGCTTTGGTTTTGGTTATGACCCATGGTTTATATGTTTATTTTATATTTTTGTCTCATATTTCTATTCATATTATATATTTATATATTATATGGCATATAGAATATCCCTAATGAAGATCAGCAACTTTCATATAATTTTCTAAGAATCTTTAAAAGTTGTGTGGGACACTAAAACATCACACAGTATTTTTCTGTAAGAGGAATTGATCCTAGGCCATGTGTGGCCCTCTATCCATTATGATATTCATTTCCCCAGTATATCCATCTGTATACAACCCACATATACATACATATGGCAATATGTGTGGTATGAAATGAACTATGACTCATCAGGATGGCTCTCTAGATATTTCTTCCATCTCCCATCTGCAGTCTGCGTGGTTCGAAACATGGTAAGAATAGTATTACATTACAGAGTAACCAACATTTAGGTAGCTTTCAGTCTTTGCTTCCTGCAGCTGAAGAAAAAATTAGTTATAAAACAAAGTAGGTTATGTGAAGCTTCCCTAAAGAAATGCAGATAACACATAGCAGTTATTTTCAGGCACTGTTACCAGTCTGGAAGTTTTGCCACAATATGTACTTTCCCTGTGGGTTCTGACTGAATTTGGGAATGTTGTGGGTTGCTGAGAGAAACTATATAAAATGTCATCTTGTAGTCCTATTCATTCATGTAAGCTCTTATGTGTTTTTGCTTATTTGGATCCCAGAACTTCTATCAAATTTGAAGGAAATAATGTGTGCACAGGAGAACAAAATGAAAGTTGTGTTTTATGTCCTGCATGGTTCTAAATGAAAGACAGGTAGCTTGCCATCATAGATAGATGAATAGCATTGGTGTAAAAATACCTGGATTAAAATGCTGCCTATAACACCCAGTTGCCAGGTGACCATGATGGACAAACATATCAGGGCCTCTAAACCTCGTTCTTAGACTATGGATTACAAATGAGTTACTGTTCTTCATCAGTGCAGAGTGACTCTGTACCTGTTGTTCCCCATGATGATGAAATCTTAAGTCTAAACCAAAAAATTGCTCTAAGTCTTATGGCTCAGTATGATTAAGAAAGGTAGATTCAAATATTGAATTTGGAGTTGGATAATGGTGTCACGGACTATCTCAGTGAATTGGTATAAAGTTGTCTTTCAAAAAACTATTAGCCTTGGGGGCGGCTAGGTGGCCCAATGAATAGAGCACTGGCCCTGGAGTCCAGAAGACCTGAGTTCAAATTTGGCCTTAACACATAACTGAGTCACTTAATCCCAATTGCCCTGCCTTCCCCCTCCAAAAAAAGCAAAAATATCAGACTCAGCTAGGTAAATATGATATAGTAAAGTCAGAAAATATTTGTTGAGTATATCCTTTGTGTAAAGTACCATGTGAGGTTCCATAAGACATACAAAAGATTAAAGCATCTCATCCCACCCATTAGATTTTTACTATCTATGTATTTTGGAGATAAGTATAAGATACATGATAAATTAAAAACACATTAATACTTTAAGGATATGTTACTTCACTGGTACAAGAACTTCTTTCACTAGTGAAGAGCACAACCTATTTATAACTTAACGAACGAGTCTTAGAAAGTTGCCTAGAATTCAAAGTAACTAAGTGGCTTACCATACCTACGTGTGATTTGGTCACAGCTCCTAAGTGTAAAAATGGAAGAAATTGATCAAAGATGAATTAAATAGCAGATATGAAAGACATAAAACATCATAACATACTTCATGAGTGATATAGACAAAGAGGAACAAGAATTCATGTGGCTCCTTTGAATCCTGTTATCACTAGGGTTCATCCAAAGAATCCAATTAGTCAAGGCTTGAGAGAGTTCTCTTAGTCTTGAGGATTTAAAAAAAAGAAGAGGAGAAAGAGCAGTGAAGAGGAATGTATTGCAAGGGAAGGGAAAGTAATTTTAGGGGAAATTATCTCACATAATTAGGGTGTACATAAGTAGACATCTGTACAAAGAAGGAGTAGGAGTAGGGTGTGATCAACACTTGGACTTTACTCTCATTTGAACTGGTCAAAAGAAGGAAGAATACCCATATGCAGACACACACAGTTGGGTACAGAAATGCATTTCACTCAACAGGGAGAAGTAGGAGGGAAAGGGGAGAAGTAGAGAGAAGGAACTAGAAGGATGGAAGATTAAGGGAGGGATTAGTGCTAAAGGAAAGGAAACTCTTAAGGATGTACAATTTTTTTTTAATCTAGCAAAGAATCACAATCTGAGGGAGTACACATAAATTGGAGAATGGATGAACTAGTTATGGTATATGAATGTCATGGGCATATTTTTGCTATGCTCATCAGTGTAATGACCAGGGATTCCAGAGAACTAATGATAAAACATGCTACCCACCTCCTGACAGCAAAGTAAAGTACTCAGAATGCAGAATAAGATTTTTTTTGGACATGACTAAAATGGAAATTTCTTTTCATTGACTGTAATGTGGTAGAAGAGTGGGGGCATGGTTTGAGCAAAGGCAAAACTGAGAAGGCATAGGGTTGCCCAGGTATTGGACATTAACTAGTTTTTTTGAGGTAGACAAGAGGATGTAGAGAAATAATTTTAGGCAAGATTTGGGAGACCCTTGGATGCTAGATATGATGAAATGAATCTGAGAGTAATTTTTGTGAATTTTATGGGTATGTTGATAATGCCCCGTGTCAATGAAATTCTTGTTACTGTAACGTTTCTAAGAGGTGTTGTGGTATAATGGATAAAGAAATGGCCTTGGAATCAGAAAGACTCAGGTTCAAGGCCCACTTCGGATATATCCTGACCATGTGGTCCTGAACAAGTATTGTAACATCTTAATCTTTAAGGCTATGGAAGTTGCAGAATAGTTACTTATGCGCATTGGCATAAAGAGTTTCCTTCTCTGGAATTCCTTACAACAATGAAATCATAGGTCTATTCTAAAAACAACATGTTATCAAGACCTACATCCAGAACCTAGACTTGTGATGAATTATTGAGAGATTGGAAAGTGATTGGGTCCCTAGCTGAAGCTGACTTCATTGTGAAGAAAACTGGATGTGAAGTCAAAGTTTGAATACCATTCTTGTCACTTACTAGCTGTGGGACCTTGCACAAATTATATAATATTATTAAGCCAGTTATTCTTTAAAATATTGTTTTATTTTCAAATATTTTACTGATGCTTATTGGTTTTTATTCTGAAGTTACCTTTTAAGAGCTTCTCCCTCAGCCACCCCCTGCTACTCCTCTGCCATGTCCACCTCCAAAGGAAATGCACCATCTTACTCTTCGTCTCCCCATCCTCAGTCCATCATCTCTCTTCCAAGGGGAGGGAAATGTATTTGTTCTTTGGAATAATGGAAACAGTAGTTATCATTGCATTTAATTTGTGCTCTAATGTCTTTTAATGCCATTTTCATTTACACTCTAGTCATTTTCTATGTTTGTTCTCCTTTGCTTTGCTTTCTTTCCTCTAATTTTTTCATATGTCTTCTCATGTTTCTTTGAAATACTCATATTTGTAATTCAAATCTTGTGATAATGTTCCATTAAATGATAATAATGATAATAGCAACAGCTTACATTTATATATTCTTATGTATGATCTCACTTATTCCCTTTAGCACCTCTTTGGGGTAGGTAGGGATTATTGTTAAGCCCATTTTACAGATGAAGAGAATAAAGCATAGTGAGATGAAATGATATAACAAGGATCATCCAGCTGCTAAGTGTCTGAGGTACCACATTTGGAACCATACCCAGATACATGTATGTTTACTGCATTTCTAAATTTTTTGCTGCTATAGAAGTACTACTATGCCCAATTTTAATATATGTGAATAGACAGCTAAGTAGAGAGAATATTGGACTTGGAGTCAGGAAAGATGGGGCTCAAACCTCATCTCAGAAACTAGACCCAAGGTTAGTAATTTTGCTCTTGGCCTCAGTTTCCCCATTTGTCAAATGAGGACAATTATACCACTTACCTCACAGAGTTGATGTGAAACTCAAATGAGTTAATGTATGTAAAGCACTTTGCAAACTTTGAAGCTCTATATAAGTCAGCTAATATTAATAATAATTGGCAATCCACGTGTGTCACTTTTAGCTACTCTCAATTTACCAGAATATTCAATTAAGCAGAATTTTTTAAGTTTCTAATGTTGTCCTTATTGGTATATCTTGGGGCAGTTCATTTGACTGTGGAATCTAGTTAAGGACTATCCTGGATTGACTAAGGTCTCTATTGGAAGCTACTTATCCATTTCTATAGGAGAAAGCTACTTATTCAGGTCCTATACACTTCCTCCCATCAGCAGAAGGCAGCTTGAGGAGAGATTTGAAAGGAGATTTTTTTTCTCTAAAGCTTGGGTGGCAAAAAAGCACTTTGACAGTTAATAGTAGGTGTCAGAGTAGTTATCTTTAGAACTATTGAGCTATGGACACAGTTTCAAAGGACTTGACCAAAACTTAGTGTCTCACACCCCATGATTGCTATGTGAAAAGCAGATTTTGGAGAGTTGAAAAATGGTGGCCTTGGAAACCCAAATTCATGGCAAGGGAAGTGAACATAAGAAACAAAAGTGGGCAGAAATAACTTAGGCATGAGGGAGTTCTGCACTTGATGTCAAGGAAGAGGATTAAGTTTTAAGTATCTCTTCAGTTTGTACAAGTGTTGACCTTTTCATCTCTGGCTATGGAACTTTCCTCCCCTACCACCATTCTATTGTATGTTTCTCTGTAGTGCTTCATAACATCACAGGATTTAGAGCTGGAAGGGACCTTACAGATCATTCAGCCTAACCTCCTCATCTATAAACTGAGGACAAAAAGGTTGAAGACAAAAGAGGGTAAGTGACCAGCCCCAAATCACTAGCTGAGATAGGACCCAAACCTAGGCCTTCTGACTAAATCTATCACTCTTGACATCATGACAAGTCATAATCGATCCAGTTAAATTTTAAAAAATAAGTTGATGTGCAAGAGTTAGAGTATGGGGAAAGGTAAGTGGGGCTGGAGGAAACCCTTGAGATTATCCCCTTTCAGAAGACATAGGATTTAAGGAAGCCCAGTATGCTAGAGGTGGTTGTAAAAAGAGACTTGAAAGTGCTTTTTCATGTGCCAGGCACTGTGCAAAATCAATGACTAATGGTTTTCAACCTTTGGTATTTAGGGGAACGCTGGTACTACTCTTTATTCCAAGTACTAATTCATCATATTACATAAGGCCTTCTTGTCTTTTTCTTCATTGGCAAAATAAAAGTCATGCTTACCATCTTCTACGGTATAGGAATTGGAAATAATACAATATTGTTTACTAAACTCTCATTTATCTAGAAGCTAAATATCCAGAAAATTCAAATAATCAGAATACCCTTTTTCCAATGATAAGTAGTATTTTGGGGGCCAGTCATTGGTTTCTTATACATAAACTTATTCATCTATAAATGGTTGAAATAGATGATTTTTTTAGGTTCTATTCATCTATAGCATTCTGGGATTCTATATTGGTAATCCTTAGCTGTCCTCAACCTCAACTCTCTCATAAGTAAAATAATGATTTTAGATAACTATTCTCTAAGGCTTCTTCCATGTCTAGATCTGTAATGCAGTGAAATACCCTAAAATATCATCTGAATCATCAGAGAAAAATTCAGTTATGCTTGGTACAGTTTTTGTTTGATTCTTTGATCTGAGCCTGTGAGTTCATCCATGTAGGGAACTGCCAGTGTGTAAAGTACTTCCACTGATGCAGATTATGAATTTGTCTGTAATGTAGCAGTCTCAGAGAGTTGTCTGAGGCAATGAGAGGTTAAGTGACTTGACCGTCACAACCAATATGTGTCAAGGGCAGAACCTGAACCCAGGTGTTGCTTCCTATTTAGTATGCCGTGTTGTCTTCAGTAGGGTTTAGTATGAAGTCAATTTAGTTGTATTTTAATTCTCTGATAATTAGTAATCCATACATGCTGCTTTTGGCTATTAACCAAATTAATTAACTAAATTGTTTTCAATTAACTAAGATGTTAAATTTAGCAGAATATTCATTCTTTAAATATTTTCATATGCCTCTCACAAATAAAGGAGCTTTGAAATCCTTTTTATCAGGAGCTTTTCTATCTCAACAGGAAAAATATAACTACTAGGATTAACATAGAACTGTTTTCTACTTTTGCTGTAAAATTAGAAAAATGATGAAGAGCTTAGCATGAGAGGCCGATTTTCCTCATTTTCTGTGCATTACAAATATATCAATCTTTTCTTTATCCCAAATATCCTCTGTATCTTTACATTCACAATGATTTTTTTAAAGAAAGCTGTAATTTAGTTCAGCAGTTTCCAAAGATGTTTTTCCCCTCTCTGCCAAAAGCCCACAGTGACATCTAATCATTTTATAAACTAACTTTAAAAAATTGTTTTTCATGCATTCATCAAATTCACACAATTTGTATTTGTATGCTTTCTAAAGATATTTTCACACCATTCAGTGCTGTATATTTTTGCTTCTGTTTAGATGAGAGAGTCTGCTCATTGTTTTTCTTGGGTCAGGAATAACACTTTCATTGTTTCATTGCTCATCAGAGGACATAACCTCATTTGTAGTAACTGTTCCAGATTCTTTTATTTATATTTTATGGTTACTCTTCTCCTGGAAGCTCAAAAACTGAAGAATACATCTTGTTAGTCTTCCCTATAACATGTATTTTGATGTTGAATCTAGAACCCAAACTATTTGATATCTCATAAATATTGTAGCCATATTAACAAGTTGAGGTCACCACTCAGTTGTCTGGTTTGGGGTAAAAGAGGGAGCTATATATAGCCTGGACCTATTCCTTGGGAATGACAGAGAAGCTGAACCAGGGTGTGTTGGTAAATGCTGAACAATCAGTTCTCTGGAGAAAACAAAAACAAAACCAAAAACCATTGTATACAGGACACTTCATGTAGTTTAATCTGCATTATTAATATTTTCTCCATCACTTTCTTAGTCTAAGCAATTCACAAAATTATAAACTGATCCTTTATCTGTAATATTTTAACAATTGGCTCACAAGCCATTATGAGATGGCTCCAGCACACTCTTGTATCCACCTCACTTCTTATTTGAATTACTAATTGATACAAGATTTTTATTCATCTCAATTTTTTTTTATTTACCTCATTCTAGCATTTTGTGGGATAAGATGGACTTCAATGTTTTGTCTATAAGCTAAGATCTTTTATCTTTTAGTTGAGTTTTTCAGTTGTGTACAACTCTTTATGAATGCATTTTGAGGTTTTCTTTGCAAAAATATTTGAGTGGTCTGCCATTTCCTTCTCCAGTTCATTTTTTTTTCAGATGAGGAAACTGAGACAAACAGGATTAAGTGACTTGCCCAGGGTCATACAGCTATTAAGTGTCTGAGACCAGATTTGAATTCAGAGAGAATAGTCTTCCTGACTCCAGGACCCTATTCACTGTGCCACCTAACTGCTCCATATCAGATTATATCAGTATTATTAATTATATTACTTTGATGCATCTGCTTATGATCTCTTCGGGGTGGGCACCCTCCAAACATTGTAGGTTACAACCTATTCATGCCTTCCCATCCTGTGCAATTTTTATTCATGTCTTTCACTAAATTATTTTCAAAAGATTTTCATATTTTATTCACTTCAATATGTGTGTATTAAATGCCTGGTAAGTGTAAGCAACTGTACTAGGTACTGGAGCTCCAAAGATGGAAAGTGGTCTTTGCTTATTGGGAGATATGACTTGTACATTATAAGATACAATTATGTACATTATAAGATAGAGTATGATGGAGTAAAGTAAAAAGATATATATTCACTGTGCTCTAAGAAAATTTAAAGAGAGAGAAATGTTTTTCACTGGAAAGGAATGTGGAGTCTAGAAGTCTTCATAGAGAAGGTTACAGCAGAGCTGAAACTTAAAGGAAGGGGAAGATCCCCAAAGGCAATAACGAGGAGGAAGTGAGTACATTCCAACATGGAGGATGACCTTTGTGAATGACCAGAGGTAGCAGTAGATGACTGGTTAAATTTGGGGAAGTAAGTAGTACAGTTTGGTTAAAACATAGAGATTAATGTAAAATAAAGCTTAAAAAAAGATAATTTGGAGATACAACGTAGAGATCTTTGAATGCTTGGCTAAGGGATTTGTGTTGAATCCTGTAAACAAAAGGAAGCATGCAAGGGAGTTTTTGATCAAAGATTTTGAGTCTTTTGACTTCTCCTTGAAGGTAAACTTGAGTCAGTAGTTGCCTGGAAAGCCGGCATAATGTCATGGCAAAGGCACTGGACAAGAATTTAGTAGACCTGGGTTGGTTCTGCTGTTAATTTGCTATGGCTTTGGGGAAATCCCTTCCAATCTGTACCTTTTTCCTCACTTGCAAAATGAGGATGTTGGGTTTGAATATATTTCAGGTCCCTTCCAGGTCCTAACATTCTATGGGGTGACAGTAGGGTGCAGTGGAAAGAACACTCAACCTACATATAGAAGACTTATGTTGGAATCCTGAATCTCCTTGCTAGTTATGATGTTGGACAAGTCACTTAACCTCTCTGCCTCAGTTCTTTTATTTGTAAACTGTGGTACTGGCATTACGTTCTTCAACAGGTCGGTGTATGGCAAGTGCTTTGCGAATCCTTTAAAAAAGTGTTGGGAAAATGTGCATTGTTAAAACAGTTCTTTGCAAAGATATCACTGTTTGGCTTTATAAGACGTTGCTTTTTTTCTTAATTGCCTTGATGAGTCAAGACAAACCACTTCTTTCCTTTTCTTTCCTTAGATCCTAAAGGAACTTGCTGAATTATTATACATAGAATCCCAAGCAAACCACAGTCACTGAATTATTTGGATATTTCTTTAGACTCACTGGAATCCTAGTCCAGCATCTGGCTTATTTCTTTTTCCTTCAGATTTAGGCAAGAAACTTGCAGTTTCTCTTTTGATACCGGAGGTCCTGAGATTTGGTTGAATGGCATTCATCCACTTTTCTTTCTTATTGTCTTTGGGAGATTTATTAATAAATAAAGGTACCACTTTCTCTTGATGCCACCTATTTCCTTTGGCAGTACAAACAAGGCTTCAGCTCACTGCCCTAGTCTCTAAAAGTCAAAAGTTTAGGAAACAAACTCTTCTCATTTCAGTTGTTCTCAATTACTTGCCCCATTACTATGCTGGCTTAAACAGCTTTGCAAGTAGCTTTCAGAGCTTATGTCTGGAAACATTTTATGAAATCTTCTTTTGTTTGCCCTTGCTACTCCTCCCTCCTAACCATCTATAATTCTTATTATCCCCTGGATCCTTTCCTAGAGAAAGGAAGTGGAATATATGATATACAGCAAATGAAGCCAGGGTACCTCATCTTCTCCCATCCCATCCCCACTACTTTGACATACATTTCCATGGAGACTAAATTAAAAAAAAAGGGAATAGAAAAGAGAATCTGGGCACATCAAGCCTGCCCTACCTCTTGTTGTTAATAAAAAGAATAAACCTAGTTTCATGTCTGAGAAAATGCTTTTGACTTATGGATGTTTATTCTTAGCGTATTTATTAAGCATTTACTGTGCTTGCACCTGGGACTACAAATAAAACTGAAAAGACAGTCTCATTGTACCCTCAAAGGTCTTAAATTCTAATGGGGAAATACCACACGTAAGGGGAACTGGAGAGTCTTTCCAGAGAGCCATGCCTTCTAACAAAGAATTTCTAAAAGAAGAAGAGGAAAAAAATGTAGCAAAAACAATTGTGACACATTGAAAAAGTCTGACATTATCCTCTCATGTTCCCACCATTAGTTTTGCTTAATCTGCTTTGATACAACACAGTTCCCACATGCTCTTTCTCTTCCCCCCTCCCCATTCTTCTCTCCTATATCCATTTCCTAGTTGAGGATTTCACTTAATTTATATCCCCCACTTCCCATTTGTGACTGATTGCATCGCTGCTGTTAAGGCTTTTGAACAGGGACATACCCTCTGTCTTAAAAGATCAGCACCTAAAGCTTCTTGTATGATTCAGAGTAGGGAGAGCTGTGAAAAGAAAGACGGGCAGTTCTAAGAATTTTGCTTTAGGAACAAATTTGAGGACATTTTCATCTGCATTATGAGATACCCATTTATCAGTCAGTAATGCTTTGTGCTTCCTGTAATACATATGCTCCCCAGTAGATTTGTAGATTCCCAAAGGATCTCTATAAATTCTTTTCTCTGGAGATATATCCTGTGCTATCCTTAGAGCAATATGAAGGTGATAAAAAATGAAACCAGTTTTTTTCTTTCCTTTCTTCCAGCCCATCTTTTTTCTCCTTTAATTTCCCCAAGTAGCTCTCTTCTCATGTGGTAGCCAGCTGTTCCTGGTGTGGGAACAAACAAACGAATTGGGCAATTGTTTCATGCCACTTCCTCCATGCCCCCCACACAAATGTACCAGTCATTCAGGATGTGCACCCTGCTTCTGGAAGTATTTAATTGAGCTCTCTAAAGGATATGCTTCTCAATAGGCTGCTGGAGAAGAAGCAAAGTCCAGCAAAAAAAAAGTAACTGACAAAACCCCAAACTTTATTTATGCACCATTTACTTTTGATGGTTTCTTTGGGCAAGGGTGAATATAAAATTGCTTTTGTGGGGGAAAGGAATCCAACATGTTCAGGGCTGGACTGGGGAACAAAAACAGCCGAGAGATCTTTTTGTAAAGCTAATCCTTAGACTTTATAGGAATTAATCGGTCAACAAGTATTTATTGAGAGCTTACTGGGTGCCCAGCATTGTGTTAGAAGCTGTGCCTTCAAGCTTCGTAGAACTCTTTCCCTGTATTAGAAAAAATCCACGGACATTGATGCTGGGACATTTAGTCCTAAATATTTCTCCTTCTTTAATGTACCAGTTGGAGGGTTAAAGCCTCTTCCCTTGAGTCTCCACGTAAAGAAAAAAAACATATATACAGTTAAATTTACAAAACACACCTATATTATACAAAGATCTTGTAATGTGTCACTGTTTGCTAATTCAACTTAGCAGGTGCTTATTAAGCACCTGCTGTGTACAGAGAACTGTGCCAGGTATATACGAAGGTGACTAAGACCCAGACATTTCCTCATGGAGCCTATAGTAACAGTAGTAGGAAATATATAGCATAACATAAATAACTTTAATACAAGATAGATCATGAAAAGGCATGAGAGAAGTAGAAAGTGCTTTGTAAGATCTGATTCAGAGATTCAATTTAATAAACATTTAGTAAGCCCTTAAGAAAATCTCTTTTTTTGGTGGCCTAGATTTTTCTCCCTCTTTCCTTCCTTCATGCTCCTACTCAAGTTAGGATACATTGACTCCCTTTTCATGAATTAAACACCACACCCCCCAATAAAAAAAGGGTTATTGCTTTTAACATTGAATGGCTGATTTAACTCTTGTGAGAAGACCTCTGTAAGTCCTAGGGCTATTGCTGCATTCAGAAAGTGAGCTCTATGCCAGGGACTAGGGAAATTACAAAATTTAGATAAAATATGGGTCCTTGCCTTCATGGAATGCCCAAATCCTTGTCACCTTTCTCTGTCTTTCTGTCTCTTATCCTCGTCCTCGTCCTTCTCCTCGACCTCGTCCTCTTCCTCCTCCTTCTTCTTCTCCTTCTCCTCCTCTTCCTCTTCGTCTTCTTTTCTCTCCCTCCCCTTCCCTCCTTTTCTTTCTCTCTTCCTCTTCCTCCTTCTTTCCCTTCCTCTCTCTTTCACTTCCCACTCTGTTACTTCCCTGGTATTTCTTACTACATAACTTTTAGGATTCAATTTCCTCATTTATAAAATATATATTTGCTGAGCCTGAAAATATCTCTTATGAAGGTATGGTGATGTCTTACTTAGAGATGTCACAGAACATGATGGTACCTCCTTAGAGAGGTATGCTATCTAAATATATAATCTACATTGTTAGATGGATTGACAATTATTAGTAAATATTTTGTGGGCCAAGTCTAATAAGGGGAAACTTAAACTTTACACGTAGTGTTACACTTTGGTTTTAAAATTCAACTCCATGTTCTAGGATAGGAGAGATGGGATTAGTTTTTGTGACAAATATATGGAGAGTTTTAGTGGACTCTCAGCTTTGTATGAGTCAGTGGTATGATATTGTAGCTTATTAAGCGAAGAAATTATTAGGTTTCATTATGAGGGGACTGGTGTCCAAATCATGTGTGTGTTTGTGTGGGGGTGAGAGGACCACTGTAGTTTTTCCTTGTCAAACCACATCTAGACAACTGTATTGGGTTTTAGGTACCATATTTTGGGAAGGACAGAGAGTAGCTCAAGGGTTTCCAAAGGAGAGTAACCCAAGTCATGATGGGACTGAAGATCAGGTTGTCTGAGAAACTAGTGATGTTAAGCCTGGGTCAGGTTTGACTGTCTTAGTTATTGCTAAGGATTTAAATACTTGTCACATGAAATAGGAATTTCCCTTCTGTTGCTTGACCCCAGAAGACAAAATTAGAAGCAATGGAGAGAAGTTTCAGAGAAGCAGATTTATATTTTTATATAAAGAAAAACTTTCTATAAATCAGAGATTTCTAGTGGAAGAAGGGGGAGGCTACACATTCTGCCAGTATCAAGAAATACTGAACTTCATCTTACTAGAGGTCTTCAAGTGAAAACTGGATGCTCACTTGTTGGGAGCCATCTGCAAAGGGATTCCTATTTATGTGCATGGGCAACTAGGTGGCACAGTGGATAGAACACCAGATCTGGAGTCAGGAAGACTCATCTTCCTGAATTTAGATCTAGCCACAGAAACTTCCTACCTGTGTGACACTGGACAAATCCCTTAGCCCTATTTGCCTCACCTTCCTTACCTGTAAAATGAGATGGAGAAAGAAATGGCAAGCTACTCCAGGATCTTTGCCAAAAGAAATGGGGCCACTAAGAGTCTGACATGAATAAAACAACTAAACAAAAATAAGCTCTTTGCAAACCATAAGTTGATATGTAAGAGCTTATTATTTTTTTTAAATGCATCTTTTTGTCCCTCTCCCTTCCCTCACCATATAGTTAGTCTAGCTTACTAGGTTACCATATATTTGCTTTGAACTTCCTAAGTTTCTACCAATTTCTCTTATCACATTTTAAATGGAATCTCCATTTCTACAATACTGTATATAAAAACTCCGGCCAAATTTAAAGCATTTGTTGAGAAAAAGCCACATCTATTTTTAGGCTTTTTAATCTCCAGTGAAGGTATCTGTCTTCCTCTTCTTCTAAGATTTACTGTAACAACACCTCTCATAGAGTAGTGAAATAGATAAATGAAAGAAAAGGGAACAAAGAAAAACATCACTTTATAAAGATACAAAAGGACATCAAAATGCAAAGTACAAATAAAATGGAATCTAGCTGGCAGGGACATGGTTTTTATTTTTATTTTTTTCAGGATTAAGTAATAAAATATCTTTCTGGGTATAACTGGTTACATTTTAAAGTACCTAGTCTCCTTGGTTGCTTGCTCACAAGCTTGCCCACAATGCAATTTCTCAATCAGAGGTGTCAAACTCTGGGTTTGTAAAGCTCCCAAATGAGGCCTGAACAATTCAGAAATGATTAACAAAGTAAATAAAAATATTGAACAACATAGATAATGTTAATTTGTGGTTTTCTAAGTCAATATGCAGCCACAGACTGATCTGTTTCTCTTTGACACCATTATTTGAGCGAACAGAAACTTAGCTCTTTAATGCCAAACCCACACTTTTTGGCTTTGCTTGTGTATGTGTGTGTAAATATTTGTAAAACTTGTTTTACACTACCTTCTAAAACAAATGATCAAATTAGAAAATATCAGTAATTCCATTAGCACAGTTCCTAGCATATAGTAAGTGTTTAGTAAATACTCATTCCCCTCCCCTTTAAGGAGAGGCTACACAGTATTATTTTAAATTTTTTTGATTACTGCTGTACTGGTTTTTTATTCAGGTGAGGGTTATCTTTTTTGGGTCAGGATATATAGGGCTTACCTATACCCACCTCAACAAGCCTCGGGCGTCCCCGGCTCCTAGTCCACTCTGGGAGAAACAGCTGCACAGAGAAACTCAGGATACAGGACTTGCTTCTAACTTTTATTGAGAGTTCATCCTCTATCTTAGTGTGGCTGGACTGGACTGGCCTGGCTGGACTCGACTGGCCTGGCTCCACCGAACTGGCTGGACTGCCCCTGCCTCCAAGTAGCCTGTATTTAAGTCCTTTCTCCAGGGCCCCTTAGGGCCCCTCCCCTGGCCATGCCCTCGCCACAGCAAGCCAATGTGTCTCACCCCGAAGGCGGAGAGATTATCCTGCTTATTGTAAGCAGGTGCAGCCGCCTCCAGGTGATCACTTGTACTCCTGTTAGCTGAGGACCGGTTCAACCCGTCCATCTCAAGT
>CM053598.1:113770889-113820960 GCA_028646575.1 Pseudocheirus occidentalis | reverse complement strand
CTATTCTTTAAAGTGTTGTTTTCTTCAGTCAGGTTGTTGACTCTCTTTTCATGATTTTCTCGCATCATTCTCATTTCTCTTCCCAATTTTTCCTCCACTTCTCTTATTTGGTTTTCAAAGCCCTTTTTCAGTTGATGTATAGCTTCTAGGCATTCTTCAATTGTCTTGGAAGCATTTGGTGTGGGAGTTCTGAGTTCTGGGCTCTCTTCCTCCCGTTCCATACTTTGACCCTTTTTATCCACAAAAAAGGATTCTAGAGTTTCATTTGTGCTTTTATTTTGCCTCCTTTTCCTCATGTTGGCCAGTCAATTAATTGGTTGGGTTGTTTTTACGTCTGTGAAACTCTGCTTCTAGCGGGGGAAGCTCTGTTCCAAATCGCTGGGGTTTTCCCAACTGCCAGAGTTATTAGGGGGGTGTTGCAAGCCCCCCAGCTTTGGCTTGCTGAAATTGCACCCCAGGACCACCACCCAAGACCACAATCTGGATCCAGGCTGCTCAACACAAGAGCACTTGGCCCTGATCAATCGATTTAGCCCCTCTGCGGAGTCCGCAGGCCAGGGGCTCTGAAGCAGCCTGGTGGGAGCCACCACCGGTTCCAGCAGTTCCCTTCCCCCACTGCTTCCTTGCCCTGGGGGCACATTGGCCGAACTGCTTTACCACCCTCAAATTAATTTTCAAAGTTTCACTTTCACTAACTGTCTCTGATGATTTTAAGATCCCCTTAGGCAGGTGCTTTAGATTTTCTTTGAAGTAGACTCAAGGGTTTGGGAGGCTCCTCGTGGCCGCCCTGGGGCCTGGCCTGCTGGCCTGGCCACAGCTGCAGTTTTGGGCTGGCTGGGTCTCTGCTCCGCTGCCCTGTTCCTCATGCCTTGGCAGATGTGGAGGTGCTGGAGGCTGTAAAACCTTTGCAGACTGGCTGTGATGCCCACTTGGCTCAGCTCAGCCCGGCTCCTTCCCACCGTCCCAGTCCTGGCTGTAGTCTCGTCTTCAGGCTGTTTCAGTCTCCTCTCCGGGCTGCCTCGATGAGCCCCTGCTGCCTAGCTGCCTTCAGCGAGAGGTGTGTTCTCTGTATTTTTGTGAGTCTGAGAGCCCTAGACTTTATCTGGGATCATAATTTAATGGGTGTTTAGGGTGATGGTGTGGGAGCTGCGGGACCTTGCTGCTTCTACGCCACCATCTTCCATAGTTAACTTTAAATATCACAAACACCCAAACAGAATAGTCTGGTATCATCATTGCCAATCAGCTCTGTGAAGAACGTCACTACCATTAGTAAAATGGTAACATTTCCTTCATGAAAACATCAACAGCCACGATTTTAATGGTGTGAGCACTTTGCTCCATGAAATGAGGTGGTTTCCTGAATTTCTATGGGCAAAACCATTCATCGCTGGTGGCTGACCCAGTGAACATCTCTGCACTTCATACTCTCAGTGCAGACAACAGATAGCTAATCACCCTGATGGGACTACAACGGAAGCCTTCCTAACTTGGTAGGACCTGCAAGACTGACACAATCTTTGAGACCCCAATCTAACTTCCACTACATAATAAATAGGCTACGGTAGAGAGAAGAATGCAAAGATTCTCAAAAGGCTCTTTTGTGCTGATTTACTTTATACTTTTCCAATCTCACCTTGGTCACTTACTAGTCATATGATCCTGGGCAAGTCATTTAACCTCTGTGTCTCAGATTCTGTAAATCATAATAACAGAACCTGCCTTACAGGGTTGTTGTGATGATCAAAAAAGACAATATAAGTACAGTTCCTGGCAGATATTAGATTGCTTTTTTTTTTACAAATATTTGCTATTATTATTATTTATTTAAAATGGAAAAAATAGGTTTTAAAGAATGGATAAGATTCTAGCAGGATAATGCCATTTAAGAATAAGAGTGGGAAATGGTAGAGTAAAAAGGCCTTTGATTTGCACAATGATTGCCTAGACCCAGGACACTTAATCCTTTTATGCCATAGATAGAACTCTAGATTTTTAAAGCCACAGCTTTAGTTCAGCTGACCCTAAGTCCTGGACAATGCCTCCAAATTACAGAAACTGCCAGTATGGGTCCAGTGCATGCCTCTGACCTGAGAACCAAGCCTCAAGGAAAGAAGAGGCTCATTACCAGATTGTGCAAAGGGGCAACCATCAGTCTGTAGCCTCCTAAATCCTGGATGAATGTCTACTCATTCATTGAGAGTTTGTGATCTGAGCTAGTGGAAAGAGGATGGTATAATGGAAAAAGTACTTGTTCTGCAGTCAAGAAACCCAAGCTAAAATCTGCCTTCTGCTACTCGCTCCTCTATATAATCTTGAGCAAAGGTTAAATCACTTAACCTCTCTTTGCCTCAGTTTCCAGTTAAATAAGGAGGTTGGACCAGATGAAGTCAAATTTCCTTTTTGCTCTAAGTCTGATTTTATAAAGCATACTCACACCAACGAAATAATGGTTTCTTCAGGAAGTGATGCATAAGGTGCCATTTTGGGGAGCACAGAAACCACAGTACCTTAGGGAGAGTCTGCTTTTTTGCTTAGATTCTCATCTCACCAGGTCAGGACAATTGCTGCTGCTGTTTTCTTTCTGCTTTATACAAAGTAGCCATAATAACATAATAACCACACTACAGAAACAAACTTCCAGAGGATCATTGCTAAATTCTGAAAAAAGACCACAATTTTTTTTACAAGGGAAGCCACCATATAAACACCATGCACTATAATATGGGATCTGTCAATACTATCAGTTGTAGGATTTAATGGCCACAATCCATTTTTAAAACATAACAGCAACATGTTATGTAAAGGTCATAGAGGATGGAGTCAAATAAATGTCCTTCAAATCAGAACTTTTCCTAGGCAGAAATGCTAGAAAATTGCTACTGATTGAAAGACAATCTCAGGAGCAGGGACAAAGTCCTTGAGCTAAAGCTAAAGAAAGGCCTAATGGTTCAGACTTGCTCCAATCAGAGGAGGAACAATGGATTCTAAAATACAAATGGCCCATATTAGGCTGTTTCAGTTTTCAAAAGGAAAGAACATAGCTGGATTATATTCAATAATGCTGGTGGCAACGTAATCCAAAAGGATGAAAGGAACATTTTATTATACTTCATCTGAGCTGCTGAACATAATGCTTCTTGAACTTGGTTTCCTTTTGCTTTGTAAGACAGACCAGAAAGAAGGGTCTACAACAATTACAAGTTGTTCATTCTGGAAGTTTCTGGGTATTAGTTAAAACAAAGGGAAACTATTCAGAGGCTACTCTCTACTCTCTTACACAGCGAAATGGAGTAATGGAGCACTTAGGGGAAAAAATATAAGCCAGTAGTTAAAGTAGAGATGAAATACACACCTGAAGCATCTTCAGGATCTGGCTAAATCGGGAGAGACTAAGGATGAAAAGTACATAACCCTGTTTGCCTCAGTTTCCTCATCTGTAAAATGAGCTGGAGAAATAAATGGCAAACCACTACAGTATTGTTGCCAAGAAGATCCCAAATGGGGTCACAAAGTGTCAAGTATGACTGAACAACATCAAAAGGGTAGAAAGTAAGATGAATAAGATCACAAAATCTGACAGCTGCAGCGAAGACAGGCCAGAGGTGGCTGCCTCAGTGGAGCTCTTCACCATCCCCTGGAACTTCTCTGAGGTAGAAATGGAAAGAAGGCCTAGGACAATTCTTCCTGAGCTCAAGGATGAATCCAAGAAACTCAGAGCCCAAGTGCAAAACAATCTACTTATACTATAATATGATAGAAAAATGAAAGCTAGCAAAAGAAAAAAGCATTGTCTGATACCTAGAGGTCACAAAGGTAAAATTCCTGATGAAGCTGACTACTGATTAACGAGACTACTACTCAGGTGCCCAAATTCATTGGCCTCAATTTTTCCTCTGTAAATTTAGCCTATCCACCCTTAACCCTCTTTTACAATCAAGCTGGTTCACTTGCCATGCACATTTCTGTCTCTTGTACACACTCACAACTCTCTTATGTGAACTCTTCCATAATTTATAGTCTATACCACAACTATAGTCTCTTCCACAACTTAACAGTCTATAAATTACAGCCTATACAGAATCTAGCACATAACTTATATTCTCTTCAATTGTTTTATGTCTATTAGTCTTGATGTTTTTAGCTAGAATGTAAGCTCTTTGAAGGCAGGGGCTATCCCCTGTATCTCCTTCATAGCATCTGGAGCTAAACTGGGTTCATAGCAGTCTCATTGGGTACTTGCTAACTCATTGATTGTTTGTCTGACTCTAAGGCCTCTTTTATTGTTTGCTTTGTTTTTATTAGCTCTCTGGGCCTAAGTTCTTGACCTTGTTTGTTCAATTCTATTCATTAACAAACATATTCTTAATTTTTTAAAGCTGCTGAGGCAGCAAGCTGCTGTTCTTTCTCAGGATGATGCCAATAGTAGCTTGCAAATGGCAGATCTGAAAACAGGATATTGTCATAGTTGCTAGAGTTTATATTAAAGCAGGGGCCTGATTAAATAGGACAGAATACAAATAGCTATGAGTGCAGGGATGTCCCCTAACACCAGAATCTGCTACTGGAAGGAAAGTATCTCTTCTCAGGAAGTACCTAGATGACAAACAGCATAGGCATCACAAGGGCCAGCCACAAACAAAATGGATGAAGCCACCTCAAATGACAGCCCAGACCAGTGTCATGGTCACCAACACTGAGTCTCCTCACTATAAGTTTCTTTTTCCTTTCTTATTTTAAATTTTTACTATTTATTTTTTAACATTCTTTTTAAATTTTGACTTCTAAATTCTCTCTTTCCCTCCTACCCCCTCTTTCACCCACTGAGAAGGTAAGCAGTATGATATCACTTATATATATGAAATGCAAAAAAAAATCTCCATATTAGAAATATTTCCAAAAAAGAGAAAATTATATGTCAGTTTGCACCCAGAGTTCATCAATTATCTCTCTGGAAGTAGATAGCACTTTTTTTCATCTCAAGTCCTTTGGAATTGTCATGTATCATTGTATGGATCAGTCACTATGAGTTTCAAATTGGGAAATGACAAAAGGGAAAAGGAGTGACCAATCTAGTCTTTCTTATGCTTCTCTGTAGTGTTCAAGGTTAGGAGAACAAGAGATCAAATGAACATTCTTTTCCTTCTTTAAGGACCTTCAATTCTACCCCATCACTTTTAAGTAGGTTAAAACTGTGTCCCAAGAACCTAAGCACCTGCTTTCATAATTTTCTTCTCTGCTGCTAGTTGTACTCAGTCCTGGAAGTGGTGAGCTGCTGTAGTGTTAAGTGGATATAAGATCTTCCATTCCTGTTGCAGGTAAGCTTTTTAATGGAGTTAGGAAAAGAGGAGCTTTGTAGAAAAAAAGTGAAATGAAGAGCTAGAAAGCCCATGGGAGCTGATGAGATAACCAAGTGAAGAAGTACAGAGGGAGAAAAGAAGAGTGTGCGGGACAGAAGCCTGAGGGACATCTATGGTGAGAGGGAGTGATCTGAAAGCTCTCCTGGATTTAAAGCTACCCCTCCTGCCTAAAACTCTCTGCTGACCTATAATCTCATATCTCTAACTGCCTTTCAGACCCCTCAAACTGCATGTCCAGTAGACGTCTTAAACCCAACATGTCTAAAACAAAACTATCTTTCCTCCTACATCCTCCCCATCCTACCTTCCCTGTTACCATAGAGGACAATTCCATCCTCAGGCACCCAAGCCAGGAGTTATCCTTGATATCTGATATTCTCTCCCTCCCCCTCCATATCCAATCTCTTGCCAAGACCTTTGCAACATCTCCCAAATGTGCCCCCTTCTCTCTCCAGTGCCACTGCCACAACTCTACTGCAGGCCCTCACCACCTCAAGCCTGAACTTCCGCAATAGACTGCTGAGGAGTCTCCCTGCAACTCTCCCCATTCATCCTCATTTCAATCAGACTAAATTTGCCTAAAGCATAGGCTAGTCATGCTGCCACCCTACTCAGTAAATCCCAGTGGCTCCCTATAGAATCAAATACGAAATTATCAGTTTGGCATTTATAGCCCTTCATAACCTAGCCTCTCCTACCTTTCGAGTCTTTTTACACCTTACTTGCCCACTCGTAGTCTTTAATCCAGTGACACCAGCCTCCTGGCCCTTTCACAAAGAGGCCACTCCATCTCTCTGCTCTGAGCATTTTTTCTGGCTGTCTCTTCTTCCTAGAATGCTCTCCCTATTGACCTCCCTAGCTTCCTTTAAGTCTCAACTAAAATGCTTTCTTTTTTTGGAATCCTTCCTCAATCCCTCTTAATTCTAGTGTCTTCCCTTAGTTAATTACTTCCTATTTGTCCTATACATAGCATGCTCTGTATGTATTTGTTTGCACGTTGTCTCCCCCATTAGAGATTGTAAACTCCTTGAGGGTAAAGACTGTCTTTTCCTTTTTTTTTAATCTGCAGTGCTTAGCACAGTACCTGTCAAGTAGTAGGAATTTAATAAATGTTTATTAATTGATTGGCACTTGATGGGTTATACAGTCTTGAAAATCTACTAAACAAAGGCTGGACCAGTGATTTTACTACCACAAGGAACATTCAGGTGAAGAAATTCTTTTTACCAATATAGATTAGCATTGTTTCTGCAAATTCTGCTTTTAGATAACTGCCCATAGCACTGAAACTTTAAATGATTTGCCTAGGATCACCAAAAAAAATATGTATCAATGAGATGAGACTTGAACCCCAGGTCTTTCAGGGTTCATGAAACAAAGAAAAATACAAAATGTTACTCAGCCTTATCACCCTCTTACCCTTTCACAGAGGGACAGAGCAGTAGAAAAGGGGACAGAATATATTGAGACCATCTATAAACATTACTCTTCTTATTGGTACTGTAAAAGGAAGAAAGTTCACTAAACTAAAGTTTAGTTTAGCTAAACTTTTAGCTAAAAGTTCAGTGACCAACAAATGGACATATTATTGGAGGAATTGGGTGATATATTGATATTTGTGCAATAAATGAAACTAGAAGAAAATATTTTGGAATTATGTAAATGAAGATTTAGACATGTTGAGACTGAGATATTGAGGGAAAAATATAGGTAGAGACATAGCAGGTAATTAGAGATAAGGGACTGGAGTTGAGGAAATGGTAATGAACAAATAGGTCACCAAAAGAGAGAAAAAAGAGAGGTGGAATATTGGAAGAATTCCGTGCTTAGGGATAGGACCTATATGATGATCCAGAACATAGACATGTTGAGATTGACATATTGAACATGAACAAGAAGGGGAAAGAACAATTACTCTTTCTCCTCATTGCTACTTTGTTTCTGATATTATATGTGAAAAAGTTCTTATAAGGGGACTGCAAACCTAAATCTGAGCTTCCAAGGAGCAACTCTTGGGGAAGGGGTAGAGAAAGTTTATGAGTAACAAATACTCTATATTGAAGCTGGTTCATGTAAGCTCAGAGTTTTTGATTTTAGAATATTGGTTACATGTATGTGTTACTATATAGGTTGTCTCAAATGTCGTAATGCTATTAAATCAGCACAATAAGACTTTTGGGACACTGTATTATGAATCTGTAGATATCAATGCACTGAGTAAAATACAAATTCACATCACATAGTAATACTCCAATTAAAAGTTTTAATTGAATGTATATTTTATTACAGATTTTTCTCAATTGAGGACTGTTAATAATATTATTATTTAAGAACCCTTGAATTTTCTTTTTATTTTAAAAAGGAGGTCCTCATACTCAGAAAGGTTGAGAACTATTGAATGACATCACACCTATTTTAAGCTTTAATCAAATTTCTAGGTCACTGAGAATTCCGTTGTTTTGTTGATTATGTCCCATATGCATTGGCTGATGGGCTGAATGAAAATTTGTTGCTATACAGACTTGCCCCACAAGAAGGCACAACAGGAGGTATGGCTTTGTATGACACCTATCTCTCCCTACCCCTTGGTCTGTTAGAGTGTCCAAAATTTTCACAGAAGTCCAATGGGTTTGGAACATAAAGATCCTTATAAAAACTGCCACTATGTTATTTAGAAAGGGAAACATATTGATGTTTTATATATTTCAGAGTTAAACTTAAGACCCTTCACTAAAGTCCATTACCTCATTTTGATGTGTAGAAGAACTAATAATATCCTTTCCTTCCAAAAGCACCTCTCTTCAGAACTTCCCTATTGCCGTCAAGGGCATCTTCAGCCTTTTATTCACCCATTTCTGTAACCTCAGCATCACTTTCAATTCCTAACTCTCATCCTGCCTACATTTCCAATCAGTTGCCAAATCTCATCATTTCTACCTCTACAACATCTCTTAGCTAGATCTCCTTGTCTCCATTCATAAAGACACCACTACGTCTCTCCTGGACTACTGCAATAGCCTGGAAAGTAGTCTCCTTGTCTCAAATCCTCCTGTACTACAATCCATCCTCCACACAGCTCAAAAGATGATTTTCCTGAAGCATAGGTCTGACCACATCACCACTTTACTCAGTACACTCCACCAGCTTGCTCTACTCTCAGAATCAAATATAAATTCCCCTGTTTGGCTTTCATAGCTTTTTGAAGTCTGGCTCCTTCCTCTCTTGCCAGTCTTCTCACATATTAATATCCTCCTTGCACAGTCCAGTAATACTGGCTTACTTACTTTTCCTCAAACACAACCCTTGATCTTTGATATCAATATCTGTGTACTATTTGTTTCCCCATGTTTGGGATATTTTTTTTCTCTTCACATTTACCTTAGAATCCTTGATTTTCTTCAATACTCAGCTCACATATCACCTTCTGTAGGAAACTCCACATACCCTCCCCAGTCCCACTGCTGTTTGCCTAAACTTGTAACAATTATATAATTTCTATAGTCCAATTCACATACATGTTTCCTGCACATCCCCCAACTAGAACATAATGAAGGTGGAGAAAGTTTTTTCTGTTTTCTTTTTATCTCCCTTGTTTAGCATAGTATCTGGCATATCGTGCGTAATAAATAATTGTTGAGTATAAATTCTAGTAAGTCCTACACTAAGTTGGAAAGGCTTCAAATATGAGACTAGCAGTTGACTGTAAATCTGTCATCCAAGGATCTGTCTAGCTAAGGTCAGAAAAGCTTACCACCAAAGGCTGGACACTGTGATGATTTTTAAAGATGATGTATTAAGACATGAAGCGATTACGAGCTGTGGAAGAGACCGCGACAACTAATAAAAGCACGGTTCCTCGAAGGATTGAAGTAAGGTAAATTCTCTCAGGATCTCAGAGGAATTCATCTCAGGGACCTGAAAGAACTGAAAAGGAAGTGAAATTTGCCTCTGTTTTTTATGTTTTTTCATTCCCTACCTGAATTAGTGCCTTTATAACAAAAAGCTGGTCTCAAGAAAAGATCTGAAACTCATTTATACTTTTTTATTCCCTTTCAACAATTGCCAGGTCTATCATGTCTAACCTCTAAAAATCCATTCAGGTCCTTAATTTATTTATTGTTATATTTTTTGGTAAAATTCATCTAGGACTAAAAGGGGGCACATTGAGGTCTCCCACAATTGTAGTGTTATTATCTATTTTTCCTTGTAATTCATTTAGTTTTTCCTTTAAGTATTTAGCTACTATGCTACTTGGTGTGCAACAAATTAAATCCATTAAGTACTGGATTTAATTTGTTGTTACCTTTTCAGTAGAATGTGTTTTCCTGTTTGTTCCTTTTGTCTATTTTTGCTGTTGTCTCATATGAAACCATAATGGCTACCCCTTTTTTATAGTGTTCAGCTGAAGAATAATAGATTTTCCTTCAACCCTTTATTGTAGCTTTGCATGAGACTTGATGTCTCAAGTATGCTTTTCTGCAAACAACATTTTATTAGATTTTTGTTTTCTAATCCAATATGCTATCTTCTTCTGTTTTATGGGTGAGTTGATACCATTGATATTGACAGTTGTTAAGGACAAATTACTACCACTTAACCTAGGAGATTTACATTTTTGAAATAAACAAGAAGTCTAAAGAATTTCATTAAAGAAGCATTTATTGAGACTCTACTACATTTAAGGCACTGTGCTAACAGAAATGAAGCTTCTATAGTAAAACTTTGGGCATCAGTAAGAAAGTAAGTGGGATTTTAGAGGTACAGGGCAGATCTTCTACTTCCTGAAATGGCATCTACAATGAAAAGTTGGCTCCCAAAAGTTTATCTTCTATTCATGATCTTAGAAGGAAGGTGAATGGGATTCACACCTATTATTGGAGTTGTGGTTTGACTGTGGGGTTTTTTTCCTATCAGGAGACCCTCAGAGAGATTTTGGTTCAAATTTTATTAGCTATAAGGCAATTTCTACATTATTGTGGTAAAGATGACTTTTCAAACACCAGATAAAAACGCATGGACTAGAGGAAAAAAGTATCTTCTCCCACAGCCACAGTTCCTACATCACAAACACATATCCTCCCCATTAGCTGTAGGTTTCTTGGGATTTAAATCGTTTGTACTTTATACTGGAAATGTCACCACTTGCTTTTACGGGTGACACATCATTCACAAGGGTTTTGCCTAAGGATGGTTGATTATCCTGTTACAGAAAATGTTCTTTAGCAGCAACTTCCTCTGCTTCCAAGGTAGCTGAAACAGCTGTGCCCCAATATAACTGGGACTGCCGGGACTGCCTTATAATTAAACAATCAATGAATCAATCAGCCAATAAGCATTCATTGAATTACTATTAGGTGCCCAGTGAAGGAAGTATAAAACATGATCCATATAAAGAGACATAACTTATCATCATGGAAGAATTGCAGAACAAGCATCATGGATTTTCAGTCACAGGTCCATAAATCTTTTTTTAAAAAAATATTGTGACAGCTATATTTTAATATGATTAAGTGGTTTCTTTTGTAATCCTACATATGAGGTATTCCAAAAATCTTTTACTTCAGTTTTAAACTTTAATCGCATAAAACTATGCTAAGAATTTTGGAATACCTTGCATTTTACTTGATGCTTTTAGAAATATCATTCTAAGAAGGGGGGTTTTCTCAGACTGCCAAGTGGATCTATGACACACATAAAGTTAAGAAATCTTGCAGTAATTGATAAACATTAGATTAGGAAAAAAATTACTATTGATTGTTAGAGTCTCAGAAGGTTTTATGGGATAGGAATGCTTGTAGGATATGCTGGGTTTACCCAGCAATGCTCTAATTCTTTTTTTAAATGGTATTCCATGTCTCTCTCTTTTTAATTAAGTTTGCATTTATTTAGTTTGTTTTGTGAGGAAGAATTTCCTTTGTGCTCAGTAAAAATGTACTCGGGTCTAATACACTGAATATGGGATGAACTCTATGTAATCTAAGACATGATGTAAGGAGCACATAAACTAGGGTTTCTTACCTAGAATCTGTGAATTTGTTGTGTGTAGTTTTTAAAAAATTGATATTATTTCAAAAGAATTCCTTTTCTTTGTAATCTTATTATCTTATGCATTTAAAAACATTATTCTAAGAAGAGGGATATATAGATTTATTCATATTGCCAAAGGAGTCCATGACACAAAAGTGATTGAGCCCCTCTGCTATAAATATTCTCCTCAATGGTCTTTAACTTTCCAATCAGATTTTTACAGTTCTCTAGAGTTATACTGTTATCCTGATTTTGAGGGCCACTCCTGCTCTCCAGCTAGTAGAAAGCACTTAAGGCTGCTAGAGTAAAGCTATCCACATGTAATTTAGGCGAACCCCACCCGGAACCCATAAAGGTCTCTAGACTTATAGCCATACCATTACAATGAGGCTTCCTCACAAGGGTAAAGTACTCAAGGTCCCTAGGGATTTGACCTCTTTCCCCAAGACTTACGCAGTTCATATAATTCATAATAAAAGTAAAGGGCAAAGTCTGAGTTTGTTCTCCCCAACATGGTGTTCAAGTTCCTTGATACTGCTTAGCTCTGGGTTCTACCTGAATATTTTTCCCATTGGATGTAGAAAGTTTAACTCAGGAAATCTATGTTCTAAGTTCTTTTGTTTGTCCAAGAATTCCTTCTTTCCTCCATTCCTGCCAACTCATGTTCCAGCAGTTTCTTCCTAGAAACCTTAAATAATTAAGAACTTCCTAAAGACTTCAAATTATCCCTTTAAATAGAGATATCACCTACTTCACAGTGTTGTTGCGAGGACCCAAGGAGATAATAGGTGTAAAGCCTTTGGCAGACTTTAAATTGCTACACAAATGCCAGGTATTATTACTATTTATATAAAAATAAAAATAATAAAGTAGATCTTAAAGAATGGATTAAATTTCAACAAGAGTATGCCATCTAAGAATTGTAAAAGAAATACAAATGTTTCAGAAAAAGGCTTTCAATTTTATATCACTTGTCCAAAACTGGGTCACTTAATCTTAGATATGCCATAGAAATTAAACATGTTTCTTAAAGCTCAAGCTTTGTTTCAACTGATCCTAAGCTTTGGATGTCACTGAGTTGGAGGCTGCCAGTAGGCGCTTCATCTATGCTTACTGAATAATGATCAAGCCTCAAGATGAGGAGAGGTTCCTTACAAAGGGAATGCTCACAGGTGGATGATTTTTTTAATGGAAGGACACATCCATATTTGAGACAAGTATCCAGCCATTCACAAGATATATTTGATGATCATATCATTGCAGATAAATCAACAACAAAAAGAGAGGGTTTGGTATACATAGTAAAGGTATAGGCTTCTGACACTATTTCTTCAGCCCCCCAGGTATCAAAGTCACACAGATTGAGAACCACTATTAGGGTGGTAAGAGCTTTGGACTTAAGGGTCAGAAGACTGATTAGGTAGGCTATCTGGGACAAGTAACTTTATGTCTGTAGGCCTCAATCTTCTGTGTCCTCATTTGCAAAATGAAGGCATTAGATTAGCCCTTCTAGCCCTGACATTCTGTGGTTCCATGAAGAAATATGGAAATATTCATAGGCAAGATGATAATACTAAAACTACTATACATCCTGACTCAGTTTTCCAGTAGCAGAGTTAGATTATAGTGACAGTGCACCTCCCCTATAACTAATGGTATAACTTCTAAGAAAGCTAGCCAGGATTGATCGAGAGGATTGTCTGTGACTATAAGAACCACAATTTGCTGTAAAATGTGAATGTGATACGGATTTTTGAGTGTCTTATGAGCCTTTTTTGCTGTGGAAATGATACATCTTATGTAAGTACACTACATGTACCAATGTGGGTTTTGTGAATTCTAACTTCTTAATGACCCAGAGTTTGTCTGACAGGAGAAGGAGCTTGTAGTGGTTTGGTTCTAGAGTACCTTTTAGTGTTCTTCCAGGAACAAATACTCAGGAAAATATTTGGTGTCTGTTTGAAATATGGAAGAGAAATAATGAAAGGAAAGATGGAAAGAGAAGAAAATAAGAGAGTGAGAGAGAGAGAAAAGGAAAGAAGGAAGGATGGATAGAAGGAAAAAAAATAGATGCTAGACAAACAGGCAGACCGAAAGGCAGACAGGCAGGCAGACAGGTAGACAGACAGACAGACAGACAGACAGACAGATAGATAGATAGATAGATGGATAGATAGACAGAAAGATTAGATAAGGAGAGAGATCTGAGAGACTCAATGAGGAAATGAGGAAGGTAGGCCATGAGGAAAACCAGGAAAAAACTGAGAGTTAATAAGACCAGGAGCTACAAGAGCAGTTAGTAACATTTGACCTAGGCTCCTAGGAGAAAAAAGTCCCCCCCAAAACAACAAGTTTCTAGGTAGATATAGCAACAAAGTATTTGTCTGGGACAGTGGGGAGAACAGTTTAGGTCTGTACCTGGGAGTTTTCTTTATAGAACTGAGAAGAAAACATATTAAAACCAGAGGCTGGAAACAAAGTATAACTGGGAAAATAAATGCGACTTCACTTCAGCTTAGCAGATTTTTATGAGCACCTATTAAGTGCAAAGCACTCTGTTACGTACTACAAGTGGGAAAGGGATAATAGTTATGACTACAATTTATATAACACTTTAAGGTTTGCAACATGCTTTTACATATATGCTTTACATGTATCATTTGATCCTTACAACAGTCCTGCAAATTAGGAACTTTATTATTATTATAATCATCAACTTATACTTGAGGAAACTGAAACCCAGAGAGGTTAAAGGACTTGCTCAGGATCACACAGCTAATATGAGAGGCAGGATTTGAACTGAGGCCTTCCTGTCTCCAAGTCTATCACTCTATCTGCTATGCCACCTAGTTCCTTCCCTCAAAAAGTATCTGATCTTGTGGTGCAAAAGACATTTTAAAAATGGTCCTAGACAGCTAGGTGGTGCAGTGAATAGAGCACTGGCCCTGGAGTCAGGAGGACCTGAGTTCAAATACAGCCTCAGATATTTAACACTTACTAGCTGTGTGACCTTGGGCAAGTCACTTAACCCCAATTGCCCTGCTTTCCCCTCCCCTCTAAAAAGGCAAAAAAAAAACCAATCTCTCCATTACAAAAATAGCCCTAAAGCTTTGGTGAGAGGAAAGAACATCTGGATTTAGGGTTTGTCATCATGAAGGAATACCTGAAGTCACAAGGGCAGATCAGTTCTCTGATGGAATGAGTAGGTTGAGGAGAAGAGGAATCACTGGAGAAAACTGTTGAGATTGGAAGGAAGAACCTGGAGAGTACAATAATACAGACTCTAAGGAAGAGGGGTTTAAAAAAAGAGGGAGGAGGGGAAGGAAAAGAGATAACCAACCAAACATGTCTAGCAGCAAAGAGGTTGTTTGGCTTTGTCAGGAGGTCATCACCGCCAGCCTCCACAGAGTGGGGTAGAGTGCTGGATTTACACTCAAGACACTGTAGTTTGAATTCCAGCCCTGCAGTGTGCTTTTGGCAAGTGGTTTCACTTCTGTGGGCTCCAATAACCTCACTCATAAAATGAAGCATTTAGACCAAATGCCTGAAAAAGCTCCTCCCAATTCCAAATTGATGATGCCTATTATGGAAACTGGGCACAGAAGTGAGAATATAGGGGGTTAGGGATGGAGTTGAATATGAGGACCTGAGGGTGTGGATCACAGTTTCAAGAAGTCTGGAAGTAAAAGGAGAAAACAGGAGATGGAGCCAGAGGAGACAACAGTCAAATGATAGCCTTTTTTTTTAAGAAAAGGGAGATGTTCATGTTTAAAATCAGAAGAAAAGTATTAATATAATAGGATCTTAGGTTTAGACCTATAAGGGGCCTTTGTGATCATGGAGTCCAACCTCTTTTATTTTACAAATAAGGAAACTGAGGCTCAGAGGATAAGACTCTTGCCTAAGGTCATACAACAGAAAAGTGCCAAAGGCAGAATTTGAACTCAGGTTCTCTGTCTCCAGATCCAATTCTATTTCTATTGAATGATGCTTTAGAAGCAAAGGTGGATTGAGGTCAAAGTCACAGGTAAACAGATTAGCTTTATAGTTATAAAAGAAAGAAGAACCATTCCTCTAAGACCTGGAAGGGAGATGGAGAAAGATCTGTCTCCTGAGCTGTAGAAATAAGGGTGGAGTTGGGTAAATAAATAATGACAGCAGCTGACATTTTTATAGTACTTTACAACTTAATAAAGTGAATTTTAAAAGTTATAAAATTTTATCACCATAATAACCCTATGAAGTAGGCAGGGCAGGTATTAGCCTAATTTTATAGATAAAGGAACCAAAGCACAAAAGGAAAGTGATTGGCCCAAAGCTGGTAAGTGGTGGAAGTAGGCTGGTTGAACCCAGGTACTAGGATGCGGAGTACAATTCTCTCATCACTTTCAAAGTAACAGATGTTTATTCAACTACTGTCTTTTTAGTGAATCAGGTCACCTACTGAAAATGAGGAAGAGTTAGAAACACTGGGATAGGGGACTTGAAGAGGGGAGGTCTAGAAAAAAAAATACCTGGTATTTTTAAGAGCTTTAAGGTTTGGAAAGCACTTTACAAATATTATTTCATTTTGTCCTCATAAGAACTCTAGGAAGTAGGTACTGTTATTATCCCTACTTTACAGATGGGGAAATTAAGGAAAACAGAGATGAAGTGACTTACTCAGGATCATACAGTTGGTAAATAATTTGGGATGAGATTTGAACCAAGGACTTCCTGACACATGGTGTAATGCACGAATAGTAGCTAAAGAGATAAAAGATAGATGAAAGTATATTAGACCAAAATACATTTCAGCACCTCAGCTTTGATGCCTTTGATGTGAAACTAGAGAAAAATAGACCATTTCCATGGGGGTGGGGGTGGGGAGGGAGGGAAGGGAGAAGTTTATATAACTTTGAACTAGAAATGAAATTGGATAGTATGATCTCAATCATTTTAACTTTTAAATTATCCTTGGGAAGGTGAGAGTAGGGGAGGGAGAAAAAACAGTGTTATTGTTTAAAAGAAGACTTTCTATGACTCTTCCCAATTTAAATCAGTAGGAACATCTATTAAGAAGCCCTAACTAATAGGCTTGTTGACAGAAGCAATCAGGAAAGACTGAAGCTGACCAACAGCCTTCCTGAACCATGTTTAACCTTTCAGTCAATTAAAATGATTCTACAGAGCTTCAGGAAATATAAGGATATTACCACAAATGTATTTTCCAAAGAGAGGAGAACATTTTTAGCATTGCAATTTCTTTCCACTGCTTTATGGACAAACAGAACCTCCTATCCCTTCTTTGCCCACCCGGCTTTAAGAGAAACAAACAAAAACCATCATCTCTCCTCTTTCATTCCTCCTTCCCCCACATACGCTGGAAAAGCCTTGCAACGTTGCCAGATTCCCAGGCAACTTCATGCTTGACACATTCCTGTGAAATACGGTTCCACACCCACAGGTTCTCTGCTAGAACAATTTTGCTGTGACAATGGAGGTCCCAGTAGTACCCTCATCCCCTCACTTGTTAGTTCCCTGTTAAATACTGCCTTTCTCATACATATCACATGAACCACTGGGACTTAACATAAACATCCCAGATCTATAAAACCATCGGACCCTTAGCTAGTAACTGTAGCTTATATTAATATATTTATAAATATGAGGCGAAATTTGAACTCAGGTCTTCCTCACTCCAAAGCCAGGGTTCTACCCATCTAGATTACTGAATAACACAAGCCTACTTGGATTTTGGTTATTACTAAGAGTATTTTAATACCTGACATTTCCTTTTAACACCCCCCACACACACTACTGATAGCTTGTGCTTGTATATCATCTTCATTTCTGAATATATCTCTACCCATATGTTATAAAAAAGAATAAAAAGGGGGGCCGTTCAACCCTCATTAACATCATTAACATCAGCTGAGTGACAAAAAGTTTTCCACCTTCACAGCCCCCCAGCAGCAAAGAAGAGATGAAAGCTGTACCTGACATTTCTATGCAGATTTACCTTTGCAAACATACAATATGTGAACATATTACATATGTACACACATATGTGTAATGATCCTCATAACAATTGTTATCATGCCCATTTTACAAATAATTAAACCAAGGCAGAGCAGTTGAATACACAGCTCTTGTGGGAGTATTTGAGGCCTGGTCCTCTTAAGTCCCAAGTTCAGCACTATACCATATCACCTCATTACTTCTCTAGAACATTGCAGAGTATTTATCTTAAAATAGTCCAGTGGAAGCTTTGTATAAACTGATGCAGAGTGATGTGAACAGAACCAGGAGAACAATTTATAAATTGTGATCACACAAATGACAAACCATGATTTCAGAGACTGATGATAAAATATACTACCCACTTCCAGACTTCCTGACAGAGAAAGGAAAAATTCTCATATAGAGAAACACATATTGTGCGTGTGTATCTCCATATGTGTGTGTGTGTGTATATATATATATATACTTACAAAAGCAACATATACATATGTGTATATATACACAAATACATACATAATCAATATATGCATGTGTACATATACATAATACACATATCAATTATGTAGATATACACACACATCCACATATCCACATACAGGGGCTATACGGTGTTTAGGGAAACTTTGCAGAGCCCTTTTCAGGACTGCTTCTCCACCTTTTGTGTCTACCTTTTTACGCACCTCTCACCTGTGGCTCCAAGAAGTTGTAGGATGCACAGAGGCCATATTGCAGCAGACGGGCTAAGCTAGATTGAAGGGAACTGATGGGTCTCAGACCTTTTGGTGAGTTACAGGGATGTCTACTCCGAGCATATGAAGATTTCCTCCAGCAGAGGAGAATAAGAACAATTTGTTCCAATGACCATGAAGGCAGCTGAAGCAGACGCTGTGGAGTGCTTAGAGTTTCGGCAGGTATCAAAGATACCAAGATCATCTACTGCATCCTAGGCCATCACCAGTCTTCCTGATTTTTCCCTGGCACTGAAATTTGATGACTCGGGGAGACTGAGGTTGATGATTTTGCACAGTTCTACTTCACTTAAAATCCAATTCATGCACAAGTCAAACCATCACTTGTGATGTCATTGGTCCTCTTCGAAAATAAAGGATGAACAACAAATACACATACATGTTATATATAAATGTGTGCACGCACACACTCACACACATATAATTTTAGACATGGTCAATGCAGAAATTTATTTTTCTTGACTATACATGTTTACAACAGGGGTTTTCTTTTTCTTTCATTTTCAATCAAGAGAAGAGAGGAAGAGAAGGCATATTTTTGCCAACTGAAAAAATAGCCCAGGGAGGTAAGCAATATAAGTGTTTGTCTCTCCCTTTTACACCTGGGGTACTCATAATCCTCCCAGGCTTTCATACTACTGCTGGACCCTAGACAGCCCAGGTCAGTCAACAGACCACTGATTCAGCTTCATGTCATATCCTATATTCATCTCAGTATCTCACTGACTAAATCCTCTGCTATGTCCCCCAGTGGATGTTTTTGGCCTTAGATAGTACCCTAGGCTTTTCTCTGGGTAGTTCTCCATTATACAGGGTGTCCCAAAAGTCTTTAAGCACTACTTACTGCTCACTAAACCTTGTGAGTCCTGATAGCCACATCTGCTCTGGGATTTAGATATTTCTCTGGCCTTATATAACTGTAGCTCCCATTTACATAGCATTCTACTATTTATAGAATACCTATTCACACAACTACCAAGTATCAAAGCCAAGACTGGAACCCAATTGTCTTAATTATAAAACCAGTACTCTGTTCCACTAAATAGCTTTGATCAATAGTTGGGGATTCAAAGGCTAACAGAGCCCCCAAGATATTTCAGTAGTCACATTCTTTTTTTATTTTTTTATATCACTTTCAATTTTTGGTGTATTTCCTTCCCTTCCCTCAACCTGCCAAAATTCCATATAAAAAAAACTAAAAAAAATTAAAGCAGTTTAGCAAAACTACTCAGCACATCAACTAATTTCAACATTATATGCAATATTCCATGCTCACAATCCCTCACTTCTACAAAGAAGGAAGAGAGGTATATTTTCATATCTCTTGGTTTGAGGTGAAGTTAAATTATGATAATTACTTAATATTTGGTTTTTATTGTTTTTGTTAAGTTTACATTTGGAAAAATAATTTTGCATGTTGTTGGTTCTGTTTACTTCATTTTGTATCAGTTCACATAAGACTTCTCATGTTTCTCTGTAGACTTCATATTCATCCATACTTCACAGAAAGTAAAATTGCATTCCATTCATATACCACAATATATTTAGCCATTTCCCAATCAATAGGTATCTACTGGTTTCCAGTTCTTTGCTACCACAAAAAATGCTGCTGCCAAGATTAATAATAGACACAGTTCCTTTGTGTGCTCTTAATTTTTGTCAATTAAAAAAAAGATTTACAGAAAATTATCACAGATCTCCAAAGATCCACAAAATACACTTTTAGATACCTCATCCCATCTAAAACTTCTGAGTTGTCAAAGGCAAGACACTTACTGGGCATCATTTATTTAAGTTGTTGATGCTTCCTTACTCGTGTTGTTCTAGCATACATGAAAATTTAAAAGGAAATAGAGGCTGAGCTAGAATAAAATCAAGAGAGATATGTCTTTTTCTCTCAAATTCTATTTCTCTCTCTAGAAGTACAGATAAGATTCCAAAAAATAATGCAACAATGAGTGTTGGTGTGTACATTTGTGATAATGTAAAGGGTTTTATAAATCTTAAGTATAGGTATTTACCTATTATTATTATTGATATTAACAATTTTTTTGTGTTTCAAGTAGAAACTTGGGGTCATTAAAAGCAACATGTGGTTTCTTTAAAGCATTTGTCTTTTCTCCTTCTCCTAACTAATTCTGGACTCAATTAATTGTCCATCCTCAGTGTAGAAGATATGTATACCGATACACAGCCTTTAGAGGTTGTCCATCCAATTGCATGTCATGGCCTAGAGAACATCAGCATTCCTTTATTTTATTGACTTTTCCTTCATCTAGTATGACTAAATGATAGACTGCAACAATTTCTGAACAACAACAATTTCTGAACTGAATCACTCAAAGAATGGAAAGGCACATGGTGGGTGTGAATAGTTATTAATAATATTATTAATACAATTCACTTCTATCAGAAATTTGAAACCCGAAAAAATGTAGGTATTTTATTTCATACTTCATGACTGTTTCTCTATCTTTGTTAGTAACATTCCTTTGTATCCTAAAGACTTTTCAAAGAATGACAAAAATAAAGCACATTGTTCTACCTATAAGGACCAGATGTGACAAATGATTCAACTTAGTCTTTCAAAGTATTCTTAAATTCTGAGCCTTCTTTAACAATCAGGAATTACTAAAGAGAAGAGTTGTGAAATATAAGTCTGAACAAAAGATACCTAGAAAGAAGGTAGCCTAATCATTTATCAAAAGTAGGGGATAACAGCTAGATATATTCCACTGGTATCTATTCAACGTCAAGAGCTAAAGGAACGTCCCCAGGCTTATGGGCAGACATTGCTAAGGGTTGCACAAAAGAGAAGGTGTGAATGGGTTACAATTTCTACCATTGGAAGGAGTACCTATGTTGATATGGTCACAAGTCTACTGAATTATGAAAGAATTATTGGTAGCAGCAATAATGGTAGTTGTAGAAATAGTAGCAATAAAAATCACATTTATATAGCAATTATTTGTTCGCAGAACATATTGTTGCATTTTATTCTTACAATAGTTGAAAGGAAGATGATATTATCATCCCTTTTTTACACATGAGGAAACAGAGAGACAGAGAGAAAGGGAAAGAGAGAGAGATAGAGGGGGGACAGAGAGAGAGACAGAGACAGAGACAGAGACAGAGACAGAGAGACAGAGAGACAGAGAGAGACAGAGACAGAGAGAGAAAGAGAAAGAGAGAGAGGGGGGGGGGGGGTTAAGCAGAAGTAGTATTTGTGGCACAGCAAGAAAAGGAAGAGCCTGAAAAACCATTTATCTGGGAATAAAAGATAAAGGAAACTCTTTCTGAGATTTCTTTGGGTATTAGGGGAATTTCCTTCCAGCTAGAAAATTTTCCATGAGTGACCCTGGGTGACACTTATGGAAATTCACATGCTTTCTCCTAATAGGCTTTCTTGTTGGTACAGGTATCCACATTTGTCACATAAGCCATTAGGATTAAGGATATCTGTTGTGAAGAATATTCAGTTACTGTAGCTAATCCTTTGTTTTCTTGTTTGGTCTAATACCAAGTTGGAGACTCAGTGAGAGCTTACATTAAAAAATATCCCCAAGAACTTCGAATAGCATTTTTTAAATATCATGATGGATCTAGTCTATTGTCAAGAAGTCTTAGGCCTCAATTTCAGGGAGCAAAACAAAAAATATTTTGGGGGACATTATAGTTATCTTCTAGTATATCATTCATTAATTTATTTAATAGTTACTTATTAAGTACAGATATTATATGAAGCATTGTCCTATGTGCTGAACAAAATATAAATATAATTAATACATGATTTGGGCTCTCATGAAGCATGTAACCCAGGGTTCTTATGAACATAGGCAGATTTACAGTAACAATAACAAAAGGCTCAATGGAAAGAAATGATAAGATGAGAAGTGCATAAAGAGACACTAGGCCCAAGAGAGGAAAGATTCTCCCTGGGGAGATCGGAGCAGGTGGTATCTGACTTGGGCCTTGAAGGACAGGCAGGATTCCGATAGCTACATGAGCATGTAGAAGGAATAGGACATTCCTGGCATAAGGAATGGTGGATTTGGAAGTCAAATTTCAACTTCAAAAATTAGGGAAATTCTCCTAATATTCTAATTTTTCTTTAATTGTGATGAAACAATTATTTGCAAATGTAACTTTTCATAGCATTTTCAGCCTATACAACCTATTGGGGGAAATGGGTTCCATGTGTAGTAAATATCACTTTTATTTGTTCTAGATCCATATTGAATTTCAAGAGTTTATCACACTACGGAATTCTAGGATATGTGGAACAAATCTTTATCATATCATCCATAATTTTAATCATATATAATACTCACTCCCAATCCCAAGAATGATGAAATGCTTTCAACATCTCCCTAAAACAAAACAAATCAGTTAAAAATACATTCTTCTGGTTACGCAAACTCCACATTATAGAGGTGACAAAGGGAAATAGAGAAACCTATGGTGGGCCTAAGTAGATGGAAGCATATTATCAATAACTTGTTGGCAACAATCAGCTGAACAAATACCAATTGTATTATATTTCTATTTATGAGGTGCTGTGGGAGACATGAAAGGGTAAGACAGAATTTCTACCCTCAATGATTCATACGCTAATGAAATGAAAATAAGATTTAAAAAATGAACAAGAAATGCAAGAATGTACATAAATGAGGAATGTCTTCCAAGCAGCGAAAAGCATATACAGGATTTCAGAGTAAGGAAAGATCATTGTGAGCTCAAAAAGTCAGAGAGATGGGATTTCAATTTATCAAATAATACAACGAGCATATATTACATGTTTGCTCTGCACAAAGCACTTTGCTAAGTATTGAGGATACAGTTTTTAAAAAGTAATAGCCCAGGGTGTGGCCTCAGGGTGTTTACAACTCATTAGAAGGTATCTAATAGAACTATGCAAATAACTGTAATACAAACAGGAATAAAGTGTCCATAAGGAAGGGTCGCTTTTACTGTGGAGGAATTAGGGAAGGTCTTTAGAAAGTGATGGCACCTGAACTGGGCTTTAAAGGGAAAACACATTCAACAGGAAGAAATGAAGAGAAAGTCTAATCTAGACATTGAAAATGCGGAGTAACAGGGTGTACAAATCATGATGAGGGGTACAGCAGGATGACTTCAGAGAACAGCAAATGGATATGTATGATTTAGATAAACGGGGAAGAGAATGAATCCAAGCATGAAAAATAGAAATGAAATACATCAGGCTCTCTTGAGGGTTCAGGGTGGGGTAGAACAGACTAGCTGATTAAAATGGAAGATTCATGCTGAAAAATATCAGGGAGGAAGAGTAAGAAAGTTAGATTTGGGGCCAGATTGTGAATGTCTCCATGTGTCAAGCTATGCAGTTTTGACTTTATTTTCCAGGCACTGAGGAGCCAATGATGATTTTAATATTTTAGAAATATTAATTTAGTGATGGTGTGAGATTAATTCAGAAGAGATGAAATGAGTACCTTCCTTTTTCCAGTCTTAAAAGCTAGCAATTAGGTGGCACAGTGAACAGAGCACTGGCCCTGGAGTCAGGAGGACCTGAGTTCAAATCCAGTCTCAGATACTTAACACTTACTGATCATGTGACCTTGGGCAAGTCATTTAACCCCAATTGCCCCATCCTTCTTCCCTCCAAAAACACACAAAAAAAACAAAATAAATATGAAAATAAATAGAATTTAAAAGCTAGCAATTTTAATCTCCCACTAAGACTAGCAATAGGAGTAGAGACACAAAAAACGAATGAAATTTATATTCAACCATCTGCAAAAATCCTAATTATGTGCAATGATTGGAGACTACGGGGTTAGTTAACAGGGTTAGAAAAGAAAACCTAGGAGGCACAGCAGATACAGCCCCATGTCTGGACTCAGGAAGACTCACCTTCCTGAATTCAAATCTAGCTTGAAACACAAGCTGTGTGAACCCAGGAAAGCCATTTAACTCTATTTGCCTTAGTCTCTTCATTTATTAAATGAGCTGGAGAAGGAAATGGCAAATCCCTCCAGTCTCTCTGCCAAGAAAACCCAAATGGGGTCACAAAGATTTGGACGTGACTGAAAATGCACAATAAATTGTTGAAAAATATGAGCTCATAGTTTGGAAACTAGAAAGGACCTTTAGAGGTCATCTATAATAGCTGGCTATCCTTTATCTGGAACTTTAAGATGTGCAAAGTCTTTTACAAATATTATCTCATTTTATCCTTATAACAATCCTGATTGTCCACTTGTGTCTGACTGTTCATGACAAGTTCAGGGGGTTTTCTTTGCAAAGATACCGGAGTGGTTTGCTTTTCCTTCTCCACTGTGTCCCCATTTTACAGATGAGAAACTAAGGCAAATAGGGGTTAAGTGACTACCCAAATTCACACAGCTAGTAAGTGTCTGAGGGCTGTATTTTAACTCAGATCTCCTTGATTCCAGGTCTGGTGTTCTACCCCAGTACACCACCTAGCTGCCCAGAATGAATAATAATAGCTAGCACTTGTATGGTTCTTTAAGGCTTGCAAAGAGATCAATGTTACCTCATTTGATCCTCACAATAACTCTGTGAGGCCGGTGCTATTATCACTCCCTTTTTACAGATGAGGAAACTGAGGCTGAGAGAGATTAGGTCACTTGCCCAGATCACTCTGCTAGCAACTGCCTTTGGTGGGACTTGACCCTATTAGGTCTTTCTAGATCAACGCTCCCATTTTATAGATGAGACAGCAGAGACATAGAAAAAAATTAAGCATCTCACCCAGGAACTAAATAGCAGAGACAGGATTTGAACCACACCCCACTCTCTCAAAATTTAACACACTTTCCACTGTGTCACACATTTGCATATATATTTATATGTGCATACATTTGTATGAGTCTACATTCTTGTCCTAGTAAGGTAAGTACAGACAACATCATGGACTTCTCTGCTTCAGGAATAGAACCGGAACTATGACAATTCTCATTCTGTGTGCTCTACCTGTAGTTACAGAGGGAGGGATTAAATATATTAAATGGGACACTGATACACCCCTAGAAACTGCTTCTTTTTTAAATTTTTACTAGAGCCCTTGAACAAACTTATTTTTGTATGATTGATCTTCATCCTAATAGTGGAAGGCAGAAAAATAAGGGCAGTTAATTTACAGTTCAGTTAGTTAAGTTCTGGTTAACTAAGGGTTTATTGTTGTTGCTCTTGCTATTGTTTCCTCTAGCACTTGCTCTCTGAAGAGACTCAATAATATCCTAAATAGAGAATAACCTAAATAGATTTAGAATGATAATTTCAGATTCTTTCTGTAGCCCTCCTCTTATTTTACTGATTTCATGAAAAAATTAGGTGAGAGATTTTCTGAACTGAAGACAGTAATGTGGACCTCAAATATGGGTAGCCAAGTTAGCTTGAAAAGTGTCTAACTTGAGATCTTCAATGTCACCAGAAGGACAGGAAAGATTTAGGTGGGTCAGACAGGACATGCCAGTACAGATGGAATCTGATCATCAGGTGGAGTAGTTTCTACATCTCCTCAATTTACAGTTTGCACTGATTGGCCACCTATTATTAGACTACTGACCTAAACCACCTGGACCCCCCAACCCACCCTGGGCACCAATTGCTAATGGATTGCTTTGCTCTTTTCTCTCATAACTAACACTTTGGTCCCAAACTTTGTTCTATTCAGTCTGCCTGCACTCCAGAAAATAAAACAAGCAGCTTTTTCCAGAGGAACTAAGAAATTATTCTCATACCCACCAACTCCGATTATTTCAGAGGATTTTCCAAGCTCAACTGCATTGCAGCAAGAAAGCATTATCTCCTGGACCTGAAGGAATGGGAGGTGACATGAGAATAAATAAAGGTCAGCACTCTGTTCTAGAGCTACCAGTTTCTACTCATCTCCCTCAGAAAGAAATAAGGGGGAGGGGGGGAAAAGCACTAATCAGGATGAAGTTTTCTGAAAATGGAGAATGGAAAAAAACTGCATTATGTTCAGGACACTGTGCTAAGCCCATAGGGGATACAGCCTACTTTCCTCTGAAGTTGGTCATCTCAGCTTCCCCAACTGGAAGGGTAAGCAAGAAAGAGAGAGAAAGAGGGAGAGAAAGGGAGGGAAGAGAGGACGAAGGAGAGAGATTTGGAAAGGAGGAAAGGGGGAGGGGGATAGGGAAGGAAGAGGGTAAAGAGAAGAGGAATTGAGGGGAAAAGGAGGGAGATAGGCAGAAAGAGGATGGGGAGGGAGAAGGGGAGAGATGGGGAGGGGGAGAAAGAAGGAAGAAGAAATGTGAGAAGCCATGTGTGTAAGTGTGCAGGTCCTCCAATGTAGATTAGGGACAAATAGTGATGTGTGTATGTAAGAATGGTGTGTAAGTAGAGGGTGATGAAGCGCCTGATTTTTTTTCAAGAACCACCCCCTCAAAAGCAAGTGTTTAGACTTTTCAAGACTACCTGAGCTTTAATTTGGATACTTGGCAGAGGTCTTGTTTCAGGGTCCTGATCACAACCCCGGCAGACATTGCTTACAGATCCAGAGTGAAGTGGAATGTCAAAGTTAATAAAAAATGCTAATCATCGATATTACTCTAAATAGAGCTAGGTACTGGGCCTGTCATTTCATTGCCACAAGGAAATCTTGGGTGAGGAATCTCCCCCCACCAAAACAGGTGAGCATGTTCTCTGCGACTTATAGGGACAGGTATAGAGACTATAATTTAATTGTTATAAGGAAAGCTCAGGTAAGGAAATTTCCTCTATTCATCCAGATAATCCCCCTCTCTGCCCTTTATAACGTTAGAGAGCTGCCTTAGAAGAACTAAAATGCTAAAAGACTTGCCCAGCCAGGGTCACACAAACAGTATGTGTCAGAAGGATTCTTCAAACCCAGATCTTCCCAGTTTTAAGGCCATATCTCTATCTTATCATTGGCTATTCCTGTGAATAATGTAGTAAAATAAAAACAGTTAACATGGTGAATGAATGTTCCTCCATGCATGGCTCCACTATGACTTTCCCTGTTCTTCCCATTACCACTGATTAATCTTGACATGTCTTAACCTTAGTTTTTGGGAAAGAGGCCAGTCAGAAGAGAGTGACGATGAGGTTAAAAACAAGTGCTATTGAAACACATTTTTTCACTTTCTTTATTTTTCTTTACTTTTTTAACAACATGGCTAATATGGAAATATGTTTTGCACGACTTGACATTTACAATAGGTATCATATTGCATGCCTTCTCAATGGGTGGGGGAGGGACTGATGGGAAGGAAGGAATTTGGAACTCAATAATTAAAACCAAACAAAACAACAAGTGCCTTAAAACCTGAGCTACCCACCTTCTTAGTTGGCATCCTCTATGATTCACATTCAGCAAGACTCAGCAGGTAGGGTAGTAGAAGGTGAGGCCTTGCCTTGTTCTCATCACATGGAGCTGAGCTAAACATCATACCTTTGAAACAATGGCTTATCTCACTTTCATGGAGTCAGAGACCAGAAGAGGAAAACTTCCTAAGAGATCATTGTTTATGTATAATGCTATAAACCATCCTCCACCCTTCTATTTAAGGCACCTCTGCAGAAGTGTTGGTAATGATGGGTGAGGGGATGATAGAACTGAATGATAGAACTGAAGGATGGTGGGAAGTAAAAGGAAAGAAGAAGAGAAGGAAGACACTTCCTAATTCTGCATATTTCAGTCCATTTTATTTTCCAGGTATTCAATGTTCTACTTGACCAAGAATATACAGTAGTTAGTTGAAAAGTAAACTAATTTCACCTTTCCACTAGGAATTTCACAACTTGTCTCTTTGGGAAGTCTGGCAGGTCCAAAAGGTCAGCATTGTGCTTGCTTAGGAAAAGTGGCGTAGCTGTATAGATACCACCTGGACTTCCACTAAAATCCTGACCTTTAAGTGAATGGGGTGGGTAGATTCTGAAAATCTGAGGGAGGAGGGAGGCCATTTAGCACCAAGCTTCTCAGTCTCACATAATATAACACAGAGAAGGAACAGAAATGATAAGGCTTGATGTTTAATCAGCAGTGCCCTCTTAGCAACTAGAGAATAGGAGGCACCCTCAAAATCAGTAGTCTTGTTTCAGTGGAGAAGTCATGGTTGGAACAAAAGGTCAAGGTGGTATAGCAGCTATAATTTAGATGCCTGAAGCAGGAGGGAGACAGGTTCTTATTTCCACTTTAGTCAGAAATGCTTATTTATATTTACATTTCAGTTTCCTCAAATTGTGTCTTTTTTACGAAACAGCCTTAGGGTATAAATTTAAGGGAGGAAAAAAACAAAACACTGAGATATATTTTTAAAAATTCCGGCAGAGATGATGAAATCACAGGCATGAAAGCCCAGGCTAAATACTGAAAAGAACTGAAAGCAGCAGTCACCACACAGCCACCTCCTTCGGTAGGGCAGGCTAGTTTATAAGGACAGGTCTGATGCAGTATCTTAAGCCTGATTATACAAATGAGATGAGCAGACCACTCCAGAGATGAGAGCCCTTTAGCAGAAACGTCCTGTTCCTCACAAAGTGTTAAGCAGGGTGATGAAAGAAAGTACAGAATACTTATTCAGCATATTTCTTATGACCGTATCAGAGTGTGAGAGGATATGACAGGTTAAGGAAAGAAGGATGCTAGACAAATTGTAATTGCCTTCATTAATTCAAGCAAGAGCTGGTCTTGTGTATAGACGGAGTAGGTGACAGCTGGTACAGTATTATTTGAGAATTGCCAATAGCTGCAGCTTTATAAAAAATGTTACCCATGCTAACTTGACATGCTACCTAAAATACCTAGCATTAGAGTCATTGTTGTGCATGTCTAGACAGACCCTGTTGGAACACAAATATATTACTTTAGAAAAGGTACTGGTAGGTCTAAGCTTTCTACTCCACTATTGATGCCCAAAGGGTATGGCAGGAGGAACATCAGAGGGCAAGGACCCTAAAGACATAGACAGTATCATGCTTCACATGCCCCCATGCTAACCAGAAAATGTCCAACCCAGGGGATACTTGGAACAAGGAAGCTATCATTGACCTTGGAAGCTCCAGAGTGTCATAGGATAATAGATTTAAAGCTGAAAGGCACCTTTTAAGTCATCTAGTTCAAAATTTTCATTTTACAGATGAAGAAACTGAGGCCCAGAAAGGTTGAATGACTGGAGCTTGCTTGTCTGGCTTCTGACAAGTGCTCAACAAGAAGCTGCCAGCACCTGACCCTCCCTCACCTAAGCTTTCCTATGGTGTCTACAATGTTAAAAAGCAGCGCGGCTAATATCACCTAACATACCACCCCAAGTCAAGAATCTTGTAGAGGAAAAGAAAGGGGAAAAAGTACAAACAAAAGATAAAATACAGGAACAGCTAAATGGCACAGCAAATAGAGCACTGGCCCTAGAGTCAGGGGGACCTGAGTTCAAATCTGTTCTCAGACAGATTTGAACACTTTGTAAATTTTTTTTTCAAGAACCACCCCCTCAAAAGCAAGTGTTTAGACTTCTCAAGACTACCTGAGCTTTAATTTGGATACTTGGCAGAGGTCTTGTTTCAGGGTCCTGAAAACTTACTAGCTGTGTGACCTTGGGTGAGTCACTTAACCCCAATTGCCCTACCTTCCCCCCTCCAAAAAATAAAATAAAATAAAATAAAATGGAACTTTGGGAACTTCATGGGGGGGGGGGGAGGGATAGGCAACCTACTAGAGACAGTCAGGATTCTGGTAAATCTATGGGGTGAGAGAGCCATTCAATGTAAAAGGATGAGAGGTAGAGAAGGAGGAGTAAACTGAAGACTTACATTTTTGATATACCACTTTTTGCCAGGTTCTATGCATTGTTTCTATACTCTTGGTTTCTCTAAAGGATAGAGACACTGGGGTACCCCATGGTACAAGGAAAAGGAGACCATTTGGTGAAGAATATTTCAAATGGTAGAAAGGAAATCCTATGTTTCCTTTACATTTATATTGAAAGTTTTTGGAGAGTAGGGACACTTTAACTGCATCTTTATGATACCTACCATTCACATAAGCAACTTGTACTTTGAAATTTCTCTAAGACCAAGCCAGCAGGATAAATAATTCACACATATATAGCAGTTTGAGATATACAAATTGCTTTTCATACAACAAGCCTATAAGGTAAAGAGTCTACCTAGGGATCAAGAAAGAATTGGCTCAAAGTCCTGTCTTTGATGCACACTGAATGTGTCACCTCTCTGCACCATGTTACTTAGCTCTTTGGTATCATAAGTGATTGTCTAAGACTTTAAGTTACAGATGCCAACAAGCACTGACAAAAGAATATCTATTCTGGGGGTTTCCCACACTAATGAGACCACAGTTCTGGGCAAAAAAATTTAAAAACCATTATGAGGTATTTATTATTATTATTATTATTATTATTATTAGCTTTTTAGAGGGGAAAAGGCAGGGCAATTGAGGTTAAGTGACTTGCCCAAAGTCACATGGCTAGTAAGTGTCAAGTGTCTGAGCCCAAATTTGAACTCATGTCCGCCTGACTCCAGGGCCAGTGTTCCATTCATTGTGCCACCTAGCTCCCCAATAGTATAATTATTAATATGCCTATATTATATCTGAAAAAAAACCTACTTGAGTCGACCTCCCCGTGTTCACTCGGGTAGTAAATATCAGACCTGGGATGTGAAATCAGATTTCTTGACTCCAAGCTCAGAGTTCTTATACTACCCATTATACCAAGTTTCACTGAAAGAGTGTATCAGTTTTTTGGAAACTGACTACTCAGAAAGCTTAAAAAAGTCTAGTCCTCTCTTTTCAAAAGGTATCTCTGCCAAAACAACCTGTCAATGTGGTGGAGGTCAAAAAGCCAAACAAGAATAAAACTAGTTTGGTTTTTGCCTATCATATACCAAAATTAATTGACTTGACTCTTCCCCTTCCTCAGCCATCAAATTGATTGTCTGGTTTGGCACTGTGTATATACAGTCATTAGGTTATTCATTCAACAGACATTTATAGTGTTTTTCTATAAAGAGCTTAGCAGGCATGGTCTTTCAGTGTTTTAAATAATCCTAATGTAGTTTTAGGAATCTCAAAACTACAAGCAAGGAATCACCAAGTTGCCTGTTCCTTTTAGGGATGGAAATATCTTTTCCTTATATTTCCCTTTATATCATCCACAAAATCTATGGTAGAATTAAAAAAATCTTGTTTTCTTCAGGTAAAAGAGCCTTCAGGAAACCCTGAGTTTGGTGAGATTACATTTGGCAGCTTCTTGTGAAATGAGCCCAATTAGTTCTTTTTAAAAAATAATTTTAATTTATGGAATAAAATAAACATTTCCATAGCACAGTATGATTTTTTAAAAAGATGATTGCACATGAAACTGCAAATCTATAACATACAACTTGTTCTATGAGCCACATCCATGCTTTAAATTCTCCTCTGTCAACAAAGGACACGTGCCTTTCATTGCCTCCAGAAATCTACTCTGGGCATTTAACTGCTTTGGACTCTCACAGCGGGTTGTTTCAGTCAGAGCTATAAAAAGACTGTTCTAAATCCAGAGAGCACATGTAGGGATACTAAGGATACTAGGGCTACTTAATTGTTATTTCTGGTGGTTTCCCAGTTTTAGCACTTTAGATATACCATGGAGAAACCCTGGATCCATTCTCAATGTCTGAAAGGAAGTGGTGGAGTACCCCCAAGAGCATTCCGTCTGTTAAAATACTTGGCAATAAAATATACATTTCTATGGCCTAAAAATAAACAAACAAAAAAACACCAAGTGCATCATTTTCCAAATGGAAATTGTGTCCCCCTTAAATGAACTTTAACTAAATGTTATACTTGACTTTTACTTTAAGTACCCTGAGAAAGTAAACCTGAATGTTCTCCACTTTGGATTTCCATTCACCTGGCATCCCTGGGGGTTAACTGTACATTCTTCAGTTTCTTTCCGTTGCACCTAAGCCCACCACATGCCTTGTAGCTCTGATACCGAGCATCTGTACATCCTTCATAATGCTGAATTTTTTTCCCCATCATTGTTGCTGTCTCTGAGCTTTCAGTGTAACACATGTAACTTTATCTTACAAAATATCCACAAACCAGGGATAGCAGAAATTTCTGGTGTTAACTCACTCCATTGTAGAATAGAGACAAAAATGGGTTCTCAAAGGCTGTCAGTAGAGAAACAACTCATCCCAAGTCCTATCAAGTTGGAAAAGCTTTGAGTAAAGTCCTAGTTACATACTATTCTTTCTGATAATCATCAATAAATTTAAGACAGAGAATCTCACTAGCAGTAAATTGGACACAGCATGATTAATCATTTGGCAATGGCAACCTATGAAACAAATAGCAGCAAAGATGCCTTGGTTGCATGCCTGCACCTTGACTCTTGTACCTCAGGCAGGTGTCTCTCTTGTTCTGGTTCTCACATCTTATTCAACTCCTTTAGTCAATGTCAAGCCAAAGAGAAGACTTTTTCTTCAGCTTCCAACATTTCAGCAATTATAACTAGACATAGCTTTGCTAGCAACTAGTGACAAAGCATCACTAAAAAGGATTTGGTTAATTGAGAGTTGATTTATATTACTCCATGTGCTCTAATCTTCTCCCCTCAGACCTACATGCCAATGATCAGTCAATGATTTACTTAAATTAGCATTTCTTGTCCAAAAAAGAAAAAAAAAATCCATTAGACAGAGTCAACTTTCAACACCAAGGACAAGTTAAAGAAAAAAATTATATGACACTATAAGGATGATAAAAAAAAATTTATAGCAACTTCCTGTAAGGCAGGTGGTTTACATTTTGTCATCCCCCTCTTACAGATAAGGAAAATAAGTGTCACATAGTAACCTCAGTAACAAAGGCAGGGTAACAAAGTTTAAAAAACATCAGAGCCAAGACTCAAACCCAGGTTTTCTTGACTCTGTGGTCACTATACCACTCTCTATCTTTGTTGTTCCTAATAATTAACTCTGCAGAGACATGACCTATTATGTTAATTATATTACATATTATTTCATACATTATATCACATATCATATTATTTCATATTATATATTAATTCATCTAGTGTATTATATAAATTATTAGATATTGTAATATTGTTTATATTATATCAAAATACTCTTGGGGCAGCTAGGTGGCACAGTGAATAGAGCACTGGCCCTGGAGACAGGAGGACCTGAGTTCCAATCTGACATCAGACACTTAACACTTATTAGTCATGTGACCTTGGGCAAGTCACTTAACCCCAATTGCCCTGCTTTCCACCTCCAAAGAGCAAAAAATAAAAAAATAAAAAACAACTCTTTTCTAAGACTTCTAGTGGGTAAGATACCAAATAATAGAGGTAGGTGTGCTTTCAATTCAAATATCCAATAGCTTTTAAAAAAATTACTATTTTGTTAAATGATCAGTTCTTCTAGAATCTTGGAAAAGCTAATGTAATTTCAAGAATTCACTAATTTCCTTCCAGATCACTGGGAGAAACTAGAACATTTGGTCTGGAGCAAATGATCTGTGAATCCTTCTAAATGGCATGCACATCATTTGTGGTATCATTTGCTATTTTCAGAGCCTTTCCCTGTGTATAGCTCTGGCCTCTTTTCCTTAAGGACTATTTAGTGCTTGAATTCAATGGCTTTTGAATGTTGTGCTTATATAGTATATCTTTCAATTGGAAGAAATGTCTTAGTAAGAATTACCTCCCCACTTTTCCCATGACTACCACAGGATGTTACATTAAAGCTACCTCAATTTTAATTAGGATAACCTACACATTTTACTATTGGAGCATAAATGTATTTATCAGATTACCACTATGCTCTAGGCTTACCCACCTCAAATAAACCCCTCATAGGTATTAAGTTGGCAGTCTACAACTTGGTAAGTTCCTAACTACCTCCATCTCTACCCCTCAATATCCCCTCAGTGATACTAGTTCAGCATGCTACCATGTGTGAAGGATGAGATCTTCTCCCACCATTTGACCCAGAGATACCACTGCTAGCTATATATCCTGGTGAGGTCAAACATAGCCAAAAAAAGGTTCCATCCACACCAAAGTACTTCTCATAGTCACAATTTTTTTATAGCAGCAAAGAACCAGAAACCAAGTTGATGCCCATTATTTGAGGAATGACTAAATCAATTGTGTAGCACATGAGCATAATGGAATGTTATTGTGTCATAAGAAATGATAAATATGGAGAAAACAAGTACGGGAACATTTATATGAATTGAGGCAAAGTAAAACAAGCAGAACTAGAAAAACGATAAACATAATGATTAAAAAATGCAAATGGGGGGTGGCTAGGTGGTACAGTGAATAGAGCACCAGCCCTGGAGTCAGGGGGACCTAAGTTCAAACCTGCCTCAAACACTTAACACTTACTAGCCATGTGACCTCACGCAAGTCACTTAACCCCAATTGCCCTGCCTTCTCCCTCCAAAAAAAACAAATCAAAAAATGTAAATGGAAAGAAATACTTTACCCTGCCTCTGCCAATTAAACTCAACACCATAAACTTATGACTAAGCTTGGCACTGAAGAAAAAAAAAAGAATGAACCTCCATCCCTTCTTTGGATAAGTAGGAAGAGATAGTGGATTAGTGTGTATTCTGTCAGACTCAATAGCTGTGTTGATTAGTTTTCCTGAACTGTTTGTTTTTTTTCCATGTTTTTGTTTTTGTTTTATTTTTTTAATTTGTTATAAGAGATGACTCTGGATAGAGCAGGGGGAAAGGACATATTAGGAAATCAAAGTAATAAAAGCTAAAGATATCAATAAGAAATTTAAAAAAGAATACTTGAGATCTCCTTAGATCTCATACTGAATTATATTCTGCACTTTGTAATGCACTTAACAAGTATTACTTTGTAATTTAGTTTATAAAATTGTGTCTTGTTACCTAACTAGCCTATAGGTGCTATGAGGACTGAGATAAGGAGAAGGTACAGACAAGTGATTTATGCTCATGTAAATTCCATTATAGTTATCTAATCTCTCTTCTCATCTTTTCCAGGCTAAACATGCCTACTACCTTCAACTAATCCTCAGATAATATGCTCTCTGGTTCTTTCTTGATTCCAGACACCCCCTCGTTTGGGGTCTTTTTGGCAAAGATACTTAAGTGGTTCACCATTTCCTTCTCCAGTTCATTTGACAATGAAGGAAACTGAGGCAAACAAGATTAAGTAACTTTCTCAGAGTCACCCAGCTAGGAAATGTCTGAAGCCAGATTTAAACTCAGGAAGATGAGTATTCCTGACTCCAGGACTGGTACTCTATCTACTGTACCATCTAGCTGCCTAGGTCACTATGTCTATCTTCATTAGCCTAAATTTGCATTAGTTTGTTTGGCTGCCATATTGAGTTTTTAGTCCACTAAACATTTGCAGATTATATACACTCAAGCTGTTGTCTAGTGATGCCTTTTTTCATCTTGTACCTATGAAGTTGACTTTTTAATTGCAATGGCTATTTCCCGTGGCCAGAATGCACCCTCATCTCACCTCTTTTTTCTTTTTCTTTTTCTTTTTTTATGGGGCAATTGGGGGTTAAGTGACTTGCCCAAAGTCACACGGCTAGTAAGTGTGTCAAGTGTCTGAGGTCAGATTTGAACTCAGGTCCTCCTAACTCCAGGGCCACTGCTCTATTCACTGTGCCACCTAGCTGCTTCACCTCTTTCTCCAAGAAGCTCTTGTTTCCTTTAAAACTCAGCTAAATTGACATCTTAAGCACAAAGTCCTTCCTGATTTTCCCCAGCTACTAGTACTCTTCCCCACAAAAGATTTAACCTTGTATTTATTTTGTATGAGAAGGGAATAGTAAGTACATAATTGATAAAGAACTTGACTCAAAGCCAGGAAAAGCTACTTCTGACAAATAATGACTGTGACCTTGGGCAAGTCACTTAATGTCTCACTGTAACTGGCAGTCTCAGAGAAGGTGCTGACTTACATTGGTAGAGGAAATTCCCCACTTGGGAGTTCTCTGTTGATAAAAGATAGGTTCCATTTTTATCTTACTTATTCTGTATACACTTATACATATTGCCTTCCTTGATCAAATGCTTCTTAAGGGCACATATTGCTTGATCTGTGTTAGAGCCCCAATGCATGGCATATAGCAAGCATTTAATAAATGCTTCTTAATTGATTGATTGAATAGTGGGACTAGATTACCCTAGAAGTCTCATCCATATCTAACATTCTTGTTCAAAGTAATCATAGAATTTTAGAATTGTAAAAAAAAAACTTGGAAATTATCTAGGTCACCTGACTTACTGAGATTATATAGAGATACTTCCCACAAGTAACAAGGCAGAGCCAATATATGAGCCCAGAACTTTTAACTCCAAGTGAGAGCTCTTTATTCTGCTCTTTTTGATTCTGTAATTTGTATGAGCTTTAACCCAAAGTACATTAAATAAGTAAAAAATCTGTGATATCTTCAGCATGGGCACCAATTTGTATTTCAGTAGGTAAGTCACAGGTTAAATAGATTACCTAAAAGTTCAATGACTTGTTCAGGGTCAACTAGTTAATAAATGTCAGAATCAGGATTTGATCCCAGGACTCCTGACTCCAAGAATCATGTCACATGAATTCTCTTCATTAAAAGGAGTAATGGTTTTGCAGTTAAAGTAGCTGAGTTACCTATGTTCAAGCCTCATCTCTTAACTTTTATATATTAACCATTATGTATAACCATTCTCATTTATAAAATTAAGGGGTTGGAGTAGACAGCACCTAAGGTCATTGCCAGCTCTACATCAATGATCATGAGTGTACAATAATATTTAACAGCAGCTTTTATTTGTTATCAAGAAGAAAGCCCCCACCCCCAAATGTCAAGAGCTGTGGATATCAAACCAGAATTCATTACCCAGAAACGGCTGAAATAAAGGTGATGTTCATAATATCAATTCCCTTTGCAGAAAAACTCTAAAGGCTAATTACTATATTGTACATCCACACAGTATGTCTCCAGCGATTTTGCCCCCAAGGCTAGGAATAGGTCTACTTGTCTTCCTGAGGCCAGAAGCTTGTCATTAAACACTGGATTTCAATGAAAACTAAAACTATACTATCTCCTTCATTCATAAGGAGAAATTCCATTATGGTATCTGGGAAGAAACTTCTCAAGGAGGGTCCAATCCTGTATCCAATGAGTCGAGCAGTTTTTACTCCTTGTCCTAAGTTCTTCCTAATTGTAGCAAGTTGCAGGGTACTGTTGGTGAAATAGCTGTCATTTATATTTAAAAACATGTAAAGAAATTCCAGTGCCTTCTGGATAACAAATACAATGTCAGTTTACTTTCAGAAATAATCATTAGTCATGTCTTAAACTATTTGGAATTATTTCTCTAAACATAATATGAACTGCATGAAAAAAAAATTCCATGCTGAGACATTCTTAATTTTGCCTGTTTGAATTCATCATAAAAATCCCCATCTGGCTAGCTGTAATGATAAAGAAGTTGGTATATTTTAAAATTGATTTTTATAATTTCTTTCTGTTCCTCACTTCTTCAAAAACAGTGCACAATAATTATATGGTAAAGAAGATATGAGTAACTTAATGTCAGGAAATTGTTTTCCATGTGTTCTCAGTACACTCCTGATATTTTTAAAAATATCTTACTGGTGTTTTGTAGCTTCTTATTTTTTACATTATTGTGACTTCCTCATATTTCCCTAGCCCAACAGAACTTTTCTTTGTTATAAAAAAGTATAATTAGGCAATATGGACTAATATATTAACCATTTCTGATAATGGACGCTCCACTGTTCATTTATACTCTACTATCTTTCCAGTGTATGTCTTGTACTGTTCTCTGGAGTAAAGATGAGTCACGTAATTGATCTGAACTGTGAAGCCTTTTAATGTTATTTTCTCTAATGTGGTCATTGTGCATTTGTACTGTTGGCTCTGCTTACCTGACTTTACATCAGTTTATAGAGACATTCCAAAGCTACTCTTAATTCCTCATATTCACCTTTTCTATAGCACAATAATATTCCATTATATTCTGAACTACAATTTCTTCAACTATTATTCCCTAATTAATAGATCTCTACTTCCTTTCTAGATTTTTGCTACCACAAACTATGCTACTGCAAAAATTCTAAATTCAAGGCATTCTAAAAGTTTTAATGCAGTTTTAAACTCTAATTGTTATAACCCTGTCTCTAGGACTTCCTTGGCATATATGCTCAATAGGAGAATTGGTGGGTTAAAAGGCATGAACATCTAAGTCAAATTTCATCATAATTTCAAATTGTTTTCTGTAACAACAGTACTAATTCATAACCTCACTAGTATATTAACATGAAGAAGGCTAGGGGGAGGTGATGTAATCCCCCACACAGTAAAGGACTGGGAGACAATGTCTAGAAAGGCATGATGGTATACAATAGAAGTGCCCTGCTTCATAATTTGGAGCAGTCATAGAGACTGTAGCTGGTTCTGGTCTGCTAACCGTGAGATGAAGACAATTTATTGATTGATCACATAGCCAGGCATGGGGTTCATTAAAAAGGCACTAGGTCAGCCAGGAATGCTCTCTTGGCTCTGGATTCCTTTTCCTGACTAGCAGCATTCTAATGAAAGAGACAAAACTGTAAGGAGAGAAGCGTTGGGACCTTCCAATTCAAGGTCGACACATGGCCTGTGACTTGTGCCTCGGTGTTTAGTATTTTCTGCTTTTAGGTGAAGGATACCTGGGATGACTATGACTTTGGGAACTTTGAAAAGTCAGGAGAATGAGCTTTACAAAGTCTTCGAGAAGATTGTGTGCCAGATTTGCTAGAAGTCAGACAGTGTAAAGGAAGTACCCAGTGAACTGCCTGGCCCAGTTCAATAATAGCAGAGATGCAAATTCATTCACCCAACAGCCCTGATGGATTTGGAGATGAACTGTGAAGGGGTGAATGCTATTCAGAAACCGCATGAAGTCTGAGTCCATTCTCACCAAGGTGGTATGGGAGAGACTGTTCTCCTCTATTCTTGCTATATTTTAGAAATAACTGTCTTTTCATTAAACATCATTGATTTTAATTGTTTAGATGTAACCAGAGCATTAATCCCCAGTAGCTAACAATGGCGGTGAGAGAACATGGGAAATGGGGGCTCAAGATCCCTCAAGGGTCCTCCTAGAGCTCTGACCTAACCTCACTGAGTACAAGAACTATAACTACATCAGTTTTTTCACTGACTTTTCAGCCCTGATTATTTCTGTCTTTGCATGGGCTATCTCCTATTCCTGGAATGTTCTCTCTCTGCCATCTCTTAGAATTGCTGGGTTCTTTTAAGACTCAGCTAAGAAATCACCTTTCTCAGAAGACCTTTCTATTCTCTTCAACTTTTAACTCTCAGTTTGTATCTACTCTATTTCTTGCATTGACCTATTTATGTGCCCATTATCTCTCCCATTGGAATGTAAGCTTCTTCAGGGCAGAAACTGTTCTTGTTTCTTCCTTGCAGCCTCAGAGCCTAGCATGGTAGTTGATACATAGCAAGGGCTTAATAAGTACTAGCTGATTATTCTGTGTATTCTTACTTAGTATTTTTTACATTTAATACACTTAGTATTTTTACACTGTGTCTTATTTTGATGTTCTAAATGATCTGTATTTTCATGGGGGGGGTTACTCTTTCTATTGATGCAAATCAATCACGGTCTTTCAAATATTTAGAAGGTGTTTGGGGGAACAAATTCATCATTTGCCAGTAGAGAGTTAATTTTCATTTGTTTTGCTCTTTAAGCCTTTCCAATTTGGTAGAATTTAACAGAACTTGCGTTCCACTGGCATTGTAAAAAATCATACTTCCAAATTATAATCAGTCACTGAAGTAAAGTTTCAATAGTGATGAATTTAATTGTAAATAATTCAATAAACAGATATGAAGCTGAACTGAAATTATAAACATGAAAAGAAAGAAAAAATCCATATTGTCTTTGTTCTCAGTCAGTCCTACTATAACATTCCTATTATGTCTTGGAAAACCAATATAAATCATGTGGCCAACCTCTAAACATGAAGCTATTAGAGTTTTCCAAATATGCTAAGAAGGCAGCTTCTTCTAAAAAGGTATTAAGAAGTATGGCATGCTGGATAGAGAGTCATTCTTAAAGTCAGAAAGAGTTGAGTTCAAATCAACCTCTTATATATTCTACCTGTAAAACCCTGGACAAGTTACTTAATCTCTTAATACTGATGGTAACTCTCTAAGGGGATAAATTACAATGAAATTGCTACCTTTTTATTAATAGAAAATTTCCTTACTTATACCAATGAAATCACAAGTCCAGACCCTCTCCCTAATGAGGCATGAGGGAGGATTAAAGGCATCCTATTTCCAGGATTTGGATTTTTTCCATCTTTGAGTGCAGCATATGTATTATAGATATTATCATATATTTCTCAGTTTGTTTTTTTTTTCTTCCTAAAGAGTAAGGCAGTTTTCAAGGTGACTTACAGAAATCAAAGTTAGAAAAATCATGGCGAGCAGAGATAAGGAATAAGTTAGTATAAGAAATGGAAAATGGAAAAAAACCATCTGAACAAGGATAGACTTAGAAGTAGACGTGGTTTGAAGTTTAAAGAAGAGAGAGAGAGTACTCAGAAACAGATATTTCATACCAAGAGAAATGCACATATGGAACAGGTTCCTGGGAAGTCTACTGAAGCAAAGAATGTAAATGAATTCAAGACACAATCACCTAGTTTTACCCCTAAAGGAATAGGTAATTTAGAGCCTGAAGTACATTTCAGAAACATTAGAGAGAAACAAAAGATTCACTGGACAATAGATCTTTTCCCACTCAAAAAACTGCCTCTTGATGGACTCTTAACATTAACCAGTTTGGAAAGAGAAATTTCCATACTGTGAGTTCACTTCTCCCTGATCATTCTAAAAAGTCATTCTGTACTCTGACTTAATCTCATCCACAAAACTAGAAATTAAATATTTAATTAAAATTTCTGTAAAATGTAAAATTCTCTGATAGTTTTAAAATAGCTTGAAAATAAACAGATATCATCTGTCTAACAAATATCTGAGTAATTTGCAAACATAGCTCATGAGGCTTATTATCTATAAATCCAAAAATCAAAAGAATTAGATTGAGCCAAAGTGGTGCCATGAACCAAAACCCTGTGTCTGTTAAAGAATAGTGGTTACATTCAAGTCTAATTTCTGTCTTTCTTTTTTCACTGGTTTATCACTCAGATTGAAACCTAGATTAATTGCACCAGAAAATCTAAAATGGAATCAATTTGAACTGGAAAGTTTCTTTTTCCAATCTTTCTCCAACCCTTTGCTCTTCACTGAAAAGCAGAGCATGTAATTTGGAGGTAGGGGGGGTGGAATCCAACCATTTAAAAGGCATTGGAGGGGGGAGGAGATTGCCTTTAGCAAATTCAGCTTTTAAGAATTCTTACTATCTACAGTGGGAATGGATGGAGACTTTCTGATGCTTATCTGGAATGCCTATGAATTCCTCCGACTGTACTTGGAACAGGGTAGACAGAGACTTACTAGTTAGGGTATCCATTTGTGGGCTCCACAATTGAAAGGATGTGGCTAACTTGTACGTCTGCCCAGGGCAGGGGGTGGGGGAAAACTGTATGTTCAAGAAAAATCCAGAGGAGATGGGAAAAAAAAATATTAAAAGGTTATGAAGAAGGGGAAAAAAAGCTCTGAAAGCTTATAAGAGGATGATAGCTAATTGTTCTCCATTTCCCTAAAGGGCAGAAAAGGAAATGGCAACATGAAAAAAATGTCAGATATAAAAATGGATTTTTGAGTCTAAGTATTACTCACACTGTTCTTCTGGGGGGAGGGGGAGAGGAGAGGGAAAGGACAGATGTCCCGAAGGTGAGCCATAGCAAGAAGCATGTGTCTGGGCACATAGAGATTACAACTACATATTCAATTAAGCAAGAATTTATCAATTCCATATCAGTTCTAATCTAGTCTCAGATACTTAATAGCTATGTGAGCCAGGGCAAGTCACTGAAACTCTGTTTGCCTTGGTTTTCTTATCTGTAAAACTGGGGATGGTAATAATAGCTACCTTCAGGGTGGTTGTAAGGATCGAATGAGGTAATGATTTTAAAACTCTTACCAGAGTGCTTGACACATAGTAAGGTCTATGCAAATGTTAGCTATTGTTAAGTACCTATGAGAGGCAGCATGGTCTAGTGAATACAGGGAAAACTGGGTTCAAGACATACCTGAGACACACTGACTTTAGGAACCTAATCACTTAAACTCTCAGCCTTACTCTCCCTTCTGACCCTCTAAGACTTTTACAGAACAGAAACCAATTTTATATCAGCAGAGGTAGTTTCTCCACTGGGAGTTCCACATACCAATGAACTCATAGATCTGGCGCAAAAAAACCCAAACATCTTAAAATTGTGCAAGACATTGTGCTCGACCCTAGGAATACAAAGACAAGAATAAAACTGCCTCCTCATGCTTGTATGGAACTTCATTTTAACTAAGTGGATACAGGAACAGCTAGGTTGCACAAACTAGAGTCCCTCATCTTCCTGAGTTCAAATCTGGCCTCAGACACTTAGCTGCATTCCATTTTAGATTTTCTGGTGTGATTAATCTAGATTTAAATCTGAGTGATAAACTAGTGAAAAAAGAAAGGAAGAAATCAGACTTGAATGCAACCACTATTCTTTAACAGACATGGGATTTTGGTTCATGGCACCACTTTGGCTCAATTTAATTCTTTTGATTTTCAGCCAGTCACTTCACCCTGTTTGCCTCAGTTTCCTTATGTATAAATGAGCTGGAGAAGACAATGCAAACCATTCTAGTATCTCTGCCAAGAATCCCCAAATCAGATCATGAAGAGTCATACACAACTGAAAACAACTCAACAACAACAACAAAAATGGAGATATAACATATAAGCAGATAAATACAAAGTAATTTGGGGGAAGAAAGCAAGCAATAACAGCTTGGCAGGGGGTGGGGGGAGCCACCAAGCATAGCTCTCATGTACAAAGTGGTTCTTGAGCCGACCATTGAAAGGAGATAAAAATACCAAGAGGCAGAATTGAGGGGGAAGACAATCCAAACATCAAAGGGTCAAATTACAGAAAGACATGAGGAGAGATCAGGGAGTCCAGTTTGACTGGACAGAACGAATGAGGAGAAAAATCTGAATTAAGTCTGGGGAGATAGGATAGAGCCAGATGGTGAAGGGAGTTAAATGTCACTGTAGCTAGTTGTTTCAAAGATAGAATTTTACCCACAGCACATCCAAATGTGTGTAAAGCCCAAGGACTTAAACACACCCTCCTCCATAAGGCCTTCTATAGACAATGCACCCGAAAGGGATCTTTCCTGTACTTCTACTATACCACTATTATTATGTTCTGTACCACTCTTGGTACTTGCTATGCCTATGTAGGTCTTCAAATTATAATTATTTGCATATGCATCTTGTTTCACTTGTTAAATTTTAAACTCTTAAAGTCACTAGCCATCTCTACCCCATCTCTGTGTTCTGCACAATGCCTAACACAATGCTTTGCTCGTAGTGGTAATCACTCAAGAAATATATCTTGAAAGAATATATAATGTACCAGTCTTCAATGATATAATATTGATAACACTCTAGAAACATAGAAATGTGATTTTTTTTCTGCTGAGCCCAGAAGGAAACCATGATGCTTAGAAAAATCAGACCTAAAATTCTCCTAGGATAACTAGGCACTGAGAGGTAAAATAGCCAGTGACCTAGTGGAGAGAGCACTAGAACTAGAGTAAAGGAGACCGGAGTTCAAATCTGAGCTCAGATATTTACTAGCTGTGTGACTTTGGGTTAAGTCACTTTACCTCTGCCTCAGTTTCTTCATCTGTAAAGGGAATAATAATTGTACTACCTCCCAGGATTGTTGTGAAGATCAAATGAAAGAATATTTATAGTCTTAGCACAATGCCTGGCACATAGGAGACCCTATATAAATGTTGGCTGATATTATTAAATACAGATGGAAGTTTGTCCTTTGCTCTTTTATTATTGTATATGTCAATCACCAATATTATGGAGGGAGGGGTTGAGTTCAGATTATTATTTCCCATTTGAGGGTTCACAGTTAACCGACACCTAAAGATACTATGCTCATCTACAGGAAAAGGGCTCTGAGACATAATAGGAACAAAGTACGATTGACAGAATGACAATCAAACACAGGAATTACACTGGACAGACTCTAGAAAAACTGATCTCAGTGTGGCTAGCCATGAAGTCAAATTCATTGGGAAAACAGAGGTGGACAGCTTCTGCTTTATTCATAGGGAAAATGTTTTGAGAAAAATATCTGAAAATTATTCATGCTCAAGTAAAATGTTCATATGAAATGTATTTAGTGGGAACAATGAGACAACCATTTAAAAAAGAAATGGATAATCATCTTTGCTTGTCTTCTGGTACTTGAGTAAAATGGTCATATGAAATATATTTGGTAGGAACAAGAAGATAAACATTTAAAAAAGAAACTTGAACAATCATCTTTGCTTGTCCTCTAATGCATGGATAAATGTATAAATGGACCTCGGCTTGGATCAAACAGTGCTCTGTTAAATAACAGCAAATAATAGCATGAGATAAACCAAATGTCTTCATAACCAATTCATTCCATTTAATTCAACAAATACTTATGTCAAGTGAAATGCAGTCTTAGGCAGCCCTGCTGTTAGCTTAACATTCCATTAACATCTGCCTGGTCTATGATAATGTATGTATGTGTGTGTGAGTGCATGCATGCATGCATGTGAGCACACACATATACACATGGTTGTATTTGGATCTCGCTTCCTATAGTGTTCTAGCATACTTCAATATTTCAGTGGGCCCACAGTCTCACTGAAATAGATACTCCCTTCAGCTATGTGGTTCACAAATGATCTCTTTCTTCTCATCCACCATAATTTTTGTTGTCCCTTCAAAAATCCTGCTTCTTTTAATAGTTTATACATATAAGTACCACCCTCCACTATCCATCTATTGTCTAGCTCTCAATATAAAATAAACCTATCTCCTTTTTCTGGTAATCAGTATTCATAATAATGTATTTACATCACTTCTCATGCGTAAGCAATTGGTCACAATATCAGTACTAACTTATACTCATCACACATCTTTCTATTGTCTTTTAGGTCACCTGAAGTTTTGATTCTTTTATTTCCATTATTTGTTATCAGGAGCATATGGATATTTGAAAAAAAAATCAGCTTTGAAGGCAGGAAACAACTTGGAATCAAGGAAAGTGCAATCTAATCTGGACTCCTCCTTTGAACCAATGCTGGGATCCATTAATTTTCCAACTATAGTGTCTATCCAGGACATATAAATTGATAACCATTATCAATGGGTTTCAATAGTGAATAAAAGAGATCCATTGTTTCTTCTTTACCTAGGATAATATTATTTTACACATGTCATAAATAATCATATGTTAATGTGAGAATTTTTTTTGAACCAAATCTGATTTACTAGGAATTTAACTGTGTTCAATTCAAGTCAACTCAACAAACATATATTGAGTTCCTGTCATGTACAAAGGACTGCACCAAGTGTTGTAATACAAAAATAAACAAAAACACCTCTGTCCTCAAGGAGTATACATTCTTATGGAGGATTCAGCATATATAAAGTTATATAAAAACAAAGTAAAATGAGAAGGGAGAGGATGCTAAAAATAAGGGGATCCGGAAAGGCTTCATGGGAGAAGCAACACCTAAGCTTGAGTTGTTAAGAAAGAAGAGAAAGAAATGAAATCCAAGTTAAACATATGCAATTAACACAGGCACAGGAGTACACTCTCCATGTGTGATAGTCAGTATGACTTGTTCAGAGAAAGGAGATGCAATGACAAGTTTGGGGAGCTGCTAACAAAGCTAGTCTGGTTACAATGCAAAGTAAAGAGGGCTAATACAAAATGGGACCGAAAAGGTAAATTGGAGCCAAAGGCTTCAGAATCAAAGCTAAAGAGATGGTATTTTATAATTGAGTCAATGAGAAGCCACTGAAGATTTTTAAGTTAGGAATGACATGGTCAGAACTGCAACTTAGGAAAATAATTTTTGGCAGCTGTGTGGAGAATGGATTGGAGATGGAATAGACTGGAAGCAGTGAGACCAATTGGGAGCTACTGTAACAGTCCCACAAAGGGGTAATGGGGGCCTGAACTAGAGCAGCAGCCATGTGAAAGAAGAGGAGACAGACTGAAGGTATTTTTAAGGCAGAATTGACTAGACTTGACAATTGATTGGAGTGAGGGAACGAAAACTAAAGAATGATTCCAAGATTATAAACTTGAAAGAATGGTTATGTTCTCAATGAAGATAAGGTAGAATTAGAAGAAAGATAATCAATTCTCTTTTAGACATACTGAGTTTGTAATCATGGATCACATATTTAGAGCTCCAAAGGTCTGAGGGGTCATCTATTCCAACCTCCTTATTTTAAAAAGGGATTTTCTCAGAGTCATGTAATCACAGAAGGCTCAGAAAGTACTCACAAACATAAATTAGATATTAAGGAATTTTCCTACAATTCCCAATAATCTGGTCACACATGATAAGATTTTAATATGTAAACAAGACACATCTATGTTCTTTGATCCTGTTTAAAAGTTGAATCTTTTCATTTGGATGAAGAAAGGGGACAAGATGATTGGTTGAACAAATAAGTTAGCCATATCTTTGGAGATTTTAAATATCTGGATAAATTTCACTAGTTTGCGGTTCAGAAATTGAGGGATGCCAACTCAAAAGTACATTATGGAGGCATCTTGACCTCTTAACTTAAACTAGGCATCATTTTAAAGGAGAGGGAATTTTTCTCTCCCCTCCTTCAGCACTGGCAATGTCATCAGAGCTACTGAACATAAGGTAATGCATCCAAGTTAAAAGCAGACATAGAAATTAAAGGCACTGATGATACAGGGTGATAATCAAAGATATTTATACTCCCTTAGTGAATGTATTTGATAAAAAGCTAATTAAGTCTACTGACTGACTGTTAATAGGAAGCACACTGGTGACAAACTGTGAGTTTTAGAATTAAAAGTAGCCACCTCACAGAGTTCCCTGAAACCTGAGGTTAGATATCTTCTAGGTACCCACGCTGCTAGCACTGGCAAGGGAAATAGCACAAAGAAGTTATTGCTTACAGATAAGGTAACTGAGGCTTAGAAAAATAACCAATTTGCACAAGGTCACAAAGGCAAGAAGCAGATCCAGGATTTTAACCCAAGACCCTATGATTCAAAATCTATGCAGTAGGATATCCAGCTGGAAATGTCCACAAAGAAGTTAATGATTCAGGACTAGAGTTTAGGAGAAGGACTAGGACTGCAAATTTAGGGATGATTTAGGACTGACCAATGTTGAGATAGCAATTGAATTAGGAACAGAGTGGTACCACAAGAGTGTGGGGGTAATTTTAAAGCAGTCTGACAGAAATGAGAAGACCAACACTTCATACTGTATACCAAAAATAAGAAGGAAAAATTTCACTTTCAGATCTATGGTTAAGGGAATAGTTCAGGACCAAACAAAGAATAGAGAGGATCACAGAGGATGTTCTTAAAGAGGATAGTTTTGATTGGATAGAACTCAAAAGTTTCTGTACAAACAAATCTGCAGCCAAGACTAAACATCATGGAAGCTAAGGGAAGAGAATCTGGTCAACAGTATCTAAATCTATAGAAAGGTTCAGCAGGATTTTTCAATAAATAAAAAAGTCATTACTTCCTCATCCCCCTAGAGTATTCATCCATCCTTATATATTACTATTCCTTGTAAATGAACTGCAGAAAGTAAAATTGATAGATAAAATCTTCAACTTTAGAAACAGGTATGCTAAAACACCACTATGTATTACTGTAAAAAGGATTTCATTTTGCTAATTTTTCATCCACACTGGGATATTCCCTTAAAAAGAGCTCACTACTAAGTCTGTTTGCAATTGATGACTCATGAAATCTATGCTGAACATGGCAGCACAGAAATACTAAAATCTCAAGAGGTAAGAAGAACATGATACTCATTTACATTGTCGTGTGCTGGATCCTTATTGTCCTAATATCATGCTTGTCTCATAATAGCATTCTCTGATTGGAACATTTTTTGTATCAAGTAGCTTCTGTGGTTATCAAATGACTCAAGATCCCTTTAGTATTTAATCATCCAATCTACTCCCTGGCTATGACAATTGTCTCTATAATTTTCATTTGTGTCTATCCAGAGGTGGAAATTGTACTTTTGCTCATGCCCAGCATTTTCCCAATGTTTTGATTTAAAAAAAAAATTTATAGACATGTATATAACACAAGCTCTCTTCCTTAAAAAACTGAATAAATTAGTATAATGTCTATGAATAAAGAAGAGGTTGGAATCACTCTGGCCTGTTTGCCAAAAGGATTCAACTGGGTAAGGTTTTCAAGGTTTTCATTTGCTCAAAAGGTAGCTTTTAAAGGCAAGAAATGCATTTTACTCTTCAGTAGCCACTGGAATTTTTGCAAAGGGGTGTGCTGGACCCAGCTCAAACCAGCTGGTGAGCCAATTGTTAAACTGGCAGTATGAGCATTTAAATCTTGGAAATTGACAAATATTGCAAATAAGGGTTTGATCTATTATTTTGTTGATTATCTAAACTTAAGGAAGTGATAGAGAAAATAATAATGCTGATTAAACTCAAAACTGTGGCATGTACTTTTTTTTGGAGAGCCAGTTATGAAACATTTGCCAGTACACTCCTACACGTACTCCAATACACAACAGAATGCAAAAATATTAACAATATGACTATAGCCCACCACAATTAACATAACTATTAAGAGTAAATATTTCTATTGTATTATTACCACTTTCTGCTTTCTCTACTTAATCTTATAGCCTCTAGAGCAGTGGTTCTCAAACTTCCTAATGCCACAACCCTTTAATACAGTTCCTCAGGTTGTGGTGACCCCCAACCATAAAACTATTTTTGTTGCTACTTCATAACTGTAATTTTGCTACCGTTATGAATCGTAATGTAAATATCTGGTATGCAGGATGTATTTTCATTGTTACAAATTAAACATAATGGGGGGTAGAGTCAAGATGGTGGCGTAGAAGCAGCAAAGTTTCTTAGCTCCCACACAGTCACCTTAAATACCCAGAAAATACGACTCTAAACAAATTTTAGGGCTCCAAAACTCACAAAAATACAGAAGACACATATCTGGCTAAAGGCAGCTCAGCAGGAGGGGTTCATCTTGGCAGGGTGGGAGCCGAGGCCAGGCCAGCCTGAAACCATGGCCTGGCCTCAGGGTGGTCAGGAGAAGCCACAGCTGGAGTCTACAATAGAGTAGATCGGTGGCACCTGGCACAATCTCCACATTTATCAAGACATAAGAAATAAGGCTAAGAGAAAGGTCAGTGGAATTCAAGCTAAATTTGGGGGAAAAAAAAGTGGTCTGGCCAAACTGCCCTCAGGGCAAGAAACAGCCCAACCTGGCTGCTTCAGAGCTCCCAGCCTGCAGAAGGCAGGGGGACCTAAGTGATTGATCAAAGGCCAAGGGCTCTTCCTTTGAGCACCCTGGATCCAGATCATGGTCTTGGGTGGTGGTTCTGGGGTGTGCTCCCTGCAAGCCAAAGGTGGTGGGGTTTGAAGCACCCCCATAATAGTTCCAGCAGCTGTGAAAACCCCAGCGATTTGGGACAGAGCTTTCCCCCCCTGGAAGCAGAGTTCCACAGAGCTAAAAAAAATCAAGCAATTAATTGACTGGCCAACATAAGGAGAAGGAAGCAAATTAAGAACAGCAATAAAACTCTAGAATCCTTTTTTTGGGGACAAAAAGGATCAAAGCATGGAATGGGAGGAAGACAACACAGTCAGAACTC
>CM053598.1:113747583-113770389 GCA_028646575.1 Pseudocheirus occidentalis | reverse complement strand
ATGGGTGTTGTGAATATCTCATTATTGATACATTCATCTAAATGTCATTGTTGTTGTTGTCCCTTCTTCATTCACAAAGAGGACCAACGACATCATAAGGATGAAGTCCTGACTTATACTTCAGTTGGATATAACTGAAGCAGAAGTGTGCAAAGTCATCAGCCTCACTTTCAACCCAGATTCTTCAAAGTCTAGAGCCAAGACAAAGGTCAAGTGGCTCAGGATGCAGTGGGTGACCATGGCCTTTCTAAATTAAGGTCTTTCCCATGTCTCAATTTGTCTGAGGCCAGGCCCATTCATAAAAGGTCCTAAGTATTGTGATGGGGCCAACTCTATAAAGCAAAACAACAATGAAAAATGTTATAAGTATCTAAACTTGATGTATCATAAACTGGCTGCATCAACCAGCTCTGCAGTGGTTTCCCTTCTCAGTGTATATTGTTCATTAGCCAGCTTTTCTTTCTAATAGCCAAAGTATTTTTCCTGAATATTCATGCTGACTACATCACAAAATCTCAGAATTGGGACTGGGGTGGTTAGGTAGCATAGTGAATAGAGCACCGGCCCTGGAATCTGGAGGACCTGAGTTCAAATCCAGCCTCAGACACTTATCACTTACTAGCCATGTGACCTTGGGAGAGTCACTTAACCCCAAGTGCCCTGCCTTTCCCCTGTCCAAAACAGAAAGAAAAAAAAAGGAATTGTAAGGGACTGATACTCTAAGGTGATACAAACAGAAAGAAGCAGATTAAAGATTTAGACACAAGTACTATGACATGGAGGTCTATGAAATTTTTAGGAGGTAAAAAAAAATCCTCAAATTTAGAAGGGTGAGAACCACTTAACTAGGTCATTGCTGTTAAACTAGGAACATAAATATACTGCCCAGAAGAAGGCACTAGCAACTTGGTTTTAAAAAAAACTCTTCCAGGTAGACACAATTAGTGATAGGTTCAATACTCAAAGTTTAGGGTTGCTTACCGAACTCAGTGAACCATGTCATTCCTAGACTCTCCAATTATCCTTGAGGAAATTAGGTTTTATTGTACAGTGTTGTGATTTTCGAAGGGTAAGGTGATACAAATGGTACGAATCTCAGTATAGGCTGTTTGCACTGTGAAAGTTGCATAGAAAAACAGCAAACATAACCTGTATATGGCAATGACTTGTGGCCTAGGAACCATCACCGCAATGACCAAAGGAATCTCAGTTTTGGCTGACATGCAAGTATATTCTTGCTTTTTTTTTCTTTTTTAAATACAGCTAATTGAAACTTCTATGTCAGCAAGAATGCTATTAAACCCTAAACAAGGGAAGTATTTAAGTCTGAAAGATTCTTGAATAATTCACATTCTTTCTTTAGCATCATATACAAAGAAACATATTTGTAGATAAAGAAAACAGATTCTTTCCTTTACTATATAGTCTCCTCACACACACACACACACACACACACACACACACACACACAAACAAAACACTTTTAACAAGTTATACTTTGCAACCCAGATCAAAAACCATGAAGCTGTGGCTCTTAGTGAAATCTGCTGAAGAATTTCTTTTCATGATGGTATAGAATGGTATAGAATTCTCAGTGTTTCATGGATTAAACAGGTAATTTAGCCATAGAAATAGCATTTTAATTAAAAGCTCTTTCTGAACATTGTAGATAGTAAAGATATTAGGTAAGTCAAAGAAGGCATGACCAATTAAATTACTAATTTATGAACAAACCATGACCTAAATATGCAAGTAAGTGTTGACTTTAAAGTAGCCTCCTTGGCAGACCAGATACCTAATCTAATGATGATGCTGTTGTTCAGCATATTTCTGGATTTCCTCTTTGGGGATTGTCTTGGAAACCTGTGGTGCCTTTGGGGGGGTGGGTTGTGGAGACTATCCTCAATAGTAGTAAACTTTCATCCTTAAAAGAGGGTTTGACTTGTAGAAAAAAAGATGAGGGATTGGGAATTATTTATTAAGGTCAGTGAACAAATATGGCAAAACTGTTGGGGTGGGGCAATTGTTAAAATCAACAGACTGATTTTCTCAGGTGTCTCAAACCAATGCTGAAATCAATCTTGGAAGATAAATGGAATGTTTCAAATAATAGAGGTAACATGGAAACATACTTATAGCTTCACCAGGTAACAATTTTAAAGGAAAATATTTCTGCAGAGGCACAAATTTTTAAAACTGTTTTGTTACTGTAATAGTCACATTCTGTTTTTTACGCTGATCCTAAAAGGGCATTTTTTTCTTGCAAGTTCAGTTCAATTCAATACTGTGGGAGGTACTTGGAACACAACAATGACAAATGACATAGATCATCACAATAGATACTTTTAAAAAATTATTTGCTCTGATAAATAATTATAAAGTCTTTCTTCCCAACTATGCTATGTATCATAAGCAGTTGACAGGAAAGAAATTCAAAGAGAAGATTAAGTATTTTTAAAAGAATAAGTTATGGCAAAGCAAAAAGAAGAGATAGCCTTGGAGTTGGGAAGACTGGGATTCATGTCCTCGTACATACTGGCTTTGTGAAAATTACAATTCACTGGACAGCTGTTCAATGCTCCAGGAAACCCTCAGATTGTAAGTTAAAGAATAGCTGTTAGTTGATATTGGTGATAGAAGTTTCCACACCAGAACCAAAAAGCAAAACAAAATAAAGCCTTACTCTAACCTTGTAGAGGTCATCACTAAAGTTTTTATTTCCTTCGCTAATAATGCATTTGTAGAATGGGGTGGAGAGAGGGCAGAGGGTATAGAATGGTCGTTCCTCAAAATATTTCCTTCTTCATGTCTTAATGCTCTCCAAACTTACCTCAAAGGATTAGGAGTTCATTGCCACCACATGGGCTGCCCCATTCTCATTTTAAAGAGCTCTACATCTTAGAAATCTTTTCCTTGTACTGAACTGAAATCTGCCTCTCATCACCACAATTATATTTTGATTCCATAATGGACCATTAAAGAGATAGGTGGCCAACATGTAAAAATGAAAGGATACTTGAATAGAAGATGAGAGCAAAGGTGTACACATAGTTGATCTAGATTGTGAATGAATTAACTCTTTATAAAATGTTTGCTATGTGAAAAACATTGAGTTGAGTGCTGAGGACCCAAGAGAAAAGTAAGACTGCCTGTGCTATCAAGTAACTCAAATTCTATAGGGAGATGACATAAATGAAAGGCTTTAGTTGTAAGTCAAATGGAAAGATCCCATGATCCTTAGGATGCTGTTGCAAAACTGATGGTGATGCTTTTTGTTTTAGTATCATTTTCCTTGGCTGTATTTTTACCATCTCACAAATGTTTGGAAATTATTTCAGATTCCATTGTGCTATTTGCTGATTATTAAACAATAGGAGGTTCAGCAGAGGAAAATTTTCACTTAAAGGGCTTTAACCAACAACATGTCTTTGTTATATCAAAAATCATTCAAGAGTCTATGAAAGGCGAAACAGGAATAGCTATGTTCAAAGAAACTCTTTGATCATAAACATCAACTGGGGCAGAAAACAAGGGGATTTCTGTTCACCAAAGGTATTTTTCAATGAGATGGAAGAGAACTAGCACAAAATCTAAGTTGAATAGGGATACTTCTGATACTCCCATTTGGAGATCACATTGGAAATGCTGCCTCAAATGTTGGGATGCTGCAGAGGCTCCTGGAAGAGTCATCTAGACGATATAGTATATATGTGCTAGGTTTAGAGTCAGGAAGACCTAAGTCAAAGTCCTGTTTGAGACACTTACTTCCTTTGTCTGATGGTGGGTGAATCTTAACATTCTGTATGCTTCAGTTTCCTCATTCGCAAAATGATTGGACTTGATGGGCTCCAAGCTCCAGAATCCCTTTCAACTCCAAATATGTGATTCCTTGAAGAGAACTATAAACTCTCAAAATGTTTGGTCTGATCATCCACACAGGAAAAACCAAGTGAACAAAAATGCCCATTTCCCAGACTATGATATAAGTTTAGATGGACAGCTTATAAAACCTCTGAGTGTGTGTGTGTATGTGTATATCTGGGACAGACAATAAAAACAGACAATAACTTGTACCTGATTTTGAATCTAAGGAGAAACAGACTAGGTTGCTGCTGGAAAGTTAAAGAACTCCTCCAAAGATCCTAAGTTTTGATGGAAACAAAGGTTCATCTTTCTCTTACCAACAGTCTACTTGTGACAAGACAAGGAATAAAACTGTCCCCAAATAACAAAAAATGAATATTGAACAAAAGGTGGTATGGAGGTACATGCTGGATGTTTGTAGGATGTAAAATTTAACTAATAAGGAACTCAGAAAAAGAACAGGAATAAAAGATGTCACCAAAGGAAATATAGTATAAGTAGGTCATGTGGCAAGGACAAGAGATAATGGGTGAATAGCCAGAGTGCTCCAATGGAACCATGTCAACACTGGAAAAATCAAGGAATACCTCCAGCACATTGGATGGACTCTGCTCACCTCCCTGGCTCCCAGTTTTATAAGAGAACATAAACAAGAATCACACAAGATTACCAGGCATGGACGGAAGGCAATCAATTTGACTGAAAGCAATAAACAAATTAATGACATCACAGATCCATTTGAATATTTTTGTTAAATAGCATTAGCTTGTTTTTGGTCACCCATGTCATAAGACTGGTTCATCCTGAGCTTGCAGTCCCTTAAAACTCCTAGACATTGTCCATGTTGTTAGCTGTCTAGCCATGGTTCTATTCTGTAATTGTGTACTTCATTTTTACCCCAAACAAAGGAATTTACCTTTATCCTTAGTAAATATTATATGTTTCAATGCAAAAATCTATGTGGCAAACAACTTCTGAGCAGATCCTTCCAAAGGATTTATTTTTTCAGTTCACATTATGTTTGCTTTTTTTGTTGATCTTTCACACATAATTGCTGTTCACTATGACTTCTAAACATCCAGGCATCATCATACTTCTTCTTAATGATAATAATAGCTAGCATTTATCTAGTGCTTTAGGGTTAATAAAGCATTTTCCACATAACAACCCTGTGAAAGATAAGTAATAAAAGTATTCTTATCCTTATTTTGTAGTTGAATAAAAAAGCCAAGGCTCTGAAAGTGACCAAAATATCCAAAGTCACACAAGCAGTATGTGGTAGAATCCTGATGACGGTGGTGATAACAAACAGATTGAAAACTACAATGCCAGTTACTATTCCTCACACTTATATTATAATTCCTCACATTATAAAATCATTTGAGGCTTTAAGATGAACATTTTATTTATAACAACCCAGTGAGTAAACACAGAATTACAGAATATCAGAGTTGAAGGTAACTGAGGTTATTTAATCCAACAGAAACTGAACAAGAATTTCCTTCCTAAAAAGGCTGTGCCACAATTTCTATTCCACACAGAATTCTGTTAAACCATTTGCAGTAGGTTTTTGACATTAGTATTTCTTTGCCACTTTTATGAATGGTGGTATACTTGTAAATCAGACTATTTCCGCATGACCTAATAATAAATATAAGGTATTGCCTAGTAACAGCAAAAATCCAGTAAATAAGAAAATTGTAAAACCAGGCAAGTGCTTGACAAATATGGTGATGTGGTGGCAATACACCGAATATGAATTCAGAAGACCTGGTTACTCTAATACATTACCTGTGTGGTCATGGGCAAGTCATTCAGTTTCTTTTGACCCTAGTTTCCTCATCTGGGTTGTATTCAGTGGTATCTAAGTTCCCTTCCATCTCTAAATCTGAACATTTCCAAAGTATGTGTAAAGTCTTCCTTTTTCCTCTCAAAATTTGGCAGAAGTAAATTTTCTACAGCTCTTGCCTTCTATATACAAAACTTAAAATTCTCTGCTCAGAACCATGCAGTGAATCCTAATCAGCTACCAAATAAAATCAAACCCACTTTGCCTTACATTTTGGGTTCTCCATAGGCTGGTACCTTTGCAGTTGTTATCTCCTAGGACTCTTTCCCATGTATTCTATGTTGTAGCCAAACTGAACTACACATAGTCTCCCATATACATACCACTCTTTCCTGACTCTCTAATATTGCTAACACTACTGCTTCTGCCTAGAAAGCCCTCCTTTAACTTTGTGCTTATTGAATTCTTACTTTTAAAGGCCAACTCACATGTCATCTTGTAATGGTAATGAAATTTGAAGATCCCTTTGTATTGCTAAGCTGACAGGTACTTAGCACCTAGTTTTAAATTAAGCCTCTGTTAAAGAAACAGAAGGTATGAACCCCTGTTGCTGATGTAACAGGAAGGGGATAAACAGAGAGGAGCTATACTGTATATAAGGAAAAACCCCAGCTGGGAAAGTCGGAACTTCTTGGGATGAGCACCTGAAGTCTGGGCTGCTGCTGCTGGACTGGAACTTCTGTGAATAAAGTGATTTTAATTTTGAGAATGGGAGAAAGTGATTTTATACTTCTTAAGGCCAGCCAGAGCTGCAGAAGACTGAGGAAGCATGACTATGGTAATGGTATTTTGAACAAATATTGTTGTGGCTTTGTTAATGCATATGAATATTCTTGCAGCTTTGTTGAGCCTTGTCTTCCCAGGAACAGAGATTGTGAAGGATTTGAGATGGGCTGGACACTATGAGCTCCAATGTGGAGCAAGAACTGCATGGAGAGCTGGACAAGGAGCTGGGAGCTATCTGTCTTTGAACTCAGGTAGCAGTCAGTTAGATTTGGGAAGGAGCCATGGAAGCTGAAAGCCTGTCCTGAGTCAAGATGAAAAGACCTCTCGGTGAGTATTGAGCAGTGATGAAATTGTGATATACTTGTGACTGAGGGGTGGATGGCCTGTGTATTTCCCACTACCCCTTAAGAGGATACTGAGTAGTGACTGATGACTGAATAGTGACAGATTTGTAACTTAGTGTGCTCCATGGGTGGAGGACTTTGACCTTTTGTACTTTATGATTGAATGATTGAGTTACTAAGTGATTGATTGACTAAATGATTCTAATTTGTTCAAAATTATGTGACCACTTTGGTGAAAACTATGTGGCCATTTTAGTGATAAGTTGTTGAGTTATTATGTCATTGTGAATGCTGTATTTTGATTTTCTGTGATAAGTTGTAACACTGTGAATGCTATACCTTGATTTTCTGTGAATGTTTTGCTCTGATTTGTACCTGAATAAATAGAGAGTTTACTATACTATGTAATCAGAACTTTGAAAGCTGTTCACAACAGCATTCTTCTGGAAAGTTGCTTGTGCACTGCTTTACATACCTCCAGAGAATTTACATGCTCTCTCCAGTTAGTAAAGATTTTCATAGCACTTTATCATGTACTATATAAATACTTGGGTCTGTATCCTATCTTTTACTAGACTCTCAATTTCATAAAGGCAGCAACCATTTTACCAAATCTTTGTATCTTACCTGGCACTTAGCAGAATTCTGTATTTCTGCAAATATTTACTAAACATTTTCAAGAAATATTTGCTTAAATTTGATTAAACAGTGTCATCTCCATGTCCTACCACTGCAGTGTAATTGGAAGCTAAAGTTACTGGCTATGTTGATCCTACTGTGCTTAATCCATTCACATTTCTAAAAGTTGGAGTAAAGTTTTCAAAACCAACATTATGCTAATGGTGCTGTTTAACGATTGTTTTTGTACATTTTGTTTTCTAAATATAATTCTAGGTATAACTTCATATATTATCAAATTTACCGACCTCAGGTCAGAGTTCTATATTACAACCCTGAGGATGTAGTAAAAAGTCTGTACCTTAATAAATATTAAAATAAAACTTTCTTTTTGGTTCATTAGTTTGAATGCAGATTTGGGGGTTTTTCATATTTTTCTTTTTAAAAAGCTAAACAAACTTGAATAATAACAGCTAACATTTATTAGTACCTACTATTTGCCAGGCGTCCTGCTAAGCATTTTATAATCATTATCTCATTTGACCTTCACAATACCTTTGGGAGATAGGTGCTATTATTATCCCCATTTTATAGATGAGGAAACTGAGGTAGAGAGAGGTTAAGTGACGTGCTCAGAGTCACACAGCTAGTAAGTGTCTGAGATTGAATTCAATCTTCCTGACTCCAGGCCCCAAGATCTATCCCTTGGCATACCTGGATGCCTTTGAGTTTAAAGAAAGAAAGGCATATACTTATTATACCTGCTTACATTACCACTCACCTACACTAGTGAAGTCTTCCCCTTCCTTCAAGATTTAACTCAGGTATCACTTCCTCCATGAAACCTTTAGGAGTACCCCTTAATGAAAGTCAGCTCTCTCTTCAACTAGGTGGCACAGTGGATAGGGCGCAAGGCCTGGAGTCAAGAAGATCCAAATTTAAATCAGACTTTAAACACTTACTAGCTGTTTGACCCTGCATAAATCATTTAACCTCTTTGCCTTAGTTCCCTTAACCATAAAATGGAGATAACAATTGCACCTACCTCACAGGGTTGTTGTAAGGATCAAATAACGTCTTCTTAAGGGACTTAACCATGGCATATAGCAGACATTTAACAAATTCTTCCTTCCATTTTTCCTTCCTTAATTTTCTCTAAGCACTTTGGGCACCTTCCTTGTATTTCTTATCTATCTATAGTATTGCTATTGATACTTACAGCTCATTTCCTCAAGTTGACTTGAGAACTTGGACTGAGGATAGTGAAATTTGAGACTGACTTCTGCCCAGTGTATTAATGAAGGAACACAACATTGGAGGAAGTGAATCTTATCAAAATGACAACTACTTCTGTAATATTGCATTCACTTTTGGTCTCTACACTTCAAAAGCGATGCTGATAAGCTTGATGGTGTCTGGAGATGGCCAACTGAGATAGTAAAGGGACCGTGGGATGTGGAGATCCGTTGAATGAAGAAATCGGGAAAGTTAAACTTGGAGAAAAGTGAGTGGGAGGAAGTTAGAAAAAGGCAAATTTAGGCATGAGGAAAAAGTAAAAAAAAATAAAAACCCAACACTTCCAATGATGCAAAATTGGAATGGACTTCTTCCAAAATCAGTGAGTTTCTCTCACCAGAGATTTTTAATCTAAGGCTAGGCCAAAACTTGTCACATATAATATCTTTCAGGGAAGATTATTGTCTAGGTGTCATCTAAACCAGATGGCTATTAAGGGTACTTCTAACTCAGAAATTCTGTGATTTTATGAAAATTTCTTATGGTATTGTTTTGTCCACACTTTTTATCACAGGTCCTTAATAAACTTTTGGTTAATCAATTTGAATTAGAGCTAGAAAAACAGACACCTTCAGCTCTACACAGAGGTACCAAGAACAGGAGGAGATTTTTAATATTGATAATCTTTGATATCAAAGCTGTTCTGTATCTAAAAGTGAAATTAGAAATTGGTGAAATGTTTTCCTCTTCTTGCTTCCTAATGAACAACCAGCCTAACACAAAGAATTATTCCCAATAATTATAAATAGGCATGTGCTACATCTCAAATTTCTTGGAGGTGCAATTCATACACGTCTCTATGTATTTATATCAACATAGACAGGAGGTAGAATGAACAACACTTCTCCTTTGCATGATGGCAATAGCTTATTACCACCCCTTTTCCCATTATACATACTCTTTTGCTAGTGTATCTTTTAATCTTTGTGATCTTAAATTGATCAATTCTGATTGCTTTTTAAAAAAGATTTAGAATGCTAATTAAAATAGAATAGTTTGTTTTTGATGGGCCAAAAAATAAGTACATATCATTTTATTTTTTAAATTGTACAAATCTACTATTATTCATCTTAGCTTCTTAACGGAGAAGAGAGTGCTTGAAAACACGTCTGGGTCTTGTACTTGGTGCTTAAGATGGAAGGAAAAGACATTAGTTCATAGCCTAAAGGCAAGTATTATGACATTCTTGTGGATTAAAAAGAGTGGTCCTTTAAAAAGACACATTGTGAAAGTTTAATTGATTATAAAAGGTTATTGTTGTTGTTGTTGTTGTTGTTTGTCCTTTACCTGGAAGAGGACCAAGGATGAAGCCTTGATTTGCATTTAAATTGGATATAAGTAAGGCAGAGCTGTGCAAAGTCATCAACTTCACTCTCTCAAGAGTTATCTAAGTCCAGTGGTAAGACAAACGTCAAGATGACTGGTGATGGCCCAGGATGCATGAGTGACCATGGCCTTTCTAAATTAAGGTCTTTCCCAGGTCTCAGTTTGTCTGAGGCCGGGCTCATTCATAGAAAGTCCTAGGTATTGTGATAGGGTTGACTCTATCCCTTTCTCTCTAGAAAAAAAAAACAACCAAAAATATTACAGTTGCTGAACTTGATGTATCACAAACTGATTGCAGCAACGTGCCCTACACTGTGTTCAGTAGCCAGCTTTTCTTTCTAACAGCCAAAGTCATTTTGTTTCTGCACACTTATCCTGACCATATCACAGAATCTTAGAGTTGGAAGGGACCTTAAATATCTAATGCATACCTGAATAAATGCCCTCTCTACAGAAATCCCAACAAAGAGTCCTCTATAACTATTTGAAGGTCTCCAGTGAGGGACATTCTGTTGACTCTCAAGACAAAACTTTCTACTTTTGAAGAGATCTAATTGTTGGAAAAGTTTTTAGGATATCAAATCTAAGCCTGTCTCTAAAACTGCAACACTTCTGAGGTCAAAGATGGTAAGTCTAATACTTTATGATGGCCCTTCCTTCAAATACCTGTCTTATCTCCCCAGAAATATGGTAAGTTCTTCAGGGTGGAATGAATGATCTTAAGATTCCCATGTACAGTGCCATAGTTTTCATTCCTATCTGATAAACTATTACAGGGTACCACACTTAACCTCCATTGTTCCCCCTTAAATATCTTACTTTCTCCCTCTCCTGGACAATGTGTCACTTTCCATTCACAGCTCTGCACCTCCTCACAGGCTACCTCTGACATTTGTAATGTTCTTTCTATAGATGAACTGAAATTCAATCTCCTTTTCATAGCCAGCCCTGGTTAAATGGAGGGAGGTGCAGGCATCCCACTTGATGCCCTGAACTTGTTCTTTTATTCAACTCCAATGGAGTTCACTTACATTCTTTACAGAGGACAACATACTATAAGTAATTAGCTTCCTAGTTATATTTAACATTCTGCACGTAATCACCTTGTCTTATTAGACCCTATATATTAATTGCACTGCAATTCAAAATACAATTAAGCAAGCACTTATTAAAACATCAAAGTTGATATCTAAAGTAAAGGTTACCCAAGGTTACTCTCTAATGTTTCATCATTCTATAACTAGTACTTCCTGCACTTTATCTCCTTTAGAATGTAAACTACTAAAGGTTTGAAATTATACTAATTCATTGACTTTGTAAGAGGCTTAGTATAGCACCATATGCACCATGGCCCTTATTAAATATTTTTTGATAAGTAGGATTGTAAGATCCTCAACAGACTGGTTTGGAATATGCTCTTGAAACACAAGTAGATCCATTATTAACCTACTTTATGTTTATTTAGTTTGCAATTTACTCACTTCATGATTACTCTTAATACATTTCATTTATAAACTCATATATCAATTAAAATAACAATTATCCTTTGTATATGTTATTTTCCCCATATGCCTATGTTACCTCATGCTAGCTATGTATATATGGATCATTAACTCCCCACACAACTTTTTCACCTTGCCCTGTTTGGCCCTGTGTGACATTCCGCACCCCTGCCTCCAGCTTCTTTTAATGGATTGTCTTCCCACATTAGAGTGTTAGTAAGTTGGACATAATAGATTTGTAGTTTTTATGTAGAATGATATTTTTTTCTTCTACCATGTTATGGACATGTTTGCTTTAATTCTTAAGTTCAGAATAAAAAATAAAATTTTAAAAATGTAAATTTTTTGAGGGCAGAGACTTGTTTTTCTTTTTGTTTGTATTTGTATTCCTAGAAATTAATATGCCTTAAAACTAACTATCATCTATCTATCTATCTATCTATCTATCTATCTATCTATCTATCTATCTATCTATCTATCTATCTATCTATCTGTCTGTCTCTCTATCCATCCATCTATCTATCTATCTATCCATCTATCTATCTCCTTATCTATCATCTAATGGATCATGTGACTGTCATGTTACATTTTGAGGGACTTTCCTCTCCATTTTCACACATGGACCCTATCATGCGTTATGCCATACACATAACACAGCTGGTTGAGGAACAGATATCCCATCTTTGGTTATTAAAGAAAGAGGATTAAACTGGTCCATAAGTGCATAACACTTACAACTTTGACCCAGTAAATTCCATAAGCTAACTGACTAAACTGCAGGGCTATAGAAACACAACTTCTACCAGAGTAGTAACAAAACAGAGTGAAAAGGAGCTAGATTTGGAATCAGAGGACTGGAGTTTGAATCTTGCATCTGCATTTGAATCCTGAATCTAGTGACACTAGATAAGTCAAGTAAAAGTGGGTGGAAACATCAGAACAAGACAGGGGTTTTTTTAATATGGGCATGGCCATCTAAGTTCTGAAGATATGTAACAAAGTCAGAAGCTTAGTTCAAAAGGAGAAGAGATAAACAGAAAGGAGAAAGCAGAGTAGTGTAATGGAGAGAAAGCTGGCTTGTAGTAAGAAGTTCTGAATTTTAATCTTGGCTACATTACTTACTATCTATGGGAAACTGGCTTAACCTCATATAATCCCCATCTGTAAAATGGGGATTATAATATTTGTACTACAATTTCTAAAATCCAGAACCTCATGCAATATACGTGAGCTATTGCTGTTACTGTAGCATCAACAAAGATTCCAAATTAAACCCCAAAGTAAAAATGAGAGATATACTGGAGCCATTGGACAGCAGATTATCAGTTCCTTTATTTTTGCAGAAGTAATGTTGATTTAATTATCATTCCCTAAGAAATTGTGTATTTGTGTGTATGTGTGAATATGCATACATGTATGCAACAAGACTGTACGTCTTCTCCCTGATCTTATTTAATACTCAAGATAAAGGCTGTCTCTCCAAGAAGGGATGGCGCAAATGATAAGTTGAGGTACAAGCAGCAGATGGTTGACACCAAAGTTTGGTAGAGAGTATTGGGAAGTTGAGAGGTGTACATATGAGAAGCAGTGTGGTATGCATGGGCAGTGCTGGAAAGCTAGCCTTACTGCTGGGAAGTAATGGGTTTTAAGTCCTACTGCAGACATATATCAGACACATGACAACTGCCAAGTCATTTACTTAACCTCTTAGTACCCGTAGGCAACTCTTTGGACCTAAATTACGATGAATTACAAATTTGCATCAGTGTAGTTTTGAAGCCCTGAGATCCCTACACTGATAAAAATCATATGTTCAAACTCCTCATCTTCTTACAACATTGGTAGGGAGGGAGGGAGGGCGGGGGAGAGGCGAGGCCTGGTCTTGGAAATCAGAAAACTCTAGTGGTTCCAAGTCCTGAATTTGAACCACATTACAGCAGAGAGACAGAATGGTACATTGGGTGGGCCTTGGGAGATACAGAGGCCTGCATTCAAGTCTTGCCTCCAGCACATAGTAGTTCTAACCACTGCTATGGCATTTAATCTCTCAATGTCCCAGGCAACTCCCTAAGACTGTAAATTAGAAATTAGCTGCTGATTGGCATCAGTGGAAGGAGCTTATAGAACCATGAAATAATGGGTCAGAACCAACACATACACACACACACACACACAGCTATAGATGGAAAGAAGGGGCAGTTTTATAAAATCTGAATATGAACAGAACCAAGAAAACACTGTAGACAGTAAGCAATATTGTTCTAAAAACAACTGAACAACTAAGTCATTTTGAGTATTTTAAACACTCAAACTACAAAGGACCTATGAAGGAAGATGCTGTCCACATCCAGAGAAAAGACTGATAAAGAGAAACATGTATAGTATGGTTTTCACACACACACACACGTGTGCATATCTATATGTGCATGTAGATATATACACATATGTTATATATGTGTGTATGTATATATGTGTGTATATCTTATGTGTGTATATATACACAGATCTATGTCTACGTATTTATGTATATATGTGTGTGCATATATATACATATATATATGCATAATTTGTGTCTAATGGTAGCCTTCTCTAGGGCAGAGTGGGGAGGGAGGGAGGAATAAAAAAGAACACAGCAGAGAACAAAAGAAAACTTAGAAGGAAACACAAAATAATAAGGGTAGCTTTGAAAACAATGTATAGTATTTACGACAGTTTTTTCCAAAAAAAAAAAAAAAAGGAAACTGTGAAATGGAAATTCATGGTTTTATATTGAATCCTCTTTTTATGCTATTCTATGTACATGGAAATGTTCCCCAAAGAATCCAAGTGTGTGTGTGTGTGTGTGTGTGTGTGTGTGTGTGTGTGTGTGTATGTGTGTGTGTGTATGCAGGTATATATAGGTGCATATATACACATATGAGTAGGTAGCTATAAATATGCATCTCAAAGAAAATTAAGTAAGGCTTCTGTTTGGACAACTCTTTTTTTTTTCTAAACCATGACTTCCATGATTACTCAGCTGCATACAATAAAATACTAAACAAGGTATAGTGGCATTTTATTCTTGATGACCTGAAAGTCATTCAGTGAAATAAACCATACTGGGGACATATTTAGTTATGAAAAAAGGTGGAATTCATTATAAAATATAACTTTTCTTGATTCGGACATAAAAATGGTAAAGCCGTACAATATTTCTAATTTCAGAAAGATTGATGCTTCCTATTCTATTACTTTTTTCTCCCTACTAGTCAGAAAAGAAATCCATCACGTGATCACCAAACCAGGAAACTTTAAGCTAAATTAAGCCTGTGAATCACTATGTCTATTGTGCTGGTAGTACACATGCTTCAGTATATGTTTCCAATTCTAATTATTATGGTTCAATGAAAATTAAGGTAGGCCCCAGGGTTCTGCTGCAGGAATGCTCCAAGTACCAGGTACCTTAGCCACGCCAATTAACACAAACCAGAAATCAGGCTGAATCTAAAAGAATTATGCCGTGGGCAAGTACATTTTTGTTGAAACCTGAAAATTTATCCCACTATGACCAGTCTCCAACTTACAAGTAGTTTGTATTTCAAACGTTTGTTGTTAAGTTGGATGCTTGGATAACTATTTACCAAGAAGACATTTTTCTACCCTTAAAAACAAATGATTAAAATGGTGCTTAGGCTCTCAGGACAGTCCCCAGAAGCCTGTTTACTGCACACTATTGTTTCATCATAATATTAAACTAACAGAAATGTAGAGTATTGTAGCTGGAAGGGAACTACTTAGAGATTTAGAGAGGAAACAGGCTCAAAGAGAGGAAACGATTAGAATTAAAACTCAGGTGTTGGGACTTAGGTTTGTTGTTCACTCATTCAGTCATTCCGTCATGCCCCATTCTACATGACCCCATGGACTTTGACTAAGGGATTTTCTTGGCAACAATACTGGAGTGGTTTGCCATTTCTTCAGCATGTCCCCATTTTAGAGATGAGGAAACTGAGGCAAAGAGTTAGACTTGCCCAGGGTCACACAGTTAGTAAATGTTTGAGGCCAGGTTTGAACTCAGGTCTTCCTGACTCCAGCCCTGGTGCTCTACCCACTAAACCACCTAGCTACCCCTTGGACATCTATACCAATGTATTAAAAGTATCAGTGAATCAGAATATAATGCCACTCTCTGTTCACTTCAACACTGTATTTATTAGGCTTCTTCTACGTGCCAAGCCCTGTCTTAGGCATTGGGGAAATAAAGCAAAAATGAAACAGTCCTTGCCTCTAGATACACACACACACACACACACACACACACGTATAATATATATTATTGAGGGAAAACAACGTATACATACATAAGTAAACACAAAATAAATACAAAATGATTTCTTTGCATACAAATTTTAAGCAGCTAGAGCTAGGAGGCACAGTGAGTGCAGGACTGAAGAGTCAGACTTTAGTTCAAATTTTACCTCAGGTAATTACTGTGACCCTAAGCTAGACACTTAACCTTTCTGTGCCTCAGTTTCCTCATCTGGAAAATGGGAGTGAAAACAGTAGCTACTTCATGGAATTGTTGTGAGGAACAAATGAGACAACATTTAGAGAACTTTGCAAAGTTTAAAGTGCTATATAAAGGCTAGCTACTAATTAATTAGGGGCAACTAGGTGGCAGAGTAGATAGAGTACTGGGCCTGCAGCCAGGATGAGTTCAAATCTGACTTCAGACTCTTACTAGCCATGTGACTCTGGGCAACTCACTTAACTCTATTTGCCTCAGTTTCCTCATCTGTGAAATGAACTTGAAAAGGAAATGGCAAACTACTCCAGTATCTTTGCCAAGAAAATCCCCAAATCACAAAGAGTTGGACATGACTGAAACTAATAAGCAATAAAAATTAATTATTATTATTTATTTCATGAGGAGAGGGCATAGGTTTATTATGAACAATGGAACAGGGCACAATGACTGGGGACAGTGTAATTAAGCTGATATGAATGGGAATGAGAGAGTAGGGAGGAGTGGCCAAGGACAAGCACTTTGGAATAGGTAGTCTAAAACTCTCAGAATTACATAGATATGGAGTGGAGCCATAGTGTAGGAAATGGTCACTTTTGAAAAAATAATGATGACTTGATTATCTATGAAAGAAGTTGGGGTAGAGCATTAGCCCTGGAGCCAGGAGGACCAGAGTTTAAATCTGGCATCTGACACTTAACACTTACTAGCCATGTGACCTTGGGCAAGTCACTTAACCCCAATTGCCCTACCTTCCCCCCTCCAAAGACAAACAAACAAACAAAAAGAAGTTGGGAGAAGACAAGACATTCATCCAGCAAGAGAGCATTGTATCCTATTCCTGGTCCTGGTTCTGCCTAATAACAGTCAAGGTGAGGGTTGGTAGAGCCAGGCTGGTTATAAAAGAATGAAAAAATGACTGACCATTCTCAACCAGGTCAGCTTTGTCCCAGAACTTACTCCAGTGTTGAGTGGACTACTTCTAGGGAAGGGCAGGATGGTCTTTATTTGAGGTCTAGTAGACAGGCAGGTATCTAGGTCCTGGTGCTATGTGATTATATCAAGATAGGGGTCAGTGGAATCCATGAAAAAGTGCATTCCGAGATTCAGCTTGGGGTTTAAGAATACATATTTTTAGCTATAGATTCAGTGAATTGCCTGCCTAAAAGTAAGAATGGGAATTCCCCTTGATTCAAGCTACCTCCAGCTGTGCCAGCAGCAAGGGAGAAAGATGGCAACAATGCCTGCTCAAATGTAAATTTCATTTGTTAATTTGGATTTTGTAAGTTGCAGACTGACTATGTGATAGAATTACATCATTAACTTAAATAGAATTATGTCATTAACAAATTCAAATTCAATTGTAAACTTCAGGGAAAACAAAACAAAAAGAAACTTCCTTCTTTCAAAGAGACACAAGTCCTTTTAAAATGCCAACTATTAAAGATACAGCATTGTAATTTATGGGTAGTTCAGGGGATTTTTCAAGAGTACTCTTTAACTATCTGGGATTAGTACTCTGACTTTAGAACCTAGGCCCACCTATGCAACTTCACTGGATGCTTTCATTTTAGGTCACCGATGTTTATTTATATCAGACACATCTTAAATTCAGCAGGAACTCAAACACAGGAAAGTCTGGCCCATATGGGCAGTTTCAGTTTATTAGTTCACAAAATCTCAGAGTGGAGAAGGATCTCAGGAGCCATCTAGTCCAAGTTATACCTATAAAAGAATTCTCTCTGCAACAGAGCCAGCAAGCCTTCCCTTGAAGACTTCCCCCAAAACGGAGAGACCAACTAAATCCCAAAGCCAGCCCATTCCACTTTTGGAGAGCTCTAATTATTCAGAAGTTTCTCATTATAGCAAACCTAAGTTTGCCTCCTTGCAATTTTTTTGTCCTCTGAGGCCAAGTAAAACAAATATAACCCCTCCTTTTTTTGTGCCAAAGCACATGACTTTAAAAAAAAGGACTCTGACACCATCTTTACCCATAATTAACCTATGAGACAGTTTGGTTGAGAATATTTCCATACTACTTTAGCAAGGCTCGTTTACTTTAGGGGAATTCCATGTGAGCAATTCAGGCTTCCTATACTTCAATGAAACAGCACCATATTATATAAGCTAAATAAAATAGTACCTTATTTGTTTCAAAGAAATCTCATTTGAGGAATTCAGGTTATCCAGTGCTCCAGGGATATGACATTATCATAGAATGTATTCGAAATTGTAGAAAAACAGAGGCTCGTTTTTTTTTCTTTTTTACTAACAATCTATGTGTCAAATTCTAAGGCCAGGATACTGGGAGTGGGTGGATATTTTTAATTGTGTATTTTTAATAGCTAGGTGCCATTAGACAGCAATAGAATATTTTTACACTTTTAAAATCTAATCAGATTTAGAAAAGCTATTTTAAATCTTCCAAAAAAAATTACATAGATGGAACCCAGAGCCTATAGCTACTTTACTGATACTGACATTATTGGGGATACTTTTGTCAGGAAGTTTGGCAGATAGATGCCATATTTTTACTTTTTTGTGGAATTTAATCTCCAAAAATTCTAAATATTTTATTTAATTTATTAATGCTATCTTACTCCTCTCTCCTAACTCAGCTATTGTGAGAACATTTTTTAGGCAAAATGATAAAGTGATTCATGTGAACTATTCTTAGCATTTATGTATAAAGAAATTATTTATAAAGAAATAATCAAAAAAGTTCATAGGTTTGGTTGTTATGGTTGAACAAAGAAAGAAGAGTTGTAATAATAGATCTTTGCTCAAGCTAAATATATATAATGAAAATGCTGGTGCTTTTACATTATTAGATTAATACCCCACATTTCCCAGACTGAACAGCTGAAGATTTTCTACTGAATAAAATGCTTGAAGTTACATGTATGGAAGTAAATTCATAAAGATCTTTGACATTCATGCTCTTAGCTGTTAATGGTTCTCACAAAGTATAAAAAGACAAGGCAAAAACACCACCTAAAATACATTTTATCGTGCATAAAACTAAGAGAGAGTTTTATCACAAGAACTTTTAGAACATTATAAAGGAGCAAAATGTCATTTTTACCTAACGTGAATCTCTTAGAACATTTAAGTTTGCAAATACAGGGAATGATAATGATCTATTTCTAGGAGATAATAAGAACTAAAAAGTGAACTTTTACAGACACTGGAAACATGAAGCCAATTGTCCTGACTTGTGCTTAAAAAAAAAACCCCACATTACTTTAGCAACATAAATGCTTGTACTCTGCCTGTAATGATTAAACTTTAGGGTGACTCAGGTGTCAGAGACATTAGCTCATCACCGAGAATCAGTAGCAACACGTTTGACATACAACCCCTCCACAAAGCTGTCATGAACCACTTCATAATGATGTGAGTACCTGGATAGGCACTCTCTTGCATGTGAAGATTTATGCTTCGATTTCCCTGTCACACAAACGTACCTTCAAGTACTCAACCTCTTTACGATGAATTTTTGATTGGTTTGAAATCCATATGGCTGAAACAAAAAGGACAATGAATAAATTCACTAGTAAAGGTCAGGTTGATGCATCTATTGTTAATTATAATCATTTGCTTGAACTACGCGCCTTTTGGTTCACCAGATTTATAAATGTGAGTATAAGTCACTTGAATTTTACAAGTGTGTATACACGTTAGTTGTATATTTACTGGCAGCACCAGATTTGTTGAACATTCACAAATAAAACATCAGCAATCTTGCTAAAAGTAACAAAGGATACGATTCAACTGTATGAACAAAATGGAATGAGGCAAATATGAAATTTTGAACTTTTTAACAATGCAAAAAAGTTATATTGTACAATTTCCTCCAGGTAAAATATGGGGGGGGGGAAGAGCATTGCCTCTGAAATAGAAGTTGTGAATTCAAATCTCAACTCTGGACAGTTACAACCTGTGTGACATTGAACAAGTCATAGCCTCTCTGGTCCACAGGGATTTGAACTAGATGGTTGGTACATGGGGTTCCTTCCAGCTCTAAACTATACTGCTATGAGCCTATGACTTTCAAAAAAGTCTTTTTCTTATTATTCCTTCTTTGTAGTGTCTATCATGAGTTAGGTATACATATGAAGAAATTAGACCATTTATTTAAAGTAGTTTTAGATCTTATTCATATAATTTTGGAAGCCATGAACAATTCTGTTGCTTAGAGGCAGCTTAGTGTAGGAGGAAAAAATAGATTTCTAATCAAGAGAAGGCATGGCTTCAAACATTCACAATGAAAGTTATGTAAGATAAGAAATTGACAAGTTCATCAAATCTTAGTTTTTTAATCTGTCAAAGGCTGGTAATAATACTTTAACTACCTGTAAAATCTGGAGATATACAGTTTATAAACCTTCATACGCTATGTAAATATGAATTATTATCAACGTAATTACTGAATATGGTCACTCTTCTTTCCTATTTGCATACTGTAGCCCAAATTTGACTTCAAATCTGACTTCAGACACTTACTAACTGTGAGACCCTAGGCAAGTCACTTAACCCTGTTTGCCTCAGTTTCCTCATCTTTTAAATGAGTTGGAGAAAGAAATGGCAGACCACTCCAGTATATTTGCCAAGAAGACCCCAAATGGGGTCAGAGTCAGATACAATTGAAACAACTGAACAACAACATGTTATAATTTATGTATTGCATAATATATAAAAAACACATTATATTTATATAGATAGATGTATATCCTTTTGCCAAATCATATTTATAGATACATAGATACATAAATGCATGAAAGTTGGTTTGACTGAACATCACTTTCACATTCATGTCAAAGGAGGGAGTCAGGATATATTTATTATCTTATGACTAAAAGGAAACTTAAAGGTCATAAAATTATAGATTTTAGATGGTTTGGCTCCCTATTTTTTACATGAATATGAAAATGGAGTTTGGTCCTCTAAAAATAATGTCAGGAGCATGAAAGCTCAGAACAAGGTGAAAAACTGGTGGGGTATGCTAAGTATATTCAAAAAGTAGTTTTTTTTTTTTCCAAACGCTATTATCAGGTAAAGGGGGAGGATCAAAAAAAGGAGTAAGTCGGCTCTGCTGGTTGATGGAGAAAAAGGACAACAATTCAATTTCGCTTTGTTTCTGTTTTCTTTTTCAAGAAGAATGATAATTGGGCTGAAAAAGACAAAAGAAAAATGGTTTATAGAAAGATGATACCCAAGACAAGAAAGGAGTAGAGGGAACCTAGCTGCCTTTGATGAGTTCAGTTTAGTTGACCTAGACAAATGACATTCTCAGGTACTGAAAGAACTCGCAGACATGACTGCTGAGCCCCTTTCAATGATTTTTGCCGGATTATGAGAATGAAAAAAGAAGAGGTATTGATTTTTCAAAATATGGAAGAGAATGGAGTCTGCAAAATGGAGGCCAGGGACCTTGAATTCAATTCCCGAAAATATTTCAGAAGATATTATTAAAGGGATGGTTGAGAATATCTAGAACAGGAATGTTAATTGCAAAGAGCCAGCATGGATTTATCAAGGAGTGGTCATGCAAGATTCATAGGAAAATCTAGAGAGGATGGTCTGTGAACCAGTGCTTAGCCGTTGTACTTTCTGAAGGCTAACTAACCTTTCTTTCTCCTCTTTTAATTTTTTTGGGTTAGGGTTATTAATCTGGTAGACCATGGAAATTCTGCATATATAGTTTACCTATACTTAAGTTAACTTTTTGACATGGTCTTGATATTTTTGTGGAAATGATGGAAGGTAGCAAACTATACAATAATATGATTATGACTCAGAATTGGTTGAACGGTCATACCCAGAGAAGTTATCAGTATTTAGATATGTATTTGGAAGGAGATATCTACTGGTGCTCTAGGGATCTGTGATTGAGACTGGGCCAATAAACATATTTGAACAGTTACTTGGATAAACGAATAAGCCACACTTATCAAATTTACAAATGGCAGGAACCTGAGAGGGATGGTCAATATACTCGATGACAGAAACAATTATTGAAGAAGTTGATAAACTAGAAAACAGTCTCCAAAGTGGAGGTCAGGACATGGTGAAAGGGGGAGGGGGAAGGGTTGGTGGTCTATTCCCAAGAGATATATAGTCAGCCAATCAGAGTGTGGGAATATGGGTAATATCCCATCCTTCCCACAATAGCCAATTATGGTAGATGTCTCCAAAACAACTTTATTTAGCATCAACGGCCAACCACTAGCCCATTCTGTGTTCTCCCTTTGCTGGGCAAGCTCCCAGTTTCTTCCATTCTGAGCCAGGTTGGGAATCCTTGAGAACAGTCATGAAACAAACCCCAAGCAACAATAGCAGCAATTGTATAGGTGCCATTTGAAAAATCCTCCTCATACTCATTCTTACTGCTATCTTCCAGAACACTGCACCAGGCAGTTCTTGAAGGGTGGGATTTGCATTCCAAGGTAGTCAATAAGTGAGTAAGAGCCCCATCCTCTTTCTCATTTGATATGGGATGAAGTACTACAGAATGAAGAGGAATAGATGGTTGGTAATGGGCACAACAGCTCTTGTGACAATATCTTTTCTCCCAAAGTCATCCTCTTTCAAACTTCCCTATTTCTGTTCAGGGAACCATCATCCTTCCAGTCACTCAGACTTATAACCTCAGAGTTGTCATTAGCTCCTCACTTTTTCACCAGATCTTGTTTCTACTTTCTCTCTCTCTCTTTCCCTCTCTCTTTCTCTCTCTCTCTCTTTCTCTCTCTCTCTCTCCCTCCCTCTCTCTCT
>CM053598.1:113721955-113747483 GCA_028646575.1 Pseudocheirus occidentalis | reverse complement strand
TCACTTTTATCTCATCCTTTCTAAATTCCTATTTTTGTATATTTTATATGTAATTATTAATACGCAGCTTCTACCATCCCATTTATCTCTGAACATTCTGTGATTCTTCTTGTAGTATGTGGGCCAGTACCTACAGCTTGGAAGTACTTTGTTAAACAACATTTCTGTTGAGAGAGTGCTGGTTATAATAGGATTTGACTTTAATTTTTGTTATTTTAAAATTATAAGCAATAGTACTCTATTATTTTTACTGCCCATTTCATTTCCTACCTAGGATAATAGAAAGAGTAAGAAAAATATGGCTCTATTATTACCATTACCATGTTAATGTTGGGGAGGGCAGTATAAATAACTATTTCGTTAGAAACTGCTCATTTTTTCCTTCTCTGATTTAACAATTTGCAGCACACCTCTGACAGAATAAACCTGAACACTCCATAAACTTCTCCTTTCAGTTCCTATTCTAAGAATAGAATTTAGACTACTTTCCTACCTTAGCTCAAACATCTTAACATTTTATGAGATTTGATTCTTTATTGAAACTGACTTTGATATGAAGTTGATGCTTATAAATTCAGTTGTTTGAGCCAAGAAAGGAACTGAATTTTTAAGCAGAAAAAAATATATTTCCATGCTCCCCTGAGGGAAGAATGGCGAGACCAATTTCACTCAAATGCAACACCTTTTGGTGCAAGACCAAATATAGAGAGTTGCAGCCCTAAAGGAAAATTTTTCAGCAGTTTGAAACCATTGATAACAAGGTTATAATGATGAAAATCATTTTGCTACTGGCCAAGACTGGACATTTTTTCCCACACACAAGCAGAAAGGCTTCTGGGTTAAGACAGGAATGAGTCATCTTTTAGTCTTCAGTCTTGAAATTCAGCTAGAGAGACAACATGGTGGTAGATATTTCCTAGTACTGGTCACTGATCCACTTATTTTAAGTAGGATTCTATCTCTACAACACCTTTCACATTTGTATCCTCTCTAGTCAAAGCTACTGTTCTAGTTGAGACTATCTCAACTCCTCCCTGAATTATTCTGTTAGCCTATTAAGTGGTGCCCCTACCTCAAATTTTACCTTCATCGAAGCTATCTTACCAAAATAAACTTCCTAACTTATAAGTCTAACCATGACACTTTTCTAGTCTTGCTGAAAAACCTGTTTTGATTCCCCATTGCCTATACAAATACCTTAGATGGCACGAAATTGCCTCAAACAACCTTTCTGACCTAATTTTATCTATCTATTTCTTTATCTATCTATCTTTGACAGGAGTGTCTGTCACAATGATATGGAAGATAATGGTGAGAATGAGGGTGATGGGAATTTTCCCAAAAGCACTTGTGCAATTACTGTTATTGTTGTTGTCTGGGCTGTGTTTATGTTATAACTGTTCTCACTGTGTGGGAGACAGAGGGATGTGAACCTGGATATGACTTGAGACAAGTCAATAGAGGAACATGGTAGTCAAAAAAGTTACTGTTATTCTAGAGCTCATTAAGTGAGCCATAGTATCCAGAGTAACACAGATGAGAGTCCTGCTTATTCAACTGTTTTCCTCCTTAACTCCTCCCCTGATGGGTAGAAAAGACACTCCAGAAGGAACCCTTCCCAGACTGTTTGGCTGCTCACACAGATTGGATGAGATGGAAGTCACCTACTCTCTTTCTTTTGATAATAGAGAAGGCCATTGTGCCTTACCATCTGCCCAACCTCTACATGATGCAGGCCCCCAGCACTGCCATCTGTCCTAATAATGTAGCAGAAGTACCCTAGAGTATTGCCATTTGTACTCCCACTATACCTTTTAGATTTCTTGGCTTTCCATCCACCCTACAGCTCAGCTTGCTATAGGGAAGGAACTACCTCTCCTTATTTGTATCTCCAGACCTTAGCACATTTTTTGGCACATAATAAGCATTTAAGTACTTTCCCATTAATTTATTCTTTCAAGTTTCTTTTTTATTGATAGTTCAATTTGATAGTCCCTTATACTGAACATAGAAGGTCAGGAAGGGAATTTAGAAATTATAGTCCAATCTCCTTCCTTTAGAAACTAAAGTTGAGAAGGTTAAGTGATTCACCAAGATCACACAACTAATCAGTAGATACTCTAGGATTAGAAACCAGGCAGTGTAGAACGGTGGGGAAATCATTGCTCTAGAGTCAGAGGACCAGGTTCAAATGCCCCTAGTTGCTACTTACTACTTGGGTGGCTTTGGACAAATCACTTAATCTCTCTGAGTTCTGTCTCCATTTCTGTAAAATGAAGGGGCTGGACTACTTGACCTCAGAGGTCCTTTCCAGTTCTAATTCTATAATCCCATGATTCCAAGTTCAGGGTACTTTCCATTAAACCACGTTGATCTTTCTTCCCAAAATGTCCAATAAAGGGGCACAGAAAACAATTTGAAATGAGAATCATATTTAAAATTTCAAGACAAAACACAGCTTTCCTACTAGTTTTCATTAAGGCAATAAGTAGCCTATCAAAGAAGCAAGTAAGATAGCAAAATATAACTGAGTGATTGTCATATGCATGGTATAGTTGTGGAAGATACAAGGAAGGAAAAAGATGTAATTCCTGCCTTCCAGTGAGATGACAAATTAAAACAATAATACAGATAGTAGCATAATATAGTTTCAGAGAAAGGAGAAATTGCTATGATTTGGGAAATTGGTTCAGTCTGGTCAGTGGATAAACCATTGAACCAAGACACAGAAGACTGGCTTTGATACAGTATACCTATGACCTTGGACAAGTAATGTTTCCTCTAAGTTTCCTCATCTGTAAAATGTAGAAGATTTTCTGTAAGTCTGTTACTTCATTTGTAAAATAAAAAAATCTTGAGTTTTAGTCTTCTGTATGTACAATATTGGTTAATTTCATTGAGAAGCATAGCATTCAGAACAATGGGGATGATAGTCTGGTGGTTCTCTGTCCTGGTCAGACCACATTTAGAATATTATGTTCCATTTGGGATGGCATGTTTTAGGAAGGACACTGAGGAGAAAAGAGAATGCATTGTACAATCACATGAAAGTCCTTTATTTCTTAAAGGTTAAGAAATAAATATTTCTTCAGAGTAAAGTCTTTTTTCCAAATTTACTTAATCATACTTCTAGGAAAAGAATGCCCTCTACTAAATGCCACCTACTCTCCTTTTTCCAGAGATCTAATCACTTTCCATTAGGGAACTAAAAATGAAAGAACTAGTGCTAAGCACATATAAAAATCAGTTAAGGGTAGGAATCAGATTTAGAGGTAGACACCTTAGTCTAGTTGAGGATATTGCCTAACTACCCCTTTGATTAGACTTAATGGTTAAGGAAATGGTCTTCTAGGATGTGCCATCATTTTGAATAGCAACTGTTATGCCTGATTGTTTTTAAAACCTAAGCTCTGTAACTGTAGTCCATCATATTACCAATTTTTCCTTGTTTGAGGATACTATACATTATAACCCCAGTATGGCTTGGGTTTGATTTCTGAAGTTATGAGGAAGTTCTGATGTTTTGGATACTTCCCCCTTTAAGCAGAAAGACCAAGACAAAACTGGTTGAATTTATAAATTGTTTCTGACAGGCTTGTGTCTCAAATGAGGCAGAGTACAGTATTTTTTTTCTTCTTTGACAATGCCATGGGAAGATCAACTGAAGGAATTGGGAATGCTTAGCCTAGAGAAAAGATGGGGATGGACTGGGGAGAGGGAGAGGATAGTTAGCTTTAGCATTTTGAAGGTTTATCACATGGAAGAAGGATTATACTTGCACTCATTCCTAGAGGGCAAAACTATCAGCAATCAGTAGAAATTTAGGGAGATGAGATTTCAACTCAAAGGAAAAGTATTCAAAGGAAATGAAATTTAATAGAGATAAATTTAAATTCTCACACTTGAAAATTCAAGTTTACAAGTAGAAGGCAGATAAAATGTGACTAGAAAGCACTTCAGTTCAACTGAAAAAGACCCTGGTGTTTCTGGTGAATTGCAGGTTCAATATGAGTCACTGGTATCCAGCAACCAAAAAAACTATTGTAATCTTTGGCAGCAATAAAGAAGAGGAAAATTTTATTCCCATTGCCCCCACCTATCCTGATCAGATCACATCTGAAGCATCATGTTCATCGCTACAGTCCATATTTCAAGAAGGACATTGAGAAGCTGGAGAGCAACCAAGATCATGAAGGGCCTTGCAATCATCTCATGTGAGCACTGACTGAAGAAACTGGGGATGTTTAGCCTGGAGAAGAAATAACTTCATTGGGGTATGATAGCTGAATACTTAATATTTCAAGGGCTCTCAAGTAAAGAGGTATTAGACATGTTTTCCTTGGCTTCAGAAAGCAGAAAGCAATGAGAAAAAGATTTTGGATTGAAATAAGGAAAAACTTAAAAATTAATGCTGTCTGAAAATCAAATAGAGCACTTTGGGAACTAGGGGTTGTCCCCTCCCTGTCTCTGTGAGCTGAACAATCAACCACTTGTTGGCAATATTATAGAAGGACCCTTCCTACTCCAAAATTCTGTGATTCTGAGTCATATTACACTCTTTGAGTGTAGGGATTACTTTAAATTTCATCTTTGTATCCCCAGCATCTAGTACAGAGCCCTACAAACAGTAAATGCTCAGTAAATGTTTAAATTGATTTCTGACATCATAATAACTTTATTATCTACTTCATAAAACCATCTTAAGGAAAGCATTTTGGTAGGCTATAAAGAATCACATAAATGTTAGTAGTTTTTGCTTTTATTATAGACCTTGAACAGTACTTTAAAGGCAAGGTATGACTAGGATAGATTGAAAGAGAGGCAAAGGGCACTTTCAGATTAATAAAAAAAGGAGCAAAGATGAATGAAATATAGTTAGAGGAAAAGAGGGAGCAAACCAGTGTGGCCGTAGTGAAGAGTTTGAGTTGGGAAGAGTGATGGGGAGAAAAAAGATCTGAAAGACGGAATGGAACTGGGGAGTAACTATATTAATTTTGAAAATATTAGGAAGATATCACCACTATCTGTTTAATGCACTGCCAAGCACTGATAAAGATAGACAACTCCACCAAAGTTGGAAATCAGAGTCTAATTCCTGCGGAATGTATTGGGCAAGCACTCAATTATGTCATTTTTTATCATTGCCACCATCAATGATACAGAAAAGTATGGATCCTTAATTCAAAATCAGTGACATTGTGGTGTTTTACTTTGAATTAATAAAGTCCAATCCATAAAAGTTTGCCATATTTAGAGGCAGTTTCTTCCTGAAGCTCCCATGGTACATTGCCTACTGCCTGTGAACAACTACCCTGCTTCTGTGTCTGGGAGATACCTGAAACTCAACATGTTTGAAACATAGCTCATGGTCTTCTCTCCTAAATCTTCCCTTCCCTTCTAACTTTCCTTGTTGTGTTAAAAGGGTGCCATTCCATGCAGTCATCCTGGCTTGAAACTTTGAAGTCACCTTTTACTCTTTCTATTTTCTCATTTCTCACATGCAATTAGTTGCCAAGTCATCTCTTCCTGCCTCTGCTATGTTTCTCAAATCCATCCCATTCTTTCCATTCCCACTGTCCCTAGCATACTTTGGGCTGTTGATATTTCTCCTCTAAACTATTTTTAATTGCTTTCTAATTGGTCTTCCTACATTTCCAATCCATACTATGTACTGTTGCCAAAGAAATTTTTCATATAGAGATCTAAGCACTTCATTCCACTGTTCAAAAATATTCCACCACTTCCCACCTGCCTACAAGATAAAATATGAACTCTTTATCTGAGCATTCAAGGATAATAATAATATCCAATATTAACCAGCATTTATATATCTCTTACTATGTGTAGGCACTTTACAAATGAGAAGTAGGTGCTATAACTATATCCATTTTACAAACGACAAAACTGAGGCAAATAGAGATTAAGTGACTTGCCCAGGGTCACTCAGCTAGTTAGTATCACAGGCCACATTTGAACTCAATTCTTTCTGACTCCAGATTCAGTGCTCTATTTACTGTAGCACTTACTTTTTCAGCCTGTCCACCAAACTGGACAACTGTATTTCTGCAACTTAATTCTGCCCTCTCCTGCCACATTGCACTAACACAGACTTGGAAAGGAATTCCTCAATATCTTCATTTGTTGAAATCCTTAGATTCCTTCAAGTCTAAGACTGAGAGTCCCTCTTCTTTCATGAAGCTTTCAATGATAACCCTTTACAAATAAAAATGATCCTTCCCCCCATAATCACTTTCCCTCTCTCTTTTCTACATATTTACCACAGTCTACCTAATTATTTGTTTACACCTATTATCCCCCCTTGAGGGACAGCCTAGTATTGCAGATAGTCCAGATTTTCTTGTCAAGAACACTGGAGTAGTTTGCTGTTTCCTTCTCCAGCTTATTTGACACATGAGGAAACTGAGGCAAGCAGGGTTAGGTGACTTGCCCAGGGTCACACAGCCAGTAAGTGTCTGAGGCCAGATTTCCTGACTCTAGGCCCAGAACTCTATGGACTGCACTACCTACAATAATCAATTACTGCCCTCTGGCACCTCTCTAAAATATGGTTCTTAACCTGAGGTTTGTGAATTTATACATACATACACACACAAATATATGTGTATATGTGTGTGTTTTAATAATTATTTCAGTTTAATTGATTTCCTTTATAATTTTATGTATTTTATTTCATGCCTTTAAAACCATTGTTCTCAGAAAGCATCCAGATCCTTCATCAGACTGCAAAGGGGACCATGCCACAAAAAAAAAGTTAATAGCCCCTGCACTAAGACCAAGCTAGAGTCAAGGAGACTAGCTGTATGTGTGGGAGGAGTTTGCACATGGGCAATTTCCCAAGCTGATGAAAAAAAAATCTGGCCCTAATCCCCCTAGAAGACTTTGAGCTCCTCAGGGGTAGTGATTATGTTGTTTTCTGTCTTTGAATCTGCCCAGCACCTAGCATACTGCTTAATAACTGTTTGTCTAACTGAACTGGAACTGTTTCTATTCCTAGTGGTGAGCCCTTCAGTTATAATTAAAATCCACTTCAACAATTTCAGAATATAGCTTTAAATCAAAGTGTCAAACGTCATGCAATATGAACAACTGGATCTATTTTCTTTCCATAGTTTTTAATGAGTGCTTCATTATCTGGCCATAAATTAAGGTATGGGGGGCAAAAGTATATCTGATAATAGCACACTAATCTGGTTGTTATTTATCTGGCTGTCTTATCTGTATGTAATAGCTAAGAACCAGGAATGAAGAAAAAAAGTCTTTAATGGACTCAAATAGATAAAAGTAACCCATTCACTAAATCTCATATACTTTAATGGTAGGAGAAGTCCTCAGGTCTTCAGTTTGGAGCCCACTTTCTCTTATTTTATATATGACTTTAATAAAGTTAGATATTTGCCCTCTCAGTCTATAACAGGCTGGGGCAGCTAGATGATGCACTGGCCCTGCAGTCAGGAAGACTCATCTTCCTGAGTTCAAATCCAGCCTCATACACTTACTAGCTGTGTGATCTTGGGCAAGTCACTTAACTTTCTTTGCCTCAGTTTCCTCAGCTATCAAATGGGCTAGGGAGGGAAATGGCAAACTACTCCATTATCTCTGCCAAGAAAATCCTACATGGGGTCATGGAGAGTCAGATACCTGAGATGACTGAACAATAACAAGTCACGGTAGGTTAGAAACATCAAATTTGTGAGAGTAGAAGGAGATTGTTCATAACTACTAATAGAGACTGATGCCCTGCCAACAGCTGGCAGCCTGACATTTAAGAAGGAGATAAGAGAAGTATAAGCTGCAGTCAATGAGCCTTTATTAAACATTTTCTATGTACCAGGTACTATGTTCAAACTTGAGGAGACAAAGAAAGGCAAAAACAAGGTCCCTGCTGCCAAGGAGCTCCAGTCTAATGGGGGAGACAAGATGCAAGGAACTATGTATAACATGAAATAGAATTAAAATTGGGTTAAACTGGATAAACCTGAGATAAACTCAGAAAGAAGCTACTAGCATTCAGGAGATCTGGGAATACTGGGCTTCTTGTGAAAGCTAATATTTGGGCTGAGAATTGAAGGAAGTCAAGAAGACAGGAGGCAGAGACTAAGACAAAGAGTATACTAGCCACAGGGGACAGCCACTAAAAGCACACAGAGTAGGGAGATGGAGTGTCTTGGGAAAGAAACAGCAAGGAAGACAGTGTCACTGGATGTTAGTGGAGAACATGGAGCAATGTAAAGTTAAAATATAAAGCATGAGAGGAATATAAAAGGCAGGAAGTGGTCAGAATGTGAAGAGTTCTAAACACTAAACAGGTTTCTGTATCTGATGTTAGAGGTACAAGTGAGCCACTGGAGACAGCTGAGCAGGGGAATGACGTGCTCACTTTGGGAAAGATTGCTTTTATAGTTAAAAAAAACCAAACTGAAGCCCACTTTAAATGATTTGTCCAAGGTCTTAGACAAGAAAAAGGGATTTCTCTTTTCCATCTTCAAATCTAGGGCTCCTTCTACTCCCCTTCACTGCTATAGTCTTCACAGTTCTAATTTCCCTCAGGCTCTGCCTTCTCCTCTTAGTAGACTAGCAGTCATCAGTGTGCCCACCAGAACTTCCGCAGGGTCTGCCTTTTGAATCTCCCATAAGATTCCAAATCAAGTCCCATGACTTTGTGTTCATGATCATCAATGTTGCAGTTAATTGGGTTGAGTATTTGACATGTGGCAGTGTATTCTGCTCATATGTTCCCACAGATATAGTGCACTTCTTGTGTGAGATGGGGTATTCAAAAAATGACAATTTAAGATATGGCTGCTGGGCAGACTGCTCTCTTCTTGGAACTGCTATACCAGGAGAAGGTCCGGTCATGCTACTCACAAGCTACTCTACCTCTTTCACCAATAATACACTAGTTCCTTAGCCTTCAAATGGGTATTTTCTTTCCTTAACCCTACACTTCATAGCTCCCTTTAATGTTTTATTTTCCCCCATTATAATATAAATTCCTGGAGAATAGGAATGGTCTTGGTCTCTTGTTTTTGTATCCGCAGTTGTAATCACAATGCCTGGCACACAATAAATACTTAAGAAAGACTTGTTCTATTTATATCTCTACCTAATCTATCTATCTGTCTGTATATCTATCTATCTATCTATCTATCTATCTGTCTGTCTGTCTATCACTGTCTATTTATCCTGTCCTTCTACCCTATCTATCCTATCTTTCTATCCTATCTGTCTGTCTATCTATCCTGTCTTTCTCTCCTGTCTATCTATCTATCTGTCTATCTATCTATCTATCTATCTATCTATCTATCTATCTATCTGTCTGTCTATCACTGTCTATTTATCCTGTCTTTCTACCCTGTCTATCTATCCTATCTTTCTATCCTGTCTGTCTATCTATCCTGTCTTTCTCTCCTGTCTATCTATCTATCTATCTATCTATCTATCTATCTATCTATCTATCTATCTATCTATCTATGAATGTATGTATCTACCTCGGGGCTAGGATAAATGTCATAATAAGTGGAAGAAAAGAAGATAACATCAAGGAGAAGGGAAAGAGATGAGGAAAATACATGCTCCAGAAAGGTGCTGCCAAGTAGAAGTAGTTGCCAGCGGTGGTTCAGTACCAGTGACTGTGCATACTTACTTATTTCCCACACTACTATGCATTTCTGATCTTCAGGAGCTCCCTGGGGCCTCTTTGTTGGAATGTGTTTAATCTGTTTTCAAGCTGCATGGTGACTGCCTCAATTTCATTACATAGAAGCAGGTTGAGAGAACAATAATGTTCATTCAGAACAAACTCTCCAATCTTTGCTTTTCAAATGGATACTCTGGCCCCAGGCTTTGGGGATAACTGGGGTAATATTGCCTTAGTTTCCCCATGTGAACAGCCAGCTGTAAGGACACTAGTTGATCGCTTAGATGGCTTTACTCCATTTCTCTGAAAATGGTTACCCTTAAATTTCCATTGGGATTAGCCAAGAGATATTCCCAGAACGTTGGCCTCCTCTCTTGGATTCCCTTTCTGTTTCTTTGTGTCATTTATCATACCCCAGGACAAAACAGAAAGTGAGGGGAAAGCTTCTTTAGGTCAGTTTGGTATGCCTGTCATGTTTTAGCCTTTACTTGCATCCCCAGCAACTAACAGAGTGCCTGGGACCTAATAGTTTCCTCATAAATTTCTTTTGATTTACTTATTTGCTATGGACAAATGGGTCATGGTTATTCTTCCAGGAGAATTCAGAAAACATCTTCGTAAAATGATTATTGGTAAATAGGCTCTCCTTCTTCAAAGGAATCCTGGAATTAAATTTCCCATATGGGAATGTCTGTGTAAGGGAGAGCATGACTAGATGCAAGTTTGTGCTAGAGCTGGCATGAGGACTAATTGTTAAATGTTCAGTATGAGGATTTACACTTTAGAACCTGGCAAATGCTAAAAAACCCACAAACAGTACTTTGTTTATTGTTCTGTTGATTGTCTCTAGACTTAAGAAAGCAATGGAGAAAACGTTAATAATGCAATTTAAACTTAAAATTGGGTTGTGTGTGCATTTTCCCCTCCTGGTTATTAGGAGTTTATCTTTACATCTTTGTCTAGATGGGATCAATGAGTCTCTATATTGGTTATTTCAACAAAATGTATGAATAACATAAGGAGAACCAATAGGTCCATTTAAATAGATCAAGGGATTGAAAAATATAGGCAATACATTCAATGAACATTTCACCATCTGTGACAAATAAATATTAAGGTACAGAGTTTATTCTGAACTGCCAGGCCAGTCACAGTCTGGTTCCACTCTACCTTTTCACCTTCATCTCACACCATACTCTTTTAGGATCTATCTGACCCTTTCACCATCTACAGGCAGGGCCTTGACTTATGTTATTGTTCTTATGTTCTTCCCCTTTCCATCATCTCTGCATATTGAAATATCACTCATTCTTCAAGGTTGAGCTCAGGTAACACTTCCTCCATGAGACTATGCTTCATACTCTGCCTATAGGCCATATCTCTCAACCCAACCTCTTATCTCTCACAGCACTTTGTTTACCCCTCTCTAATGGGCTTAATATTTCCAGAGGATCGTAAATTTGGAAATAAAAGAGACCTTTAAAGATTACAGATCTTTGAAGCAGCTGAGTAACCCAGGTGATCTAGCACCAGGCATTGAATTAGGAGGATCAGAGTTCAAATCTGCCCTCAGACACTTTTTCCTGTGACCCTGGCTGTCCCTTAATTCTGTTTGCTGCAGATTCCTTATATTACTAGCACTTAGGGTGGTTGTGAGAATCAAATGATATAATAACTGGAAAGTTTTAGTACAGTTTCTGGCACATAGTAGATAAGTACTAAATAAATACTAGCTGTTATCATTGTTATTATGCTGAGATCACACAATAGATAATACTGTAGATCTAAAGTTGAAAGGAATCTCAATTTCCTAATTGTACAGATGAAGAAACAGCTCTAAGAGTTGAAATGAGTTACCCAAGGTCATGGACAGTTAGGTGGTACAGGGGAGAGAGTGCCAGGCCTGGAGTCAGGAACACTCATTTTCCTTAGTTCAAATCTGGCCCTAGACAATTACTAACTGTGTGACCCTGGGCAAGTCATTTAACCCTGTTTATCTCAGTTTTCTTATTTGTAAAGTGAATCAGAGAAGGAAATGGAAAACCACTCCTGTATCTTTATCAAAGAAACCCCAAACGGAGTCACCGAGAGTTAGACACAACTGAAAAAGGCTCCACAACAAAACCCAAGGACATAAATTGTCTAGTCCAATCCTTCTAATTGTACAGATGAAGTTAAAGAAGCATAACAGCAAAAATAATAGCTATTATTTATGTAGTACTTACTATGCGCCAGAAACTGTGCTAAAACTTTCTAGCTATTACTTCATTCAATCCTCCCAAGAACCCCAAGTGCTATTATTAGCCTCACTGTACACATGAGGAAACTGCAGCAAACAAGATAAGGTGACTTCCACAGATCAGTCAGCAAGTGTTTATTAAGCATCCACAATTTGCCATTCTCTGTGCTAGGTACTGGACACACAAAGAGAAAATCAAAACATTTCAAACCTTCAAGGAACTTGTCTCCCAGTAATGAGAAGAGTTGATCATCAGTAGCCTCAGGATTCAATCCCAGGTCACCCAACAACCAAACCCAGCATTCTTCCCACTGGGTCTACACTGTTTCTTTTTTACTACAGTTATTTGTGAGCCTGTTTTATCCCTTCAACTCAAGTTTAAACTGCTTGAGGGCAGGGTGATTATGCACTATTGATTTGTATAGCTAACAGTGCCTGGAACTTAGAAAATGCTTAGTAAATGCTCTTCAATGTAAGAAAACTGTGTGGGAATGTAGGCTATCATTGATTCAAAAGGAGAAGAGGTATCCCAGCCATTGCTGAATTAATAATCCCCTGGCCTGTGACACAGAAGCTACTAAGCAACTTTGGAGGATAAAGGAAAATCCAAAGGTCACATTGCCAAGGAACATTTTGCCTCTACTCTCTTAAAATACTGGATCCATCCATCAGGAAAAATGTACTCCATATGTTTCTGTTCTTTCAAGTTTAGCTTATTAGATTGTTCTTCTCTCTTTATTTTCTTAAAAGAATCTATTCACAAGTTCTTTCCATTCATCTATTAGATTTCATTAGCCTCAGTCAAATACCAGAAAGCTTCAGCTGCTCCATGCATAATAAGCATAAACCTTGGCCCATGTTGTTGAAATAACCATAATATACTGTTACAGCTTTTTTAAGGGGGGAGGGGAGAATTTAGGGAAATCCTGGTGAGAACTTCCTCTACCCATGAAACTTGGCACCTTCCCCATACCTTATAGTTTTATTGAGTTGCCCGGAGGCACGGAGAGCTTAAGTCCTTTGACAGGGTCCATAAGTTCAACCAGTTAGTCAATGATGTTTGTTAAGTATTTTGTACATACTAGGTGATGGGATTTCAAAGAAAGGTAAAATTAGATCCCTGTCTAAAAGGAGTTCACATTCTAATGGGGAAGAAAAGACACAAACAACTATGTGCATACAAGTACATAGAAAGTAGATGGGAGGTAAGCTCAGGGAGGCATGTACTGGCAGTGGGAATGGAGGCAGATGATGGGATCAAGACAGGTCCTACAGAATATCTATGTTGGGTGGGCATTGAGGGGGGTGGTACTCAAACCATGGTCTTCCTGACTGCGGCCAGTTCTCTGTTATATCATGCTACCTCACATCTAAGGACCTGGATCGTCAAAACATAGAACTTTAGAATTTGAAAGGATTTTGGACATCATCTATTCCAACCCCCTGAATCTGCATAATTGCAAACTGAGACTCAAGAGAGGTTAAGGGGCTTTCCACAAGACACATAGGTATATATAGTTAATGGAGAGTCAGGTTTAGAATTTTGCTTTTCTGAGCTACAGTTCAGGGCTCTAACCCACATGAGACTAAACCAAAACTCCTTCCTTCCTTCCTTCCTTCGTTCTTTCCTTCGTTCCTTCTTTCGTTCCTTCCTTCCTTCCTCTCTCTTTCTCTTCCTTCCTTACTCTCTTTCTTTTTTTCTTTTCTTTTCTTTTCTTTCCTTTCTCACAATGTTCCAACATGGGAAACTTTCCTGTCCTACCTCTTCTCTTACTTGAGATGATGAGTTTCAAAGCATTTTGGATCTGATCAATTAAAGTAGATTTTCTAGCTAATGCTTTTTACTGGTTGGCTGACCATTCCTAATAGATCTGAAGATGAAGTCCTAATTGGCTGTCAGTGGGCCAGGTTTCTATCTTGTATTATTTTTATCCTACTCCTTGGGTCTCTATGGGTAAGCAAAGAAAGGAATTTTGATTTTGAGCCAAATTGGGGGTTAAAATGGGGTGAAATGCCATCCATCTTCTTTCCAGGAAGATCTAAAACTGAGCCACTATCTTTCAATAGATGGAAGGCCTTCCCGTTAAGTAGAGAGGCACTAAAAATAAACACAAGAGTAACAGGTGTATTTGTAGAGAGGGGACCTCAGAACCTCAGACCTACTCTCCCCAAATAACTATATAGCTTTAAAAAAAAGAGAAAAGCACAGTACTAAGTCTTTAAATAAACTCCCAATTACTTATTTGATTTTTATCTAAAATCATATTCAATTAAAATATCTTATATCCCCTAATCTAGCCTGCCTTTGTCACTGTAGGTCCAAGGGATTTCTCTCTCCTCAAAACTCCTTCATTGTCTACATCAGTGGTGTTAAAATTCAAAAGAAATCGATCCCTGTGTGCAAATATTGACTTAGAAAACTACAAATTAACATTATCTAAGTTGGATTGTATTTTTTATTATTAATTTTATTTTTGATTTATGGAATAAACAAGCATTTCCATTATATAGTACAATAAAAAAGATGATTGCACATGAAACTGTGAATCTACTATGTACAACTTGCTATCCTTTCAAATATGCAACAAAATTTTCATATAAATTTCTTTGTTTTCTTCCCTCTCTCTAAGCCCCTGCTCCAACCTAATATACATATATGTGTACACATGTATACATATATGCTTATATATGTATACGTATGTATACATGCATGTATATGTATGTATAAAAATTATTCTATACATCTTTTATCAATTCTTTCTCTGAATGCAGATCATGCCTTTCTTCATACGCCCTTATATTGTAGTTTTATTTATTTTGTTAAATATTTCCCATCTAATATTTTAGTCTGATTTGGGTCTCTTGTGGCTATTTACACCATTTAATCCTTCAATGCACATTTATTAAGTGCCTATAATGGGCTAAAGGTTGAGGACATAAAAGATAAAAATGAAACAACCTCTGCCTTTGAGGAATTTACATTCTGCGGAAGGAAAATATATAGGCCAAATATACAAATAGATGGCAAATGAGTGAGTATTAGCAGGTAGAGGGATTGGGACTTAATACTGCTACACATTTTTCATTTCATATGTGTGTGTGTGTGTGTGTGTTACCTCCTAGACAAGCACTGGGTTTCAATTCTTAAAGTCCTTTGAACATAGTAGGGGTTCAAGAAGTAACTGTTGCTTTACTGTTTCACTTCCTACTTTGAACCCCATATCAAATGAATATAATCCAGTTTGGAAAGGCTTACTTTAGTCAGACCTGGTCTTACTTAGGACATTAGTAGTGGTGAAACCTTCAGTTATGTATTGTATTCTATTTATAGTAAGTTTTGTATTTTGATCAGATAGTAAATAGATTTTCAAGAAAATCTCAGAAAATACCTTTAAATTGGTAGAGACAATAAAGATTGACTTTATACAGTCCTTTAATGACTTTTTTGTAAAAAAAAAGATGCCATTTTTCTTTTTGGTAAACTGGAGAGATCAAAAGGGTTAGTACTTTCTCCAAAGAGTCAAACCCTTCCCCAAGGAGAAATTAGAATACTTTTGGTTTCAAAAATAATTTCCAAGAAACCTGGAAAGGAAACAACAGACTGTTCTACTTCCATTTTTTAAAATCTTTCCTTGGCCTGACATTAAAACTTGTCAAATTGTTTTTTCCATTTCCATTTTTTTATATAAAGAACAATATGCCTAAATAGTTTAGCCCTAGGTGGTACACTAAAGCTCCTCCTGTCCTCATCATAGGGTCTCTAAGATTAAGTAACTACAATGCAGGGAAATGTAATAAGAGAGCACAAGTATCCAGGAGGACAGCTTGTACATACTTACTTTTTCCAAATAGCATATTCTTTCATTTCCAAATTGCACTACTTTCCATTTATCACCTCCAATTGACTTTAGTAAAGTAAGAAAACATACTATGCCTGAGTAAGAGTCTCCCATGTTTCCCCAAGAAAAGAAGAGAATAAATCATGGCATTTCACAAAGTTTAACATAGGAAGTATACGTCTCCCCCAAGTATTGTTGTGCCAAATATTTCTTCCATGAACATTAGAGGAAAACACACTGCTTTTATGTACAAAAAACTACATATAATATGTATGATATAAAATCATTCCTTTTAGATACTACCCTTGAGAGTTGTAGAAAAGCTAGGTTTTAAGGGAAAATATACTCTTAAGCTATTTTTGCTAAAAAAAAAAATTAAAATTAAAAAAAAAAAACTAAGCAAAACACTCCCCTCTAAATCGTTGTTTCCCCCCCCCCCCAAGACCTGATTTCCGGTAACACAAGCAATGTTTACAACTTAATACATGCATCAATCAACTTGACCTACTCTCTCACTTAATTATCATTCAAAATGTACTGGGGGGGGGCGGCTGGGTGGTGCAGTGAATAGAGCAACGGGCCCTAGAGTCAGGAAGACCTGAGTTCAAATTCGGCCTCAGACACTTAACACAAAAACTAGCCGTGTGACCTTGGGCAAGTCACTTAACCCCAACTGCCCTCCAAAAAGCAAAAAAATAAAATGTACTCAAGGAAGAATTCACTGTAATGGCAATACTGACTGAAGAAAATGATAGGAAATAGAATTTAATGTAGAAGAATCCAAAGATTATCAATCAAAAGATCTAGATAGCTATTATAAATTAAATGAATGGAGACAATAAGACAGGCCACTGAATTAAGGAAATGCAAACTAATCCTATCCCATTCAAACAATCAGACCAAGGCATATTCAATTCAATTATTTTACTTATCTAAACAACTAGTGAGTTCTGCCTTGGCCATCAAAGCCCATCTAGACAAAGGAAACAAAATGAGCGTTAACAATCGCGTATTGAGCATCCACTGTGGTAGGTAGTGGGGTACAGTCCCAGTCCAATATATTGTGAAGTTATACTTGGCGTATGCAAAGCATTAGAGACAGTTTAATTTAGCAGTTTCAGTCAGTTTTAGTCCTGTCCAACTCTCTGTGACCCCTGGTAAAGATACTGGAGTGGTTTGCCATTTCCCCCCTCAGCTCATTTTACAAATGAGGAAACTGAGGCAAATAGAGTTACGTGACTTGCCCAGGGTCACAAAGCTAATGAGTATGTGGGGCCAGATTTGAACTCAGGAAAATGATCCTTCCTGATCCTAGGCAGAGCACTCTATTCACTGTGGAACCTTGTTGCCCTAGTCTAGTGGAGAGAGAGTCAAAAAATCTTCCTTTTCAGGAGAAGTTGGGTTCAAGTTCTTCCTCTGATAGATACTAACCTTGTCACCCTGGGCAAGCTAATTAATATCTTAGTGGTCCCAAGTAATTCACTAATACAGTAAACTGCAAAATGGTAGCTGATCTGCATTTATACAGGGAGCTTTCTTCATTAGGGAAATTGTAGGTTTGGACTAAATATGCAAGTTACTATGCTGGGCATTAACTCTGAAGAGAAGAGGCCTTAAATCCTTTTCCTTTCCTGTCATTAACTCATTTAGTCACGGTCATAGCCACAGACTTAGAGCTGGAAGAGACCTTACAGATAATTTTATTTGACTTCCATATGTTTTAAAAATGAAGAAACTGAGGCCCACAGAGCTCAAGGGACCTGTCCAAAGTGATACAGATGAAAATGTGACAAATTTGGGAGATTAATTCTGGTCCTGATTCCAGTGTTCTTTTCACTGTACCTAGAGCAGTCCCTTCACTGAACACCAAAAGGAATTCTTGAAATTAAAAGTCAGAAAAGCAGTACTTCAAAAACTAAGCTGTCATAATGACAAATGTATCAAGATCCTTCCTATATGCCATGTCAAGATTCATCCTCTTAATACATAGCTGTGATCAAGTCACTTTCCAGCTCAAAAACTTCTTTTAAGTCCTTGACTTGGTATTTAGGGCATTTTCATGTTCCGGCTATGGTTTACCTGGCCAGACTTATCTCATGCTATTGCCTGCATGCTTCAGTACATTCTTTCCCTCAATATATCCTGAATTTTCAACCTCTGTGCCTCTGTACAAGGTATTTTCTGATCCCAGAGTTGCCTTCATCCAACATTCTGACTAGCTGATGTTCAGCTTTTTCTTTAAGGTCCTGTTTAAATGCCATTACTTTGTGGTAGCTGATGCCCTCCGAACTAGATATCATCCCTTTGACCTCAAAAGTCTCCTAGCATTTTGTACCTCTCTAATTCATATCCACACTCTATTACAAGAGAATAAATAACAAATCTATATTTATGCAGCATTTTCAACTCAACCATGTGTCTAACCCACAGCCTACCTTGAAGTATAAATACTTTCTAGTTTGGATTGTTAGGAAATTTCCTTTACATTGAGCCTAATTTTGCATTTCTGCAACGTCTACCCATTATACCTCATTCTGAACTCGGGGGGTAGGCATCCCTTTTCCCTTTGAAAACTGTCATTTTATAGATGAAGAAACTGAGGCTCATGCAAGGTAAAAACAACTTGCTCATGGTCCCAATCTATTAAATGCTTGAGACAAGACTTGATTTCCACATTTTGTGACTCCAAATCCAGTGTTTAATCCACTGAACTGTTCTGCCTCTTTTTTTGCATTGTATTTGTTTGTAGACAAGCCTCATATTACCCTATGAAAAAGATTAAGGTGTACAGTGTCTAGCATTTGGCACCCTCAATAAATATCCCTTGAAGTAACTGCCAATTTAACATTCTTTTTTTAAAGCTGCATCCACAGAATGCAAAGGCAACTGAAATTTGACCAAAAAGGGTTACTTACATTTGAGAGAATGAATAAATAATAGGTTCACCACAAATGGGAACCAAAGTCTTACCTCTGTCAGTATTGAACATTTAGTTTTTGAAACTCAGGTTTGCTGATTTATTAAGCCTAAACTGTGTATACAGAATTCAAAGGATCATAGGAATCAAAGAACCACAAGAGGTCATTTCATTCACCCTCCTTCCCTTAGCTCTAAGTTATCCAGTACAGATGACTATCTATTTTATTCTTGAGATCTCTAGGGAGGAAGAAGAAACCAGACCTCCCTCAATAATGTATTTCAAAGTTTTGGAGACCTTCAGTCATGACATTTTTCTTCATTTTTTGACATTAATCTTTCTGCCTTATTTCAAGCCTCAGTGTCTTATTCTGTTCTCAGTAGAGATGAGGAACATCTGGTTACCATCACTCTGATAATAACCCTCATCCCACTCATGCTACTGCTTATTTGTTTCTAAGAATACAATCATATGCTTTTCAAACATTACATTTAAGAGCAATTTGTAAATATGTTATTAGTGTATAAATCTGGAGTAACTTGAACATCTTTAGAGCAGTGAACCCAATTACATAAATTTGTATGCACCACAGGTTAAGACATGTCTCTTTAAACATATATAACATTCAGTAAAAGCTTCATATAATATGCTGAGTTCTAGCTAATATGAATCTGGTCCCGTAGAATTCACATATTCATGTTTGGAATATTAATAGAGGAGTTTCCCTGTATTTATGTTTGAGATCTTTTATAGTACATTTATTTGTATTATTTGAGGAATAAATCACTAAATATTTTTTAAAAACAACAACTTGATGATAACTAGGTTGAACATATTCCAACAAGGTATTTTGTACCATGTTCTGGGTCTTGATTTTTGAGATTAGGACTCTTGGCCCAATTCCCTTACACATAAGGACTGAGTTTTATATCTTCACTAAATAACAAAGTTCAAAGTCAATTTTTGAAGGTAAAAGGGATTGTTTTGCCTGGCCCAAGTGCAGAATGAAGTGTAATGGGTAGAAGTTGCAGAAATGCAAAATTAGACTAAACATAAAGGAAATTTCCTAACAGTCCAAAGTGGAAAGGGCTACCTTGGGAGATGGTTTTTTCTCCCTCACTGGAAGTCTTCAGACAAAGTCTAGATGACTAATTGTTGGGTGTAATGTATCTGCTGAGATAACTTAGCTGTGAAATTCAGTGTGATTCTGTAAACTCAATGGATTAAAATAGATTTAAATCTAGAATATTAAGTTTAGAATTCTATCAAAATTTTTTCATCATTGGGCTAACTGTGGAAGTTAACATTAAACTTGAGATTAATGAGAAACTGGCCCAGAAGTAGAGAATGCACAGCAGATCTTTAGGATACCAAGTCTCAATATTTATTTCAAAAATAAATAGTTATAGCAACAGGAAAATACACATTTTTGAAATCAATTATGATTCAACAGAAAATAAATTGTATACTGACCAATTGTGATAGTTTAATTCCAATACAACGGTAATGTTTCAAAAATATTTCCCATGTGTTTCAGTGTATAACACTTTATTATCTACTTTGAAATTGATTTTCATGAGAATTTGTTCATAGCACCAATAACAGTTGTTGTAGCCTAATTACAGTTTCTAAAATGAGTTCCCAGTAAAAAGGTGTTTACTTTACTATTCACAAATCATCTACAAATTCCATTTGACTTACTTTTAACAGACTTCAACGTCTTCTGGAGGCATGTGGCAGTCAAGAATTATACTTTGTCAACATGGTACTTTCCACTGTTGAAAATAGTCCATTTTTGCCACAATAAAATGTGTGATGTGATATCACAACCCCTGAGAATTCTGAAAAGTGGGAAAAAAGATAAGAGACAAAACTAAATTAACATGAAACAACTATAATCAAGAATAATTCTGAAAATTAAAAATAGAATAAAGAAATCTGTTGGCATTAAGATGAAGAATTTATCAACTCCCTTCCCCCTTCACAATATAGGGTCCTTTTATTTTTAAATTGACCCAGATGTCAAAAGGTATCAGCTGTTTAAATGTTAAATACCTCTTAAAACGTAGAAACTTATTCAAGTGATTCTATTGTTCAGAGTCAGACTCAATGAATCTTGTTGAAAGGGATTCGGCCCCGAAAGAAATCAAATTCGGATGTTACAATATTTTATAAAGCATATACAACAAAAGGATTAAAAACATATTTCAGACTAAGTGAACACACATTCCACATTGAGAACTATTGAATATAATAACTCTTTTTTCTAAGACTACTTCATGTAACCATTATTCCTGAAGGCAAGTTTTAATATACTGGTTATACCAGGTGTATTAAGGGGTAGTGGGCCACAATGGAAAGTACTGTACTTGGAGCCTGTAGACCAGCCCCTCACATAGTGCCTGGCATACAGGAAACACTTAATAAAGGCTTGCTGATTAACTGGTTGACTTCAAATCTTTGCTTTGTTACAGTCAAGTAACATTGGACAAATCACTATAATTTCCTGGGCCTAAATTTCCTCATCTTTAAAATGAGGAGATTGTACTAGATAATCTCTAAGGCCCTATGTAACTCTAAATTTATGTTCCTATTTATGAAAAAGAAAATGCTTCTTATACAGTGGAAACCCAACATGGCAGGAAAGCAAGAGAGGAAAATGTAGCTAGAAGGAACAATCATCCTAAAATGAATGGGGCTCTTTTTTGAGATTGGGGGATGGGCAGTGGGGAATAAATGTGGATCTATCTCAAAGGCTAACTGTCTGGACCTGTAGTCAGCTCAGGTTCTCAGCAATTTATTCTGTTGCGTCTATGATAAAATATATACACTTCTTTTTGGCATTTAAAGGTTTTGACAATCTGGTCCCATACACAGTATGCATTACTCCCCATATGGGCTACGTGCTAGTATGTTTCCTACGGAGTACATGCCGCCTCTACCTCTCTTCCTTTACATATGTTGTCTATTCTTGAATTCACTTTCTTTTGAAATCCACCTCTTGTAATTCCTAATTTCCTCCAAGGCCATCTCCTAAATTAGTAACCTTCTCCACTAAAATTACCTTGTATATATTTTGTGTTTACTTATTTGAGTACACATTTTTTCCTCCAAAGGCATGTGAAATTCAAAGGTCAGACTTGTTTCATTTGGTCTTTTGTATCTCCAGTGCTTGGCAATACTGGGAACTTGATGAATGATAGAAAGAATGGATTTTTATCGCAGGTTTCAGGGCACCTTTAGTATAATCAAGCGAGTGGTCAACACCAGTTGAATGAATGATTATTGTGGACAAGGCACTATAGGAGCTACAAAAATGAAAAAGGTCTAGTCTAGTCTCTGCCGTAAAGGAGCTCTTTATCTAGGTAAGGAAATAAAACATATATATGAAAAGACTAACTTTTTTGCAATTAAAAGGTGTTCAATAAAGTTTTGATTCTGATAAATCACAAGCATGGTTAAGAATAAAAATGGAACATTTTGGGATGGGGTGCTTAAGTAACGGTTCAAGGAGGGAGACGGTATTTGATTTAAACCTTGAAGAGAGGATGGGATTCAATTAGAGTGAAAAGGGGTAGGTGGAGGTGAGGAACAATGTGTGCAACAGCAAAGAGGAAGGAAAATCCAAGGCTTAGCTAGAGTTCAAGAAGTAAACAAGTATGGCTAAGGAAGAGGGTCTACAGAGACCCTCTTATACAGGGAGTATTAGATAAGTTTGGAAAGGAAAATTGGGACCAGATTGTGGAGGGTCTTCTGGAATCAGGTATAAATCAAGATTTTCTCTTCTGATGCCAACAATATACAGTAGTGCTTTTGTTCTTTGAAAGTTTTATTATTATAAATAAGTTAATGAAAACAGGACTTTCTTGAGATAGGTAAATATTTTCCCATTTGACTGGTTTGAGACATGGGAGGTGGAGAAGATCAATGACAGCCCGTGGCCACATCACAGAGAAACTACTGAGCTAGCCTCTACAGATTGTGTGACCTGACAGATCTTCCTGTATCTCTAGCTCTTCGTTACATAGATACTTGAATGGGATATGTGGCAGAGCTACACGTAGAAATACTTTCATCTGAGAAAAACAGTTGGAAGAGGTGACAGTGTAGAAAACAATCCAACGTGGGGGTGGGGGCGGGGGGTGGGGTGGCAACACAAAGGATGTGTACTTGAATCAGAAAGGAAGGGACCCGTGGGGCTCAGCAAGGAAGACTGGCCCTAGGAAAAGGGACCCATAATGACCGGACCCTAGTAGTAGCCGTCTAGGTTAGGGCAAAGACCATAAGACAACCATCAGGAAAAGGTGTCTTTCTCACGCTTGTGTCCAAGAGCAGTCCTATCATTCTGCCCCCAGTGATTCTTCCTGTTCTACGTTGATAGCTAGGTTCATTAACCTAGAAAACTGAATTTTTCCTTATTGGCTATAAGAGGGAGTTGACAATAAATGGTACATCAGAACAAAACTCAGGGTGGTGCTTTTACCCTGTCTCCTAAGTTCCATTTTTGATTAAAATGAATGCAATTCAGTTATTTAGTGTTAAGGCCCTAACAAGAGCGGCAAGATCCTGTCTCCTGTCAGAACTGAACTATCTTGAATTACACATCACTGATGTAGGGTAGGTGATGCAATACAAATGTTACAGTGATGCAGGAAGGAAAACAGGCAGAGAACTGACAACAGAATGATTAATTCCAAGCACTGAGAAAGTATTGACTGAGATCATGGCAGCCCTTCCCTGAGGGTTGAGTCTATAGTAGCTCGCATAAGTAGCTGGCAGCCATTAGGAACATCTAAAACCATGTGTGAAGGACAGATGGAGTGAGACTAGGTCTCTTAGCTAAGGATTGTGGAAAGAAACAGGAAGGTGTGGGATATCCCAGATCATCATTATAAAACTTGCTGGCCATTTTGGTGGTCACTGAGCAATGAGATGCTGGATAACCTCCCCATATCCCTAACTACGCCCTAAATCATATTCACCTACCCCTGACCTTGACCATTCCCTAGCTAGTCCTCCTCGATGAGGCTTGAAAATCCTTGGAAAGAGCACTTGATTTCGAGACTGAAGATTAAAGGCTGGAGTCTTGGCTCTGCCTCTAATGCCAGCTGTGTGATTTTGAGTCACAACACAACCCCTAATCTTCGGTTTCCGTATCTACAATATGAGGAAAAGAATAGTAACTCTACCATTTCTATTGGGCTTTAAGGTTTATAAAGCTCTTTCCTCAATAGCAATTCCCTAAGACAGCCATTTTCTGCAAAGTCCATTTGTCCATGGTCACATAGAAAACTAAGTTTTGGAACTCCAGTTTGAGGATTTGAACCCCAATCTTCCACTGCTGAGTCCAATCCTCTTTCCACTACACCACTTTGTAGCTGTTCTGCCCATCCAATCAATAGGATTATGGTTAGACTGAAAAGAAATATATAAAATCTATGTGGAAAACATGAAAGGGCTTTGAGAACTATAAAATGCATTAAATTTATGGTGCAATCGTTTTTTTGTTAGCACTAAAAGAAAGAGACAGAGAGACACAGAGACAGAGAGAGACAGAGACAGAGAGAGAGAGAGAGAGACAGAGAGAGAAACAGAGACAGAGAGACAGAGAGAGCACACAGGCATTTGTCCAAGAACTTGAATTATTATTATTTTTTTTGCTTTCTTTTTTTTTTGGAGGGGGGAAGGCTGGGCAATTGGGGTTAAGTCACTTGCCAAAAGTCACACGGTTAGTAAATGTTAAGTGTCTGAAGTCAGATTTGAACTGAGGTCCCCCTAATTCCGGGGTCAGTGCTCTATTCATTGCACCACCTAGACACCCCAAAGAAGCTACATTCTTTCCAGGGGTCTCATCAACCTTATATCTAGTGGTCGAGGATTCTAGTTAGATTCTTGGGCTGCCTTGTAGAGAATCTGTCTGTGCTCCAGGACACAGAGGTCACTGGCAGTCATTCACTCTTGTCTTCCCTGCTTTTCTGGTTAGTAAAACACATAACTTCAACATTCCTTTTTTGTGTGCTGAGCCCTTTAAAAATAAGCAAAGGACTGACTTCCATCTCCCAGAAGTCTAGCTATAGACAGCCCTTATACAGGTAGTTATTTAAGAGCCAGCATACAGGGCTGGGTTCTTGATTTGGTTTAGTCATTGAACAGTTGTGAAAATTTGGGCAAGTCTTTTCAGGCTTCTGGGACTTCGTTTCCTCTGATTCTAGGACTCTTGGATAAGCCAATATGGTCTGGTATTAAAAAGATGTCAAGTTGGAGGCAGAATACAGTGGAAAGTTTGATCGATTCAGAGGGTTCAACATGGGTTAAAATCCTGCCTCTGATACTGTGCATAAGACTGCGTGTGATTTCACCTAACCTCTCTAGAGGTTTCTTCATAATAATAGGTAAAATTTAGGTAGCACTTTGAGATTTGTAAAATACTTTAGATATATTACCTCACTTAATCCTCAAAGCAAGACCATGAGAAATGTACTATTATTAGTACCTATTTTACAGAAGAGGAAACTGAGATCCAGAGAAGTAACATAATGTATTCAGGGTATGTCATGTACATGGGGCAGATTTTTAATTCAGATCTTCCTGAGTCTAAGTCTAACACTTTATCTTCTATGTTGCCTAACTGCCTCATCTATAAAATGAGGGACCCTAGATGAGTTGGCTTCTGAGGTTCCTTCAATTTATAGAGCTACAATCACATAATACAAATGGGATGTCAAGCTTCAGTCAAAAAGGCAGAAAGGCAAGTGTCACCACCAACCATGCTAACTCAGGAGCCCCTTGAATATCACAGTTAACTTTATTTTTTATTTGTTTTCTTGTTTACATTATTCATTTTCATTACATTTTTGAATTACACATTTTCTCCC
>CM053598.1:113697192-113721455 GCA_028646575.1 Pseudocheirus occidentalis | reverse complement strand
CCCTTGTTCTGTTCTCTACCCTGTCCCTGTCCGTTTACTGAAGTATGTGCTTCCAGCATTCCTCCCCCAGACCCTGCCCTACCCACTGTCATGCCCCCTCTCATATCCATGCCCCCTACTCTCCAATCCAGGCCTCTTCTTAAAACACATTGCTTAAAAACAGTAGTAAGTATAATTTCCTACTAAAAAAGTAATTTAAATGGGCATAATAAGTAAAAAGATCTACCACTTAGCTAGATGTGTACCATGTCTTTAGAACCAATAATAGATAACCAATTTGTTTCTGGAAAGGATATTGGAGGTCATTTGGTTCAGCTCCCTTATTTTATAGGTAAGGTTGTTGTTGTTTTTTTTGAAGATAGTGAAGCCCAAGATAGAAAATAGGAAACTGGGCAATCTAGGATTAGCACCCAGGTCCTCTGACACAAGGCCCAGTGTTCTTTTCACTACACCAACATGTCTCCATTAGCTTTTTATTCCTTCAGCTTAAAGTCTTACTGTTGTCCTCTATGACATGACAGATCCATCACCTTCTATATTTAGTTGAAAATCAGTCCACCTTCTTTGGTAACTGAAGAGCATCCCAGGGAGTGAAAGAGGGGCGAGTGGTTTCTGGAACATTTGTATGGGGAGGAAACTTGAGTTCCTTTTTATTTGGATGTATTTCTATGTTCAGGAAACTCAGGTCTTTTTATTCTCCAGCTGGTCATTTACTACCTATTCCTCACAAGCTGCCTCTATCAGTTGCTGCCCAGTCACTGTCAGCAAAATTTCAAGGAAGCATTATTGCCTAGATTTGCCATACACTATAGGAATAGGAAGAATCACTTCACTGAGCCCATGGAATTTGTAAAGCAGCCAAATAAATAACATGAACTTGAAGTTCAACAAATGTTTATATAGTGCCTTTGATACAAATATTGTCATGACAGACGGTAACAGCAAGGGCATAATATGCAAGTATTTGTCATTAGCAGAAGGGCTGGCCAGTCACCCTTCAGTAATTCTATGGGGTTAAGGGCAGCAGAACATCTGGAAAGACATAAATTGTTCTGCTGTAGGGGCTAGAGAAATGACTGAAAACTGAAAGTTTATATTTCCAAAAAGATCCTAATAAAATACTATGTTTGCAAGCACAATGAAGTTTAGGAGCTATATCTTCACAGACAGAAAATGACTGATTATTGATATGTGAGTAATTTCCAGATTGTCTGTATACAGTGAGATCATTAACTTGTCAGAGAAAAGACAAAAACCAATATCAAATTAAAATAAATAAAAATGAGAATATATGTAGTGAAATTAATTGCTCCAATCTGACCCACTTGTGATTTTGTTGTTCAGTAGTTTCCATCATTTCAGAATCTTTGTGACTCCATTTTTTGTTTTCTTGGCAAAGATTCTGGAATAGTTTGCCATTGCCTTCTCTGACTCATTTTACAGATGAGGAAACTGAAGTAAACAAGGTTAAGTAACTTACCCAGGGTCCCATAGCTAGTAAGCATCTGATGGTGAATTTAAACTCAGGTCTTCCATACTCCAGTACTCTATCCACTGTGCCACTTAGCTGTCCCCATTTATGATTCTATTTTAACTAACAACAAACATAATTAATAGCAAAGAAAACAAAAAGATCCATTCTTAGAAAAATTGTTTGCTACTGTCATGGAGAATGTCCAGTACAGAATCCAAATAGAATTCCTTTAGATAGTGAGAACTTCCAGATGTTCCTTTTTGCAGGTACTATTATGTTAACTTCATTGAGCCCTGGAATATATGCCCACACCTCTTAAATGAGATTTATAATTACCTAGAATACTTTTGGTCTAACTTCTCCTATGTAAATAGGAGAGGCCAAATGGATGAAGAATACATATTTTTGGACCATAATATGGAATTGTATAGGTAACTCCCCATAGTCCATTACTATTCCTCTTTTGGACAGATATTACAGATATATTATCAATTTGATCTACAAAAAAAGCAGGATGGGATGCCTCTGGGAAATTGTACAGGGCTTTTAATGATCCCAAGCTTCTTCTGGGAACAAAGGCTCATCTTCTTCATACCAATATTCCTCATGATACTGTGTGGATACAAGGCAAGAAATATAGTTTCTAAATAATTAAAGTTGCAGGTTACCCAAAGGCCAATAGAGAGAGGCATGTGATTAGTAATAGAATCATAAGTTTAGAAAAAAGTAGGGAGCTGAGGGGCCAGCAAGTTCAGCCCCCCCCATTTTACAGATGAGGAAACTGAGACCTGAAGTTAATTGAGGTTAAAAGGCTTGCCATATAGGTCACACAACAAGTTGTCTGAGGTCAAATTCAGGTCTTCCTGACTCCAAGTCCATCATTAAGTCCAATGTGCCATCCAGTTGTCTTGGTATATATATGTAAAAACCACTTGAGGGATCATATTATGGCACCAGAAACTACCCTGTAACTTGACACATTGAATCACCAGTTGTCCATGATCATTCATTAGCAGCCAGAGGTTAATCACTCACACCCATGTCCTAATTAGGCTAAGTAGACATCCAGATAATTGATCTATAAAAGTAAGCATCAAATTCAAATTCATCATAGTGGCTCAACTATGTCCCCGACCATGACACAGAAGCAGTTGAGGTATGGGATAATTAACCCTTTTTCATGGTATGTCCCCATAATAAAGCTTACACTATTTTAGACAAGCTGTGTTTCTCTACTCCTCTAGATTCCTTAAACTCATGTCAAGACAGTCTGAGTAGGCTGATGAAATCTGATGAAATCAGATGAAATCTGTTCCCAAACACTGCCTTTTAGCATTAAAAGAATTCAAACCAGAATGGCCTTTAAAAGGTCATTTGGTCCATTACCAACAAAGAATTGAACAATGAAAGGATATGAAAGGTATTCCCAGAGAGATATATGTCAGGAAGAAGGGTAGTTAATCATAGCAAGAGCATAAGATAGCAGGTAGATGGTTCATGCATTCCATTGGTGCCCACATAATGAATGTCAAGTGATCCAGAGAAAAGCTCTCCACATGCTGGACACTTTGGGAAAGATTTTTGTGATGACTTAGGCAATAGTTATACCAGATGAAAAGTCATAGATGGATCATAAGATGAACTGTTGGATGGCATGTAGGTATTGATTAATTCACAATTCAATTGACATAAAACTCAGACTAAAGGTTTTATGTTTTCTCAACTTGCATCATTTGAGTTCCAGGACATAATCATTTTCTTGCTTCAAAAACACTTGTGATTTCATTACCCTATCCACCAATGCAAATGAATTTTTGTGGCCAGAAACCACCCTCCACCCAACAAACTATGGTCTGGTAGCCAAGCTTTTGATGCTAAACCTCTACAGACACACATAGTTGATCTCCAGGTTCATACATAGTCATTGAAGCACTAATTAAGTGGGCACTTATCATTAACAATTTGCTTGATTAAAGGGGCCAGTGAAAAGAACTTGTGAAGTTTTACCTTGATATTCAATCCCTAGCATCCCTGCAGTTTAACAATCACTTATGTTTTGCTCTTCTATTTAAATTCTAGATGGTTCAATCAAATGAAATAAGCCTGCAGTTATAAGGCAAGTTTTTCTCACTTTCACCATTTACTTCAAATAATAATTAACCACTGAAAAAGAGACCTTCAGTAGCCATAGCAATGTCTAATTTTGGACTTTGAAGTTAGAATACTTCAGTCACATCCCAAAGTGAAACCACAGATTTCCACTTTTAATGGGATAGCAAAGTATTTCAATGTTCAGTGCCTTGCATCCCTACTCTAACATCCATTTTCAAGTCATTCTATTTGAGAACATCTCTAGAGTTTGGCCAGAATAACTTATTTGAGTGGATTACTTAACTTTCTTGAGTTACCATTTATTTGGTTATCATTTTACCTTTCTGCCACCAACTGTTCTACATGTAAGTTTATTACACCTTTTAGATGATCAGCTCAAGATAAGGAAAGGCCCTGTTATATTGTGTCTTGGGCAGACACATGACAGAGCTAACCAAGGTTGTGAATCTACCCATGAAGGAGTGATCAATCTAGTACAATGGTGTCAATAGAACTGGGACCACTAAGCTATGTATCAATATACCCATGAGTTGAAAATTAACTTAGAAAAGCACACATTAACATTATCTATGTTCTATTGTATATTCATTTATTTTATTAAATATTTCTCAATTACATTTTAATCTGGTTCCCACACATAACATCCTGGAATTTTAGAGACATAAGAGCCAGATGAAATCTGTTCTCAAACACTGCCTTTTAGTGTTACAAGAATTCAAAACCAGAATGGCCTTTAAAAGGTCATTTGGTCCAAACCCATCATTTTAAAAATTAGGAATCTGAGTAGTAAAGAAAATAATCCACAGTCATACAAACAGTACATTGGAAAATTCAGAGTTCGAACTTAGCTCATCTTTTGAGAATTAATAGGAATAACATTAGCCAATATAGCTAACTCTAGACCCTTTGCTCTCCATCCCATTTTTTATTGCCTAATTAGGTTCAGGTGGCCCTTGTCCCACAGGTAATATAAAATCCCAAAGGAAATTAGAAGCCTGCAGATGAATTCAGCCCCAGACTGACTTAAGGGAAGAGAGATGCTAGGATTACCCAACAAGACCAAGGAGACCAATTAATTTTCCCTAACATCAAGAGGCAAAATTGGAAATTAAATTAAAAATAAAATTGCCAAATTCCTGTTTTAGACTTGAATGACATACTTCAGTTTAGGAAAGTAGGGAGGTTTGGGACAGCTAGGTGGCACAGTAGATAGAGTACCAATGCCTGGAGTTAGGAAGACTTCCCAGGTTCAAATCTGGCTTTAGGTACTTACTAGCTATATGACCCTGAGCAAGTCACTTAATCCTGTTTGCCTCAGTTTTCTCATATGTAAAAATAAGTTTGAGAAGGAAATGGCAAACCACTCTAAAATCGTTGCCAAGAAAATCCCAAATGGCATCAGGAAGAGTTGGACATGACTGAACAACAACAAAGAGAAGTTTACATGTTACACAAATTTCCATCCCAGATCCCTGCACAAAACTTGGCAAAAAGGCCTTGCTCCAGCACATGAGAAGCAAAAATATCCTTGATATGTAGTTTGCAGAATAAACCTAAGTTTCTCTGTTCACTACTTTTATTTTTTAACTCAAATTTGGTGATTAAGGAAGAAAATGAAAGTATCCTTAACAGAGTCTTGCATGTAAATATTTTTTGAATGAATGAATGACTCAATATTGATGAAGAGAAAGAAAATAATTGCCATGACAATCAGAAATTTAATGAGGAAATTATTTTCCCCACTCATGAGTTTTGAAAATTATTTACAAAGCTGCATTACTCTAACTAGGTCAGTGGCAGAATGGTTTTTTCCCCCATAATTCTTTTCTTATTTTTTTTTTACTCATTTTTATCTGTGTGGCTCCCTTTATCTTCTGAACCTACCTAACCTCTTGACTTTCAATGATGGGTTATGCTATGATCTCCTTGAAGTGCATCTAATGGCAATAGCATTCAAAAGTTTTCATAAGCTCTTTGCAAAATGATAAATCTTATTTCATAAATGGTTTTCTTAGGCCATCTCATAATTGGAAAAGTTAGGCTCCTTTCCTCTCTATTTTATCTAAGTTCAATTATTCTTAATAGCTGTTGCTCTCCCATACTTTCAGTGATTGAGTATAAATCATCAATGACCATTGCCATTAGAATACTGTGATTTTTTAGCATCCTCCCCTGCTTTTTACCCATTAATTGCTTCAGTACACCTAATTAGCACTTCCATCAGCATGAGAACTGCTGCTCTTACCCTGCAGTTAAATTTGGGCTAGAGATGAATCATGGTAGGCAGGCAGACTAAAAGAGTACAATTACAGGTTAAGGCACATATACATATGTGCATAGTTCATTTTTACTATAAAACTAGATTTGTATGTAAACTGTATTTGTTTATACCTTAAAATATATTTTCTTATTGAAAAAAATTCCTTGATATAGAAAGCATTTTTAAAAAATATTTCACCCTGAAAACAAATTAAGCAAGCTTGGGCAGTATACCAGAGCAATACTTGTGGGAAAACGAGTCTTTACCTGAGGGGCCCTCATACTCTAAGACAAGCTATAAGTGAGCTTTGGATTTTAAGCATCTCTGTGAGAGTAATGCTTGATCATTCAAGAATTTCTGTTTTAAACCCTCAATATGTTCATGAAATATTCCTCGGTTAAAAAAACATAAGAGTTTGCAACTGCACGCTAAGATGCTATTATGTTGTTCACCATGGTTATGTCCACTGGGCACAAAAGTGTATTAGTTTTATGCAGTGATTTAAAAAAAATACCAAGTCAGTCAATATTGACATTATCCAGTTAATACTACCAAGAATCCACATCATATCAGCAAGAGTTCTTCAAAACATGTCACATAATATTGGCATCCAATTAGTTCTTGTCAACATTAGCCAAATAAACTCAATATTTCTGATTTTACAAACGCAGGTCAGAGTTAGACATTACCCCAAAGATACATCTAAAACTGAAACTGGTTTTAGCTTGGAATGGGATGTTACTCTCTCCTGATGGTATATTTTAAAACCCCTCCCTTTAATGTAATTCCAAGGATTTTCATTGTCTACCAAATGGAGCATGCTCTCAGTTGGTCTGCTCACACAGGTTTTTTAAAGAATGAATGGCAGTTGAGAGAAGGTAGCTATCTCAAGATGGTCCTAAGCAGTCACAGCTGCTCTTTATGGTTGTTTAAAATTCTGAAATGTGACATCCAATGCTGAGAATTCGCTTCACACAGTTTGATACCTGCTTTAGAATTAAGGAATCCCTTTTCCCCCTTTCATGGAGATTTATGACTAAATAGGGACAGGACATAAAGGATCATATGCAAGGGAGACTTGACTCAATATCAACTCATTCCTGGGGTTGGTTACCTCACAGTGTGTTTTCTCCACCCTCACTTCAAATGCCAGACATGATCCCAGCTCAAATGTAAACATGTACTAAGGCTCCCACCCTGCACATATATCCTCAACACTCAGAATTGGAGGGGGTCTCAGAAGCCATGTAGCACAACCCATGCCTGAATGAATTCCCCTCTTCAACATCCCTGACACATAATTCTTTAGCTAGCTGAGTCAGTGATAGAGAACTTACCTACAAAGGCAAACCACTCAGCTTTTGAACAGCTCTAATTGTTAGAAGTCAACATCTCCCTCTGCATCTTTCATCTGTTAGTACCACTTCTTACCTCTGGGGCCAATGAAAACTTGCCTAAATCTTTCTCCATATGACAACCTTCTTATATTTGCAGACAGCCATCATATTGCACCATTCCCACCCCCCACACACACACAAACACTTCCCCCTCCAAAGTCTTCTTTAGAACTTTCATTTTCTCCAGAGGGTTACTTGGCTCCTACTTGTGATACTGGATGGAGCTAAAGGAAATCATTAACTCATAGTCTGCTACAAATTTATATTACATGTCAACTGCGCCCTTAATGCATCACGGTAATCCTTTTATGCCTCTATTCAATTACATATCCAACTCACCCCTATGACTGTTCCAAACATTCTCATTTTACTTAGTCCCCCACAACAACCCTCCCTCGACTTCTGAGCTGAAAATGCAGGCCATTTGATGAGCACCTCTTCTTTCACACCACTTCTCTCACATCTTTCAGACATCTTTCCCCCATTTTCTCCTTCAACCCTGTCTCTCAATAAATGCTTTTTTTCTTACCAAGACAAACCTAACTGCATCCTTGAAATCATCCCTTCCCTTATCTTCAGCAAATTGTCCTACTCAGCATCCCCCATTCCTTCATTAATATCCAATCCCATCTCCTTTGCTGCTACCTGCTACTATGCCAATGTCTCCTCTATCCTTGAAGAAGCTTCACTTGATGCAGTCCCCTTCCATCTTCTATCTTTCCTCTCTTTCCTGGTGAATTCTTTCAGAATGCTATCACTTCTAAGCCCTTTACAATATGGTTTCAAACCTGAAGTTTTGACTAAATTTGCTCACCCTTTAAAAGTTATTAATGATCTCTTAATTGCTAAAACTAATGCCCTTTTCTCAGTCCTCATCCTACTTGCTCTTTCTTCAGCCTTTGAAACTGTTGAAACCTTTTCTTCCTGGATACTCTCTCCTGTCTTTTATCTCACTTGGTGATCTCATTTGCTGTTTTGAATTCAATGATCATCTCTGTGCAGATCATTCTCAGATTTATATATTCAGTCCGAGCTTCTCTCCAGAGCTCCAGTGGCGCATCACCAGCTACGTTTTGGGAAATTTGATTTGGATGTCTCATAAGCATCTCAAACTCAACACCTAAACTTATCTTTCCTACCAAGCCCTCCCCTAATCCCAACTTTTCTATCTGTTACAGGTGCCAATCCCCTTTTTCCATTGCCTAGGCTTACAAGCTCAGTGTCATCTTGACTCTTCTCTTGAAGTCATTCCACATACATATGAACTCTACTACATATATAGCCTAGTCTTTTATACCTTTACATTTTTCATGTACTTCCCCTTCTCTCTACTCATATGGCCATCATTTTGGTATAGTAACCATCTTGTTTATCCTAATAATCTATCCTCCTCAGCTCCCAAAGTTGTTTTTCTAAAGAACAGTTCTGAACACATCACCCTTCCCCACTTCATAAGCCCCAGTGGATCCTTGTTGCCTTCAGATTCAAATATAAAATCCTGTTTCCAGTTTTCTTACATCTTACTCCCTTCCATATAAACTATAATCCAGATACACTAGCCTACTACTTTATCACACTAATCCCCCTTTCTGCCTTTTCTTTGCTTTTATACTGTATGTCCCTCACTCTTAGAATGGTCTCCATTCTTACATTTATATCTCTGCTCTTCTAAATTTAGAACCTTCCTGGTCCCCCTCATTCCTAATGCCATCCCTCTAAAATTACCTTCTATTTATACTGTATGGATCTTGTATATATATGATTATTGCTCTGTTAACTTGAGTAAGTTACATCACTTCTATAAACTGGACTTTCCACATTTATAAAATGAAGGTATCAAACTTTAAGATGGCTAATATCCCTTCTCGTTCTCAATCTCTTGCTCCTATAAGATTAGGTGCAAGTGGAAAAACTCACTTTTTCCATTTATACAATAGCACCTCTTTATTGCTTGAACCATTTATTTTCTTTTTCTTCTTCATTCTCTATATTTTACCCTATATCTTCTATTTTTAAGTGCACATGTGTAAAAGCAGGTATAAAGCAACCTTTTTTAGGTATAAATTTATGGGTGTTCATTGCAGCATTATACAAGTTTCACAAGAACTTGGTTACTAGAAATTTTCACATAATCGACAGAGCTCTTATTTGGTCTGCAGCAGAGATTAAGTGATTTCAGAAAAATGAATCTAAAAATCAATGGATTATTATGTCCCCCAATCAATTTGTTCCACAGTTGCCTCCACTGAGTACCCAGCAAGAATGCAGTGAAAGGTGAGGGTGAGTATAAAGATGATTTGCAGTGACATTATCCATTAGGGGAAAATCACCAGAATAAGCACAATTATCAAGTTAATAATACAGGAAGATTAAAAACCGGCCCATTTGTCACAGCCGGGCCTGTAACTTCAGAGGTTGTCAATGATAACTGATGGTCTATCCAGCTCAGAGGACTTGAGGTCAGGCATTTGAAAGCAAGTAGTTTTGATTCCAAATACATGTAAGCCATAACTTAGAAAGACATGACTTAACAAATGGTTTATTCACATAAATGACATGGTTACTGGCCACCATTGCTGCTGTCAGAAATTATAGTAGTGCTGCTTTTGAGAAATACCTCCTTGTCCCCTCTTCTTTCCCACCAGCCCTATCCCACATAAGGCCAATGCTGACTTCTCAGGCACTTCTCAGAGACATCAATGACATAGTTATTGCTGTATTATTTTCTTGTCTTCTCCTTCTTGAATTAAAGCTATAAGAGACATCAGAAGTTATCTGAAACTCCTTATTTTATAGATGAGGACATTAAGGTACATGGTCACACTCACGTAAGTAGTTAAATATCAGAAGGAGGATTTGAACTCAGATCTTCTAGCTTTTGAACCAATAATCTTTCCATGTGAGACTTTTGATTTTAATGTCTGATTAGTAAATATCATTCATGGCAAAATTCAAATGCAAATGATTCACTCTGAGGGAACGAAGGAAGAATAACCAAATTAAAGAAATATCTACAGTCAGGGGCTATTTTGAGCTCTGCATGACTTGTCCCCTCTTGAAATAACTTTCAGCCCACCATTGGCATGGGGAGGTGAGTTCTGTCTTTTGTTTTTGTTTTAAGCAAACAAACAAGAAAAACTACCTCAAAATCATAAACCGAGGAGCTTAAATCTGTTTTCCTGTGTGGAAAATAGTACTGGAATCTGTGTTATTTTTAGCCCTGTTTTCTGAAAAGATATCTTACACTCATTTCTATGTGCAAGTCTGAATTTGCATTCTCCACACAATATATTCCAGGAGCACAAAGATGACAGTATTTAAAACATCCCCATGAACTTCTGAACCCAAAATACATGTGATAGAATCATTCCCAAGAGTAAACGTGAAACAAATTCTGACTTGTCTATCTTCTCAATGGAGTTTCTACTATTTCTTGAAATATTAGTGTCCTGGTAGCAAGGAACAAAGTTAGAATGCTTTTTTTGTGATGAAAAATATTTTTTTGCCAACTAGAAAGAGAAATAGTTTATCAGTATTTTTGATATAATGAAACCCCAACTCCCATCCCTTAAACCAAATCTGCACAACCTACAGCCCACCAAAGGATTTCAGGCAGCCTGAAAAAAATGCCTTAGACCTTCCTAAATTAAGGAAATAGTTATTGAATATAAAATGGGACCAACTTCCAGATTATTCTTAATCAAGTCTGTTAATTCTTTGAGAGGAATCTCGGTGATACAGAGGATAGAGTTCAAATGTGACTTCAGACACTGACCAAGGCAAGTCACTTACCCTCTGCCTGCATAAAACTGAAGAAGAAAATGGCAAACCATTCCAGTATCTTTGCCAAGAAAAGCCCATGGACACTTGGTCCATGAAGTCATGGAGAGTCAAATGGGACTGAATGACTCAACAACAGCAACAACTGTCAAAAAGAAAAAGGACTAGATTTGGAGGCAGAAGACCTAGTTTCAGATTCCAGCTTTGCCTTACTAGCTGCATGACCTTGGGCAAGTACTTACCCTGTCTTTATTTATAAAATGAAGGAATTAAAATCGACAACCTCCAAGGTCACATAACAATTTAAAACGTACAATCCTGTCCTCTCCAAATGTCTATCTTTTCTCCAAACCTATTACTTCTCCCCTCATATGGAACGTTATTACCACCCACCTAGATAATAACATGCTAACATGTCTTCTGGAGTCGATGTTCTCCGATTCCATTCTAGCCTTTACACTGCTTCTAGTAATTTTCTTTGTATATTTACCTAGTCCTCTCATCCATCTACCCAAAATTCCTCACTTGCTACTGAACTATAAAGTTCAACAGAAGTGGGAAACCTATGACTTCGAAGCTGCATGTGGCCCTCTAGGTCCTCAAGTGCGACCCTTTGAGTCCAAGTTTTACAGAACAAATTCTTTTATTTAGGGTATTTGTTCTGTGAAGTTTGGATACAGTCAAAGGGCTGCACTTGAGGACCTAGAGGGCCACCTGTGATCTTGAGACTGCAGGTTCCCCACCTCTGGTTTTCCTGTCATTACAGGTTCTCCGCACTGTGCCTCTATCTTATCATTCTAACCTTCTTGTCACAGTTCTCCTCCCCACATACTCTATGCTTTGGTCAAACTAAGTCTGTCCCCTGAGGATGTTTTCTACTTTTCTACCACCTTGCCATTTTTCATGTTTTTTTTTCAGTGCCTGAAATTTCATCATTGCCGTTCTTTGACTATTAAATACTGCCACCATTTAAAAAGCAGCTCTGATGGTGCTTTTTCTAAAATGCTCTTCTTTACCCGCTGGGCACGATTGACCCTTCCCACCTCCAGTTTTGCACAGTGTTTGGTTTGTACTTCCCTAATGTCTTATATCTGTACTGTAGTTATTTGTGTTTGTTATAAGTGCCTACTAGAATGTAACTTCCATGTGGACAGGCACCCCGGCTAAACAAAAGTGGTTACCTCCTCTACTGCACTAAACATTAGCCGGCTTGGAGGCATGCTGAATGGAGTGCTGGACCTGGAGTTAGGAAGACCTAAATTCAAATCTGGCCTCAGACACTCTCTTGCTGCGAGACCCTGGGTATATTACATAACTTCTGCCTCAGTCTCCTCAACTCTAGGATGGTGATGATAACAGCATCTACCGCTCACGGCTATCATGAGAATCCAATAAGATCGGAACTGTCAAGTACTCAGTTTAGTGTCTGGTATACAGTAAGTACATAATAAATCCTTATTTCTTCCTCCCTCCCTCCAATACACACACATAGTAGGTGATTGATACATCCATATTGAGTAGCATTGAATTTCCATTGGAAGTAACACTTATAAAAAATTGATTTAGCATTTAAAGGAATTAGAATTATTTCTGTTTGTGTCCTCATGGTATATAGGGTCATCCACTGGAAAGGAGGCAGGTATAAAGAAAAATGCAGTAGTCTTAATTATACAGTCCAAATGGTCAACAGATCTTGAGTTATTTGGAGTAATATTTGTCTCCTTTATTTATTTCAAAGTTATATGAGTAGACACTCTCTCTGAGTCAACAGGAATGGGATAACCAATAAATCCTATAGAAGTTCAGAGAGGGGACTGATCGCTGAGGGCTAGGGAAGTTGGGGAAGCCTTTGAAGAGAAAGGAGAACCTGAGTTTGACCTTAAAGGAAGGGCAAAACTTAAACAAATGGAGAGAAGAAGGAAGGGCATCCTGTGGAGAAGGAATGGCATGAGCAGAGGTGGAAATACACATGCCACGTTTGGAAATAATGAATAGAGCAGTATTTTTGTAGCAAATGACGTGTAGAAACTAGTAGTGGGAATTAAAGTTGGAGAGGTAGATGAGGCCTAGTTGGTGGTAACCCTTGAGTGACAGGCTGAAGAATTTGGACTTTATTCTAAAAGCTCTATGGAGCCATTAAAGGCTTTATAACTTGGGATGTGATGAGTGGTATCTGCAAAAGCAATGTGTTAGAGGTTTCTATGGCAGTGACATTGAAAGAGAAGGCTAGAGACAGAGAGACCAGTTGAGAGAAATTGTGTGTAAGAGGCTGGAAGGCCTGGACTGGACTGTTGGAGCGGCAATAGGGTAGAAAGGGCATTAGAAAGGAAGAACTTGTAGAGCCTGATAACTCATTGTCCAAAGCCAAATTTCTTATTTTTTTTCTTCCCAATCCCACCTCTCTTCCCAAATTCCATCTTTTTGTGAAGGATACCACCATACTTATTACCCATGTTTACAACCTTACAGTCATCCTCAACTCTTCACACACTCCCTCATTTCCCATATCCAATCCATTTCCACATCATATACCCACATCATGTATCTGCCACATCTTTCTATCCTTCCCCTTCTCTCCACACAGTTCAAGGCTGCCACCCCAGTTTAAGGCTGGAAGATGTAACAGTTTCTTAATTGGATTCTCTGCCTCCAGCCTTTCCCTTCCCCTCTCCTAACCTGAAGCTGCAAAAAACCATTTCTAAAGCACAGGTCTAACCATGTTATTGCTCTACTCTAGTGGTTCCCTGTTGTCTCTAGAATTAAATCTGTTTAATAATTAAAGCTCTTCCCAGTCTGGCTCCAGCCTGCCTTCCCAGGCTCATCACATATTACTCTTCTTAACTATTTCTGCATTCCTCCCAAACCAACCTACTTGTTCCTCCTACTTTACATTCCTCCCCTGCCTACATACCTTCTCATGGGCTGCCCCCATATCTAGAATGCGTCCCCTCTCCACTTTTGCCATTTATAATCCCTAGCTTACTTCAGACCCTTTCCTGAGGCCTTTTCTGATCCTCCCCCAGCTACTACTACCTCTCCCTCTTCTGAAATTACCTTGAATTTACCTTATTTTGTATGGATATATATGGACACATATATGTAGTATGTATGTATATGTATATAACAGACATGCATGTGTATGTATAGATACACATGAATGCAAGTAAATGTGTACTGTACATATACCTGCACACATGTATATACAAATATAAATTTCTGGCTTATATGACCATGTTATTCTCCTCCCACAAATAGAATACAAGCTTCTTGAGGGTGAGAGCTGTTTAGTTTTTGCCTTTGTAAACTCAATGCCACACAGCATGTGTTTAATAGATGTGTATGGGTTCATATGCTCATCAATCAGAGATTTAGAGCAGAAAAGGACCTTAGGGTGTATCTAGCCCAACCTTCTTGTTTTACAGGTCCTTGGGGGATGACTTGGCTGTGGTCACACAGCTAATAAATGTCCAAGATGGGATTTGAACCCAAGTCTCCCTGGCTCCAAGTATAGCCCTCTGTCCATTATACTGCACTGAGTTTACATGCTGCTGAATTGTATAGGGAGGAAAATGAAAGATGGATAATAGCTAAATTACCCTAGTCTTTTTCATATGAACTGCTCCCTATAAGAATATGTCTCCCACCCTTTACTTATACAGTTGGGTTTTTTGAAAACGAATACAAGATTTCACACTGATCCCTATTGAATTTCATCTTGTTAAGTACAAATCTGTCAGTTTGGACTGCCAAGATCTTTTCAGTCTGATTTATGCAGTAGAGGTTAGGGGAATACCTTTCTTCCAAAGAATGAGGCCTCTTCTCCATAACTCACAGATACCATATAGAAATAATATAGTTTAATTGAATTGCAAAAGCTATGTTTGAGTTCTGACACTGACATTTTTTATGTGACGTTGGGCAAGAAAGTGTCTTTTATCTTCTTTGATTATATATGTAAAGAATAAAGGTACTTGTACACCCTTGCCCAACAAGGTCATTGTAAAGACCAAATGAAATGTTTTAAAATGTTTTGTAAATTCTTATGAACTATGTACATTTAGAGTAAAAATTATTGTTACTTAGAGAAATTGACCATGCAGATTATCTTCCTGAACACCTGATAGGTAGTAACATTCACACATGCATATGTATAATAACACACATTATGATTTGTATAATCTTTATTTTCTTACATCTTATATCCCCCCTGCTGGATTGTAATTTCTCAGCATAGTACATTATTATATGTGGCTGATGTTTAATAAATGCTTGTTAAATGAATGAGTCACTGAATCTGGGAGGGAACCTTGTTCTGAAAGCTGTGTTTGATTACCAGTCAAGCTAGAAATCTGATGAGGGCCAGCTTACCTGGTTATTTTGTCCATTGAAAATAAACATGTGAAAAGACTCTAAAAAGTTAGGGAAGGGAATGAAGGATATGCTTTTATAGGTTTTAAAGCCATATTTACACAGAGTGCTGGTTCAATGTGGTGATGATAAAATGAGCCTTCAGTTTTAACACCCACTAGTGTCCTAGTGGTTGAAAACCTGGACATGCTCCATCACAATACCCAGTTTATTCCCAGGGTATATCCTACTTCCTGGCAGGATTTGACTAAATGGCCTATAACTCATTTTCAAGAGACAAATCAAGGCTGCATCAAGAGGTCGGGTTGGCAACCTTCCAAAAGAACAATCCTGTTTTATTATTTTTTAAATCCTTAGTATGTAGTTTGATTAGATTTTAAAGAGGCTGCCTCAGGGATTATTTAACTGAACATCCAAGTTGATGGGACAGTCTTTAAAATAGCATACGAACTCATTTTCACCTATGGCAAAGCTTATATTTAGGAAAAAGAATCCTTTGGTAAATGCGACATCCAAGAGAAGGAATATTAGTCTCAATGATGCACACTAATTCATGGCACTAAACAGCTAAATCATTTCAACATTCAACTCACTTTACCTGAATTCAGCTTTATTAAAAAATGTATTCAGATTTTATTTTAAATATAATTTTGTGTTAGGACAGGATTTCTTGCCTATGATTAATTAGTACCCTTTTGAATGAATCTGATTTTTCCCCTTTTTCTAATTTCAGTTTGCAATTTTAAGATCGAGGATAAGTTATTTATTTATCCTGGCCAAGTTTGAAAGGCAAGTTAATCAGGCACATGAAGTGTTCTTATACAAAATGTTACCCAGCTTGCCTGAAGTTGTAACAAAATTCAACTGTACCCTAGGAGGCCGACAACATAAGAGAAAGAGGGTCTGAGCTCATGCAGATTCATCCTGGGGGAATCTGACTACAAAGAGCAGGGGCAACCAGAGGTGACTCAATGGAAATTGCTATAAAAAAGCTCATGCTAACGCTCATGTCTAGGGTTTCCCCAAAATGATGAAAATGAGGTCCTTTCTAGAAAAGGTACTCTAAGTTACTATGTGGATATCAGATTTGGACGCTGATTTTTCTTGACCACAAAAACTACCAAAGAGGTGAAATACCATGAGAGCTCATTAACAAAGGTAGAGAAATACAAGAATCCATCATGCTCATACTCTGATGGTCTATAAAGATAACCAGGCAACTGTAGAACAGATATATAATGTTAACCTCAGACTGTACCATATGAGTCACTCACAAAGTCTATCTTTAAAATGGGGATAAAAATTGTACCTGTTTCCCAGGGTAGTTATGAGGATCGGATGAGACAATATGAATAAAGCACATTATAAACCATAAAGTTCTATATAAATACTAGCTATCATTAATATTATTGTCATCATTAATTATTCAATTCAATTAATACTTTATTTTTAATTAAATTTTTAAATCAATCAGAATTCTTTCTCTGCTTTCTGCTATTGTCCCCCACCCACACCATAAAATTGAGAAAGAAAAACAGACCCTCTATTACTTCCATATATAGTTAAATAAAGCAAATTTCCCTATTTGACATGTGTCACCCCCACACCCCAATATCTCTCATTTATTTTCATTTTTCTTTCATATATTACTTTTTTCACTTTTCTCTCAAGGGGTGGATAGTATTTCATCATGAGGGCTCTAGAAATGTGTTTAGTCATGTTTTTCAGAGCTGTTAAGTCTTTCAAAGTTGTTTAACTTTACAATCATCATGAGGGCTCCAGAAATGTGTTTAGTCATGTTTTTCAGAGCTCTTAAGTCTTTCAAAGTTGTTTAACTTTACAATATTGTTGACTTGTATAAATTAGTCTCCTGATTCTGCTCACTTCAGTTGGTATCAGGTCATATAAATCTTCCCTGGTTTCCAGGGACAAACAGCTATTATCTGAAACCAGAGTTAAACTCAGATCCAATGCACCCCCAATGCACCTCCTAGCTGCCTCTAATTAGCTTACTAAATTTATCATCTTTCAAGTAATTGATTTATCAGCTTGTAGACTAATCCTTTGTTTTATATATGTATGTATGTATGTATGTATGTGCACACGCATATGTATATACATATATGTGTATATATGTAAATAAAATGTATCTATAATATATACACATAAATGTAGATATTTGCACACACATATACACACATACATATAAGGCAGTAGACTCTTATGAACGTTTTCTCCAATATTTGAATTACAAATATATATTATTAATATGTTAATTATAAACCTTTAGTTTTATATGCTACGTAAGAAGTGTGAAAGGACAGCTTTTCTCAGTATTTAAATTCATAGTGATCATCCAACTGGATTTATGTGGAACATCAAAAGTGGAAGGGGAGCTAAGAGCATTAAATTTCCTATAGTTTCAGCTGGATTCTTTGTGTTCCAAACAGACAGCCAGCTGTACTGCTCTCTCCTAACTACTGAGCTTTGGTGTGTTTCTAATCAGAGGCAACTTTAGGCACATGAGCATGACATGTCACACTTATGTATAATCATCTTAAGTGGCACTATTGAAAATGAGATTCTTTCTTCCCCTCGATATTTAAAATGTTAATGAACTTTCCCATTTAGTTTTCTTAGATCATCACAATTTTAACATTAAGGAATAGAAGAAGCCCTCTTCCATTAAATAATCTTTTTTTATAATAGCAGGAATAATCAATCTGTGAATCATTTTTGTATGCCACCTACTACTCATGCAGCAAGAAAAAGTCTATTTCTCAGTTTTAAAAATTACATCAATTCTTTCATGTTATATGAGTCTATATATGGTAGAAAGAACACTGGATTTAGGGTAAGAATATCTGTGTTCACATCTATTCTCTGCTATGTACTTACTACCTCCTCAACTCTTTCAACCTAACCTCTTGTGTTTTGCTATCAAGTTCCCTCATTATCCTTGTCACTATCCTTTGGACATGCTCCATTCATTCAATGACCCTTTAAAATGTAGAGTACAGAACTGTGCACAATATTTTGGATGGGAGCTCATCTGGGCAGAGTACAAAGGATCTATCGAGGAAGAATTTGTTAGACCTTGATAAGTTCAGGCTCATCCTGTTTGGACCTTAGTTTTGCCAGTAGGTAAAAAAAACATTTTGGACTAGATGGTCTGTAAGTTTCAATCAATTTCTGAATCTTATGTTCCTATGATTAAGGTATTATGTAATAGTTTCCTAACCCTTTCTACCTACCTTTTTTTTAAATATGGAAATTCTAGGGCAAGAAATAATTAAACTCTGGCCTCAGAGAAGTTCATTTAGTAAGAGTAAGAGTTCATTTAGTTTTAGCCCAATGGCATTCTGGAGATGAGGTGATCATTCCTAGAAAAGAGAAGTAATATGCTTTCACATATCAAGTCCTTCAGAGGTAGGGATAATCTCTGACATTTACTGAGTAACTACTGTGAACCCAGCACTGTGGAGGAGATATTAAAAAACAAAATACTTTTCTCTCCTCATGTATGGACTATGGTCCAATCAAAACTAGAAAAAAAAATTAAGAATTTACTTATTTGCTGTAAAAGTTGGAGGATGTGATAATTATTTTCTTTGAAAATAAAATTGACTAATAAACATAAAAAATTAATTCAGACATGCTGTTTTGTCTCCTTTTAATCCAAAACTTTAACAGAATTTATACCTGTTTGTAGAGTCTCACAACTGGTTGTAAGTTCTCTGTTTCCAAATCATTAGCCTTTTTCTGAAAGATCCAGGGTACAGGCAAAAGTGGAAATAGTGGAAATAGTGTTCTGTGTCATAATTTAGTTATATGCTTACTAATGAACAGGAGTAAGCAAAAGGGATTATGCAAGAGAATAGCCAGATATCATGCAGAAATAGAGAACTTACAGATAGATCAGGCTACATCCAAAGTACTATCACTGACTCTGGGCTCCATGTTTTCAAAGAGACATTCATAAATTGGACCAGAATGATAAGACATGAAACAATATCGTGAAAGTTTAGGTTGAAGGAATCTGAGATGTTTAATTTGAAGAGGACTTAGGGACCATCAATGAAATCAGTTTTCAAGTGTTTCTGTAGAAAAGAGGTCAGAACTAAAACCAATGAATTTTTTAAGAATAAAAAAGGTTTCACCTCACTGAGAAAATAACTTTCTAGAAATCTTCTTCCCCAGTCAAAACTTGAAATAGGATGCTTTTCCAGGCAGTGAGTTCCCTTTTATTAGTTTTTAAGTAGACAATGGATTGCCATTTTTTTCAGTCATTTTATAAAAAAGATTTGTAATTTGGGTAAAAGCTAAGTTAAAACCATCTCTCAATTCCCTTTCAGCTTTATGATTCTATAATTCTAATGTTAAGAATCATCAAGACTTACTCCATCAGGCTTTGTGCATCAAATGCCCATTGGTCATCAGGAAGCAGATCTACATTTCGAGTTTATGTGTTGTTCTTTCATTTTGAATGGGGCTCAAAAAATGTCACCAGAAGGTGATTTTCTTATTCAATGTTTTGCATTTGGTCCTAGTTCCATTCGCTCTTCTTTCATTCTAACCAGTGACATCTGCCTTCTTCGGTATGAACCAATTACCTTAAAAGCTTTCTTCATTTACCTACAATATGTTACCTTTGGGCTTTTGTACAATTGCTCATGGGCATCTGTTTCATTTTACTTTCATTTTCTTCCATCTAAGCAAGCCCTGCTCTATAATTTATAGTGTACCTGTTATCAGACTCCTGCATAGAGCACCTTCCAGCCACATCTCCCTTTGCTATGGTAGACCTTTTATGTGGCTGAGTTTCATATCTCTTAAGTTCCATAAGCACTGTTTCAAAGTATCTGTTCCAAACAGACCTTTAGGGTTTAGAAAAAGTTTGCATTTCACTGTAAACCCTGCCATTTATTATATTACAGCTATGTGTTAAATTTTGAGAGTTTTTAAGCAGTTCATTTTTTTAAATGTACAAAGTTAAATTTATCTTCAGGTAAAAGGTTAATTCTTGGGTTTTTTCAAAAATATTTAAGAAAGGTTCTCAGAAACCAGAACAAAGAGAGAACTATGACTAACCTCTGCTAACCAAATACTTTCTGGGGAGGCCACTGGAAGCAACATTTCCCTTAGTAAATATTGTGATATTGTTTTTGTTATTTTTATCTCCCTTTTTATTCCTTTTCAACCTCCCTTTTACTTATCACCCCTGTCCTCTTCTTCCCCTCCCCAAATCCTGACCCCAATTCCCCTACCACTGCCCTGGTTCCTCCTATAAACTTCCACCATATAAGTGCCTTGATATTACCTTTCCCTTAGATGTTTGTATTTTAATAGAGGGCCGTGGAAAATATATCTTGCTGAAGTCAAAAGAATCTCAAATGGCAGGATTTTAGGCACCAGAACTCTTGGTTGGGACACATATTTAAGGAAATAGAGGCTTTCCTAGAGCCTCTCATGTTACACCACATGGATAATCACCTATCCTTCCCATATATGAGGCTGGCCTGATGGTTCACAAATGAATACTGATGTGATTGGCAACTGGTTTCATATAATATAGCAGCCCATTTTTTATAAAAGTCTTCTGTGTGTGTCTTCAAGTGAGATTAGAAACCTCCAATTTTTATTGGCATCTCACTCAACATTATAACCTTTATAGTAATTGAGATTACTCAGTGCTAATGACATCCAGACTGAAACTTAGACGGGCCACAATATTTTCAGGAAACAGATTTGGTCTTTGATCCAAGATATACCTATTTTACCTTCAAAGAACCCTTAAAAACTATATTTCCAAGATGGCAGTCATATCATCAAGAGATCCTGCTACTCTATCTTCATTCAGAAGGCAATTATTAAATGCCTACTATGTGCTAAGTACCAAGACCAGGTATTTTATATACAAATAAATAGAAAAACAAAAAACAATACTAGGCTTCAAGTAGCTTACTATCTACTGGAAGGAAACAAGTATAAAATATATGCAAATAAACCCAAGGGGAAGGGGCTAATAATGACAGAGAGACATTAGAAAAGACATCATATAGAAGCTCTCATACCATCTTGAATCCTAATGCAAATTAGTATGAAAGTTTACTGGGACTAGTAGTTGGGTTGCTGCTGTTTTTATAAGCATTCAACTGCTTTCAAATGAGGAGTTAATTAACTGTTCCAGTAGCTCCACATACAGGTTAAGTGGTAAGTAGGTATCTTTGACTGAGCCTATTTTAGTGCTCAGAAGATAAAAGTACCAGCAGGTTATACCCAATTTCAGTAAGAAATTCAGTGCCAGGGTTAAATTCAGAACTTGAGACTAAGAATTCCTGGTTCGATGTGTGAACTATGATAGCATACAATTGTTACTTTGCTTTAAACTCTGTCCTCCTAAAGGGCAAAAGAAAAAAAATCAGTTGGCAAACGACCTATAACGAAAGAACTTAGGTTCGGTAGTGACTTATAGAACCTTTATCCCATAAGGATAGTAGATTATAGTGAAAGCGTCACATTAAAAGCCCTTTATCCAAACTTCAAACTTCATCTTTTCCATGTTCTCTGGAACATACCTTTGAACTTTGAAATAAATGAAAAAAATCTCTGAGCAACAAAATAACTGTCCCATAGCTCAAATACTAGAAGCAATGCTATGTCATTTCCTCCATGGGAGAGACCTCTGGGCTCTCACTGAGAGTCTTCTGGACAATTATATAATGCATAATTCTACCCTGCTGGTTTTCTTGCTTTCTGAGTCCTTGGCATATCTGTTGCAGTAAATGAGATGAGTGAGGAGACTGTCAGAGGCAGGCACACTGACAGTGGCAAGAAATCTCTGCAGATAGCCTGACATCAAGGAAGAAGTGAAAGATTAAATGGAAGTCTAGATAAGAAGCTACTATCTAAGGGGAAAGTAAGTCTCTTCTTCCCTTTATACCTGAGCCCATCAGGGTATAATAATTATGTTCCTAATGTTGATCCTGAGTCATTAAAGGAAGGTCGGATTCTGTTTAGTGTACTCAGAAAGGACAAGGCAGCATAGAGCAGATTTTAGAAAGATTTGAATCCTAAGTGATAAAGTCATGAGCATAGAATCATAAATTTTGAGCTAGAAAGCTTCCTTAGAGAGATTCTCTAACTCAGCTTCACATATAACACTCTCGCTCCCTTGCAATACTTCTCCAAACCTGTTCTCATACTTATAGGTTGGGTTCTCATAGGTATAACTAGCTGCTATTCCAATTTTCTAGGGGTAACCCTGAAGTGCTATATTTATCACACTCCTATCACTAATAATCAACTAGAGACAATTAGCCTTCAGCAAAAGCATTTACTAAATTGGTAGAGTAGTAATAACAGTTGCTACAAAACACCCCTCCTCAAAAAAAAGTAAAACCGAATATCTCTCCCAGTTTTCCCTTCTACATCGCAACTTTTCCCATTGTAGTTTAGATATATCACAGCTTGGCATAAGAAATTAAATGGGAATTTTGGGGGGAGTTTTGCAGAAGCCACAGATGACTCATTAAGGCCAGCAAAGAACACATATAGCCTATGACTAAATAACACTTTACAATAAGATACTGTAAACACCCCATAAAAGAAAAGGAAAAAAAAATCAGACTTCTTTTCTGGTATGAAGAGAGCGCCAAAAATTTTTACATGGACCTTTCAGATTATGGTGGGATGTGGTGTCCCTAATCCCTTTGAAGTGGAAGGGATAATTGTATACAAAGCCCATGGTGACAGCAGGTTTAAATTGGGAGTATAATGGTGATGAGGCATACTTGTAGAGAATACTTGTGGCAAAAGGGTAGGAAGTGACAGGAAGTTTTTTTCTCCTCTCATAGGGTATTAACAAAATTTCCCCTGAGATATAACTCTTTACTGGGATCTAAGGGCCTGTGTATGCTTTTCTAGGTTCTATTGCTGGTACTTCTCTATATCGTGATAGGATGTGTCCAATTCGATAAAGTTGGGTAACCTAAATAGGACCCTCTCCTTCCAATGAAGCCCCTTCCATTGCTATTGGTTACTCCCAATCCAGTGAATGCTGCTGTTAGCTCTAGTAGACTTGTCTCCCTGTCTTGCATTCACAGACCTTCAAATCTATTGAATCTCACAAAGCTGCTTCCAGAACAGTTCCTTGTTACATTATTCGTTCACCTAAGATCAGGAAAAAAGAAACAGAAAGAGAAAGAGGCAAACCATTTGCTCACAGGCATCTGGCCAAGTAGGAAATAGGCCAGCATCTCTTCTCTGGTGGTTGCTCTGCCTCATTGATGACTACAAAAGGGAGAGACTGACAGAGGGGCAAAATCACCTCTTTTATATACCCACTTAATTCTATCTCAAAAACCCCAGAGTTATCAGCTCTTCTGATTTAACATGCAATTAGAGAACTCATCATCAAAGAACATAAGCCATTCCCCGAAGCTTCATTTGGGAGACTAAAATGAGGTAGGCACTACCTAGATAAGTTCTTTATATTTCATCAGATGAGTAAACCAAAGCCTGCAAAGGACAAGGTGACTTCCTCAAAGACACATAGGTAATAAGAAGCAGAGCTTGAATTTGAACCCCGGTTGTCTGACTCCAAATCAGTGTCCCTTCCACTATAAAGGATAACGTGAAGGGGAGATTCTGGTTACCTAGAAAATTCATGTGTTTAGTGATTGAACAATTTGGTTCAAGCTATTTGTTCCAACTGTTTGATCTAGATCATCTAAAATATTGGGGTTTGTTAAATCAATGGGTTATTCACAATCAAAAGAATGAGAGAGTAATGTTTGTGAATCACATAAGAATAAGGAAAAAAGATGCAGAAAGGGGGAGGGGGGAATACCAGGTTAATACTGTTACTGAA
>CM053598.1:113666838-113696692 GCA_028646575.1 Pseudocheirus occidentalis | reverse complement strand
TGTCTTGGAAGCATTTGGTGTGGGAGTTCTGAGTTCTGGGCTATCTTCCTCCCATTCCATGCTTTGACCATTTTTGTCCACAAAAAGGGATTTTAGAGTTTTATTGTTGTTTTTATTTTGCTTCCTTTTCCTCATGTTGGCCAGTCAATTAATTGGTTGGTTTTTTTTTTTAGCTCTGTGAAACTCTGCTTCCAAGGGGGGAAGCTCTGTTCCAAATCGTTGGGGTTTTCCCAACTGCCGGAACTATTAGGGGGGTATTGCAAGTTCCCCCAGCTTTGGCTTGCTGAAATTGCACCCCAGAACCACCACCCAAGACCACGATCTGCATCCAGACCACTCAATGCAAGAGCACTTGGCCCTGATCAAGCGATTCAGCCCCCCTGCGGAGTCTGCAGGCCAGGGGCTCTGAAGCAGCTTGGTGGGGGCTGCCACCAGTTCCAGCAGTTCCCTTCCCCCACTGCTTCCTTGCCCCGGGGACAGATTGGCCGAACTGCTTTACTACCCCCCAATTAATTTTCGAAGTTTCACTTTCACTAACAGTCTCTGACCCTGGTTTGTGGGCTTTTAAAGATCCCCTCAGGCAGGTGCTTTAGATTTTCTTTGAAGTAGACTCAAGCTGTGACTTGGGAGGCTCACTCCTCCTGGCTGGCCTGGGGCGTAGCCTGGCCGTGGCTGAGGTTTTGGGCTGGGCGGGTCTCTGCTCTGGTGAGAGCTGCCCCTCTCCTGTTCCTGTTCCTCATGCCTTGGCAGATGTGGAGGTGCTGGAGGCTGTAGAACCTCTGAAGACTGGCTGTGATGCCCACTTGGCTCAGCTCAGCTCAGCTCCTTTCCACCACCTCGGGCCTGGCCACAGTCTTGGCTTCAGGCTGGGCAAGCCTCTGCTCCCTGCCACCCGATGAGCCCCTGCTGCCGAGCTGCCTTCAGCGAGAGATGTGTTCTCTGTATTTTGTGAGTCTGAGAGTCCTAGGCTTTGTCTGGGTTCATAATTTTATGGGTGTGTAGGGTGGCAGTGTAGGAGCTACGGGACCTTGCTGCTTCTATGCCACCATCTTGGCTCCGCCCCTCCATCCTTTCTTCCTTATACCATTTGTGATTTGTTTCATATTGTTCTAACCAGGTATGAAAATAATGTGGTAGATGAGACCCAGAGAAACTTAGGATTTTAGTGATCAATCTATTCTGAGACAGATTTGGTTTAGGAAATAGGCTCTTTGTGTTCTAAGAAAATATGAAAAACCTGAAGTCTCCTCTGTATGTTTTCCTTAATTTTCAAGACAGCATTGATATTTTAGGGAAGAATGGAATAGTTTACCTGTCAGATCTATGGATAAGGGAAGAATTTATTACCACAAAAGAAATAGAGAGCATTAGAGGATGTAGAACAGATAATATTGATTACATTAAATTTGAAAGATTTTGCATGAACAAATAGAAGGAAAGAAGAAAACTGGGGGGGGAAGTTTACATCATTTGTCAGATAACTATTTCATCTCTCAAATATATAAAAATACTAAATCAAATTTATAAGACTATTAGTCATTTCCCAATTGATAAATGTTCAAAGGATATGACCAGACAGTTTTCTGATGAAGAAATCAAAGTTATCTATAGTTGTATTATAAAATGCTATAAATCACTGTAGATTAGAGAAATGCAAATTAAAACAACTCTGATGTATCACCTCACACCTATTTGTTTGGCTATTATGACAGAAAAGAAAAATGACAAATGTTGGAAGGGATGTGGGAAAATTGGGACTCTAATGCACTGTTGGTGAAGTTGTAAACTTCATTTGTTTTAAACAGCCATTCTGGAGAGCAATTTGGAACTATGCCCAAAGGAATATAAAGGTGTGCATACCCTTTGACCTAGCAATACCACTATTAAGTCTGTATCCTAAAGAGATTGAAAAAAATAAAAAGGACCTATATGTACAAGAATATTTATAGCAGCTCTTTTTGTGGCAGCTAAGAATTAGAAATTGAGGGGATACCCATCTCTTGGGGAATGGCTGAATAAGTTATGGCATATGATTGTGATGGAATACTATTGTGCCATAAGAAATGATGAGCTGGATGTTTTTGTAAAATCTTGGAAAGATTTGCATGAACTGATGCAAAGTGAAAAGAACAAAACATTGTACACAGTAACAGCAATACCATATAATAATCAACTGAATGAGTTAGCTATTCTCAGCAATACAAAGATGCAAGACAATTCTGACGGACCTAAGATTAAAAAGAAAATCTATCCACCTCCAGAGAAAAAACTGATGGAATCTGAATGCAGATCAAAGAATACAGGATTTTTTTAGTTTCTTTAATTTCTTTCTTTTGGTCTCTATTTTCTTTTACATTATGACTAATATGGAAATGCGTTTGCATGACTGCAGATGTATAACATTTATCAAATTACTTTCCTTCTCAATGAGGAGAGGGGAGGAAGAGAGGAGAGAATTTGAAACTTCAAATTGTAAAAAAAAAAGTCAAAATTGTTTTTACATGTAATTGGGGGAAAATAAAAGTTTTTGTTTAAAAGATGGCATTGATAGAGATATTTAGATTCCTACATCCATTGTAAACATGATCATTAATAGTATGCAGCTGAAATTTAATAAATAAATATGTGGTCTCCAAAACTTTATTACATGGAAGAGATCACCTGTACCTCTGAAATAACAATGTATTTGTGCCCAGAATTGAACAGGAGGAAGAATAAGCTGGATTGACTTTGAGAAATTGAACAAATCTTTTAATGATCCTAAGCTTCTCCCTGAAACAACGATGTACCCTTTTAAACCTGGAATTTTTTAATGATGGAAATCATAGAATATTGTACTAAAATCTTGGGAAAATTAAGTAGATATACACACAAAAGAAAAAGTCTGCAACATATTGCCAACAGAGAATATACAGAAGCAATATAAAGGATTCTATCAGAGAAATTTATGATCGGATCTTCTAATAAAGAGGACAATATAGAGAATTCTGTTTAAACTAAGCTCTCCCTAAAATCACCTCAAGAAGCAGCATCACAATAAAGCAAAAGATTAACAAATAAAAGATGTGCTTTAAAAGATGTTGTAAGGAGACTAGATAGGGGCAAAAAATCCAAGGCCATGGAACAAAGTAAAATTAATTAACCTATACTAGGTAGAAACTTGTTGGAATCATCAGCTAACCACAGACTAAAGCAGAATGTTATTCTACTGTGTCCTATGAAAATATCAGGAAGACGAGATCAGCTTTGGAATTTCTCTGTCATGGAATGCTGAATTAATTCCATTTTCTACATGGAGACCATATTGACCCAAAATAAAATAAAGGAATAAGCATCATGCCAGGATTTGTGTAGCAACAGGATAGGAAAATTTGGAGTGGAGTGAGAGTAGAAGTGGTGTGATAAGAACTGATATTTTTACTCAGAGAGAGACAAAGGTGAAGGTATCCAGATACCCTTAGATAATCAAGGGGGTAGGGATGTAGTAGACAAGCAGAAATAGAAAGGTAAATCACTGACAAAAATTCAGTTCAATCCCACAAACATGTATTAGGCACCTCCTAAGTGTTGGACCACAAGAGTTGGTCAGTCATATGGGTAGTCTGAGTGGTTGGAAGCCCAGAAGATACATAAGACAAGAATCAAGAAACCAGCAGAAGGATCTGAGAAGCAAGGCCCTGTGGATATAGGCAGATGGTCTGGACAACAAGAAAGCAGACTACTGAGCTACATGCTATGAGATAGGACACAGAAAATTAGTAAAATATAGTCTTCCCCCAAAGAATGTATAATCTGGTGAGACAGAAAGAGAGAGAGAGAGAGAGAGAGAGAGAGAGAGAGAGAGAGAGAGAGAGAGAGAGAGAGAGAGAGAACAAGAAGAAATTATTAACCAGTTGGGAGGATCAAGGATGGCTTCATGTAGGAAGTAGTGTTTAAGATGAACCCTCAAAGATGCGTAGGATATCAATGGGCCAAGGCAGTATTTGGAAGGCATTTCAGGGTAGGGGCATTTGTATGAGGAAAGGTTCAGAAATAGGCAATATGGAATGTTTATGTGGAATAGACAATAGTCATGGGATTTAAAACTGGAAGGAAATTTAGAGATATCTAGTCTAACCCTTTTATATTATAGACAAGGAAACTGAGGTTCAAAGATGGTCAGCTAATTTTCCAAAGTCATAAAACTAAAACCTAGATTTAAATCCAGGTTCTCTGACTCCAAATCGATTACTCTTTCTATTCCTGTTTTGTAGGTGAATTGGCTAAATAAAGGAGAATAATAAGAGAAGAGATAGAATTAAAAAAAATAAACTGGGATTGTAGGGATGAGGACCTTGAATGTAAGATTAAACAATTTAGACAACTTGGTTTGCAGTGTGGAATTATTCAAGGTTTTTGAACAGGGTAGTTTGAGCTAGGTAGTGCAGTAAGATTGCACAGTGTTTAGAGCATTTCCACTAGTGTCACCTAGACCTAAATTCAAATCTGCCTCAGACATTTACCAGCTGTATGCCCCTGAGCAAGCCATTTCACCTGTTTTCCTCAGTCTTCTCAATTGTAAAATGGGGGTAATAATAGCACCTACCTCCCAGATATATTGTGAGGGTCAAATGAGATAATGTTTATAAAAGTGTTTAAGCTTTGTGCCTACCACATAATGGGTATTGTATAAATATTAGCTACGATGATGGTAGTGGTGGTGATAATGGAGATGAGAGCTGTACTTTGGATAAAATACTCTGATGTAAATACATATATGTAATATATAATTAATATAATATATATGTAATTAACATATAATTAAATTATATATACATATAAATATATATAGTGAACTTGAGATTGGAAAAACCAGTTAGGAGGCTACTGTAATCCACCTGGTATTGCAGGATAATGAAGTGTTGAGCTGGGCTGGGACAAGGAGGGATTGGATTGGGATTCCACGTGTTGTTATACATTGTTATGGTGGGTTTCAATATGGTTGTCTTTGTTTTGAATATCATGCTTTGCAAAGACTGGTTTCTGTTTTGATGCTGATATTCAGGAATAGGATTGATACCCATCTGAGAGATTTATCATGTTCTAGCAGGAAATTATAGCTTGGAAAATAAATCTCCCTATCTTCCCCTGGCTGAAGTACAGCACTTATCAGCAGGTCTAATCCCAATGATCAGCTCAGGACTTTTATCCTGATCCCTTTTTCTAATCTGGAGCACTTCACATTTCCTTAGACAACTCCTCTTTTGGTGGAGAATGGGGGAGGGGGAGGGAGGTCTTACCACTTACCACAGTCACCAGTTGGACTTCAGCCCTCTTGCAACACAGAACTCCTGAATTCAAGGAGTCTAACCAGCCTGAGGCATACTCAGCAATGGGGATTACAAGTGAGCCACCATACATAGCTTTTAGATGTGTTTGGAGATGTGACTTCACCTTTGGCATATTGGAGTCCATATATTAATGTGTTACATGTCCCACATGGTTGTATCACATATCTGAGATCCATTCTCTCCTCACCTCCACCTAACAGAATCCATAGCTGTAATACCAAGTACCCTAGCACACCCAGGATGGCTGCTAGTACAGCTTCCTTGATCTGTTTTTAAAGGAAAGACTGCTGAAAAAGGGGTTAACAATCCTTTTAATTACATTCACTAGTTCAGAGGAAAGGTCAGCACCCTGAATGTCAGAGAAAATACAAACAGAGAAATTAGCATAAAAACCAACAGACAGGGCTCTGAATGCTTGAATCAAAGCTATATTGCTATACGCTTTACATAAACCATGGGATGGTGAGAGCCTTTACAACTGAGCAGTATGGGGGCGTGGAAGGTGAGAGGGGGATCTGAACATGGGGCTACTCAGAGTCTTGACCAAATGGTCCTTGTCATAAGCAAATCCCCAAAGCAAAATACCAACTCAAAGTATATAAATACATACATACATATATATATGTATATATATATGTATTCCTCAGAGCCAGAAGGCATCACAACCCTCTGATTCATTGCCTAATTAGGTTAGTACCAAAAGGTATGAAAGCCTTCCTACAAGCAAGCCATCCCTAAGCAAGCTTCTCCCCCAGTGGGTTCTATGTGATTCAGGATGTATCACAGCTGGGCACATAAGCCTACTAACGGCCAGGGAAGATCTTCAAATTCCCTTAACATTACACTAGCTTCTTTCAAAACACAGCTTTTGTCCCACTTCCTACAAGAGACCTTTCCAGATCAGTTTAATGCTGATACATACATACATACATATGTATGTGTGTATATGTGTATGTATATAGATACACACACACACACACACACACACACACACACACACACATATATATATTAGTCATTTGAGTTCATATAGCATCTTCCCAATAGGATGGAAAGTTCCTGGAGGATAAGAATTGTTTGGCCTGAGCCTCTGTATCACTAGGCTAGTAAAGTGCTTCATACATAGTAGGTGCTTAAGGAATATTTATCAAGTTGAATCATTCTATCTCTCTAGCTGGTTAGAAAACTTGCTTTTGGAATGAAAGGTGATTGTTCTAACTTCCTTGTTCAGGTTTCACCAACTTAATGAAGCTGGAAAAAGCCAATTTGACTACACTAGAGACTGAGTGTTTGTATTAGAAGAATTCAAGTGGGACTGAGTTACTGTAGACCCTTGGTGCAGCCGGAACTCTAGTTTCTCTGTCTCCTAGGAGATCCCCACAGGGGCTATTAGCAAAACAATAAGGGATTGAGTGTTTCCTGGTACCTTTCAATTTGATCCCATTATTTTCTTTGGAAAACATGTATTTTAGTTAAGAAACAGATAAGGTTGAATGTGATGGATGACAGTAAGAAATGAATAGTTTCTGTTCTTATAAGATTACTTCTTTCAAGTCAAACCAGGATATAATTACCTTACACAAATTAATTTAAGCCCAATTAATAATGCATGCTAATGATTAATTTACTACTAATTATAGCTGATATTTGTATAGGGCTTTGACATTTATAAAGTACTTTCCATACATTTTTTCATGTGATCTTCACAACAACCCTGTGAGCTATATGCATGCAAGTCACTGAAAAAAAATTCAGTTAAAAGGTAGGGTAGGGAAGGAGAGAACAAGAGAGACCAAGATTTTTTTCCCCTAGACTTGGCACTCTGTTTCAAACATGTTTATAAAGAATTTTTCCCTACTTAAGGGCCTTTAATATTTTAAGGTCCATGACATTACTATCTGCCACATATGGCTATCTCTTTGCTGTCTCCCTAAACAAGTATTCCATTAAAGAATTCTGAGGAGAGAGGCCATTTGTATTAGCAGCAAAATCTCTCATGATCAAAAATCAACGACCTCCTCTGTGCCCTAGGTCAAGAGTCCTTAACCTTCTTTGTGTCATGGTCTGCCTTTGGCAGTCTAATGAAACTTAGAGGCTCTTTTTCAGGAAAAAAAACAGTTATTTTAATACATAAAATACATAAGATCACAAAGGAAACCAAGGACAATGAAATAGTTATTAAGAACTAATCCTCTACAGAACCAGGAGAACACTTTGTAAAGACAAACAACTTTGAAAGACTAAGGAACTCTGACCAAAGCAATGACCACCATAATTCTGAAGGTTCGTGATGTAACATTGTTCCCCGTCTCTAGATAGAGAGGTGAAAGATTCACAGTGAAGTATGTGACTTTGGGGTGGAAGAGGTGGAACGGGGGAGAAGGATGATGGGTAAAGCAGAATTTGTTCTGCTTGACTATACATGTTTGTAATGAGTTGCTTTTCTTGCGTGGAGGGGGGATTTGGGAGGGAGATGATTCAAGCTGAAAATCGAAGAGAAAATTATAAAAAGATGCTGTAGATAGAGTTGGAAGAGACATGAGACCCCTGCTATTCCCTCGTCCCTCCTCCCATAGCATTACTTATTCTTTTGAAAAGCACATTTTGTAAACTATTATAAATAAATACTTTTGATGAATAATTATGATATTTAAATGAATTATAACAATTCTTAAAAGGCAGCATAGAGTACTAACCTAGAATTCAGGAAGAACTAGGTTCAAATCCCACCTCTTTATGACCCTGCCAAAGATCCTTAACGCCTCAAAGCAGCTCTAAAAATACAAGTTTCAAAGAAGGTGCCATCCTGTATTATTGGAGGTTGTTTTATTCATCAGGAGTTCTGTATACCAGTGATATTACAGGTCCAATCACCACTACTATTCCTATCCCTCTTAGAAACATTATGCTATAATAGTTGCTGGGGATACAATACAATTTACTTAGATACATTCACACTCTCTCACTCTCTCTCTCTCTCTCTCTCTCTCTCTCACACACACACACACACACACAACACACACACACACAGAGTCAAATAAGAATAAAATATCCTATATGCTAATGCCAAATAAGTAGGAAAGAAAATGTGATCAAAGAAGTTCAGGAAGAGCAAATTTGACCAAAATCTTGGACAATCAGGGCAGGTTTGACCGAAGAGGTGAGGCATGATTCTGGTCTTAAAGGACCAATAGGTTTTTAGTAAGTTGTGAGGAAGAGGAACAAAGACCTTGGAGGGGCAAAGGAGAAGGGTAGAGGAATGGCCAGGAAACAAGGAGGTATGGAGTATGATCAGAGGACATGGGTAAATATGGCAGCAACCATAACCACAGCCAGAAGGAAGTAGTAGAAGAAGAAAGTAATAGGAAGGCTCAGGAGAATCATAACCAGGAAGACATGCGTGAGAGAGAGGCTCATTTTCTTTTGAGAATGCTATTATCCTACTAGTTACCCAGCTTCATAACTTCAGATTCTTCCTCAACTCCTCATTTTTCCTGACTCCTAAGTTTTTATGTATATATCCTGCCATTCCAAGTAGATTATCTCTACTGCCTCTGAGACCTTTAATATCATTCCCCACGCTTCTCCTGTGGTCTCTGAGAAACTACATGTTCCTTCTTGCCCTATCTTCTCGAGATTACCTCACATGTCTTTCCAGTCTCCAAATCTCTATCTACTGGTTCATAATCTATTAACTTAAAATATGTACACATTTTCCCCATTAAAAAAAACTTTCACTAGATTCTAGTATCCCCTTAAGAATCTGTACTCTCTCTTTCTCTGTCTCTCTCTGTCTCTCTCTCTCTCTCTCTCTCTCTCTCTCTCTTTCTCTTTCTCTGTCTCTGTCTCTCTCTCAACCAAGGTCCTAGAAAAAGCTGTGTATACTCACTGCCTCCACTTCCTGCTCCCTCCCTTCATCCAAAGGCATATCTTCATGCAAAGGCATTCTGGCTTCTGACCTCATCACCCAACTGAAAGTGCTCTCTCAAAAGTCACCAATGATCTCTTCTTCGCACTCCTGTAGTCGCACTTCTCTGTATCTCTCTTGGGTGTCTTTGGTACTTCTCCTGCTCAACATGCTCCTGACATGGAGCAGTATCTTCAGGCCCTCTGTGCCCTTACCCTTTGGATGATGAGCCATGGAGTGGTCTTTGCTACTGTGTAGCGTCAGCAGAAGAAAATTGGTGTAAAGATGTGGTTTGGGTTTTTGTTTTGCAAGACTGTGAACAGATAGATTTTTCATGCCTGGCCAGGAATCTGTCTTTCTGATATTTTCACCTTATTTATCTTATCTTTGTTACTTAGCTTCAAGTGTTCAATTGCCGCATCTGTAGTCTTCTCAGACCTTTTTGATCTCTTTGATGCACTGAACACTTTTAATCACTTTCTGCTTACTGAGTTCTCTTTACTCTCTGTTGTTTGTTTGTGTTTTGTAGAAATACTCTTCTCCTGGTTCTTCTACCTTTGTTATTTATCCTTATTCTAATTTGCTGGTGTTAACACAGAAATCACCTCACACACCTGTGTGTATTCTTCAAGGCTGAGTACTATGTCCTCTTCATTTTCTTGTCTACACATTCTCAACAATCACATCATCTCTCATGGGTTTAATTATCATCTTCATGCAAATGATTTGTGGATCTATATATCCAGCAAGTCTGTTCCCTGAACACCATCAGCAACTGTCTGACAAACACTTCAAACTAGATATACTGGAAATATCTCAAATTTAATTGTCTAAAAAAGAAATAATTTTCCTTCCCCCTTAACCAACCCCTCTAAAAAATTCCCTCATTTCTTTCAATAGAACCAACATTTTTTTAGTGTTCCATTTTGATAATCCATGAAAATCCAATATTATTTTAAATTCCTCTTCCTCCCTCATCTCACATATCCAGTCAGTTGCCAAATCTTGCCATTTCTACCACAACTACATCTCTATCACATATGATAATTTTTTGGTACACATAAGGCTACCACTTAGTTCAGGTCTTCATTACTTTTGCCTAGACTATTGCAATAGCTTCCTAATTGTTTTCCTGGCTTCAAATCTTTCCCCATTCCAATGTATCCTGCCTAAAGCTCTAAAATGATTTTTCTTTAACAAAGATCTGACCATGATACTCCCCTACTCAATAAACTCATTTTTGAACCAAATGCAAAATGCTAAAATAAATTTAAACTGCTCTTTTAAAGCCCTTCATACTTTGACCCTAAACTAGTTTTTCAGTTTCATTGTACTTTATTACTTTTCCCAGACTCTACAATCCAATCCAACTGGCCTTCTCTCTGTTCCTCACACGTCACTCAGTCTCCCATCTTTATGCCCTTATTCTGATCCAAGACCACCGTTCTTGTAATGCCATCTATCCTTATAATGCTTAGATTCCTTAAAGACTCAGCACAGATGGTACCCCCAAGGTATGATGTTCTGTCCTTCATAGATTAAATGATATTGACTTGTCTTTGCATGTTGTAAATTCAAGTAAAACACAAGTACTTTGTGAGCATAGACTATCTTTTTCTCTTTGTTTCCCCATCCTTAGCCTAGCACAAAACCTTCCTTGCACGTAAGGGCTTAACAATGCTTACTGAATTGAATTGTATCAGACTTGCCTACCAGGATGACAGGGAATGCTAAAGAATCACTGATTGGAAGGACCTTCACAGGCTGCTATTCCTTCTGCCTGAATCACTGGACAAGGGACAATGTCAGGGAATGTGTTGATCGGTTATTGTGGAAGGCACTCAGTTTGAAAAGTGACCTAATTTTCTACAAATTGGATTTAGAATCGGAAAGGACCATAGAGGTTCAGGTATAGTTCTTGCTGACACTGAAGTACCTACTTGTCATATTGGTGCAAGCTTTGACTTTCAGCATCAATTTTATTTAACTTAAATATTTTTTTAAACATCTAGTGTTGATGTTTGATAACATTGTCAGTTGGATTAAAAAGGTAAAAAGCTTCAGAATATAAATTGATATATGTCCATACAGATAAATCATGATTTTTCAGTATTTATCCTCTGGCTAACTTGTTTGTGTCTATTTCTTTCCATATTTTCTCTCTCACTAGACTGTGACCTCCTTAAGACTAGGGACTATCTTTTGCTTCTTTTTGCAACCCCAGTGCTTAGCAAAGTGCCTGGCACATAATAGGTGCTTAATAAATACTTAATGACTAACTGAATTATGAGCCAAAAGAATGATTGGGAAGCTTCAAAAGCTAATGTGATCGTTTTTGTGGAGATCATAGAATCCAGGTCTATAGAACTGAATGCTTGTTGCCTGACTGACAATATAGAGAGTAAATGTGTGCTTAGACTGGATTCTATTACTCTTCCAAAGATATAAGTTTAGCTCCTAAGTAATATAATTTTTATTTACTCTTAAGTAAAAATTCTAAGTAAAAGTAATGATAATACCTTGTATTCACATACTGTAGAATATATACTATAAATATATATGTAATAATGTCCTTTTTAATCTCTACTTCCCCTCCTCCCCCCAAAAATAACTCAACTGTCTGAATCACTTTAATTCTGCTGTTGTTTGCCCAAAGACACTGGTATAGTTTTCTGATCTTCTTGAATTTAAAGACTTTATTATGGCTTTGTTCATGGAGAGTAGCAAAATGTGTTCAAAATCAAAATAACTAAGCAATGCAATTTCAGATGTTATGACTGATTGTGTTGAGTATATATCAAAATAGACTGATGAAAATGAGTTGTACAGATGTTGTTTTGTACTTTTAAGGCTTTATTTTTCCACATTCACTAATTCAGTTAATACATAATTAGTCAAAATAATTAATACATGTGATTCATACTTAAGCAGGGGAAGATAGAATTGTATTTGATCCATGAAATTAGAGTTAAAATTCTATTGACCATTTAAAAAATGCTACAATTTCAGGATTCAGTCAAATTGTGTACAATATTTCTCTTTTTTTCATTGTCCTAAAACCCTTTCACATACAAATACAGTAGTGAGTAAATGATTGTGAGAGAATGTGGTAAATGATTGGGAGAATTTGATCAAAGAACAAAAGAGAATTTGGTTAGTAACAGAGAGAGCAAGTAGTAAATGACTAAAAGAGAATGTGGTAAATGAGTAAGAAGGAATTTGAGATTATTACAGTAGCGTGTCTGAGGAGGACAGCCAGGAGATTAGAGTTCCTCAAACTCATGGCTAATCTGAAGATTAGTTGAAGCAATTGGGGATGTTTAGTCTACAAAAGAGAAGACTGGGGAGGGGGGTAGTATTTTTTTCCCTCTTCATATAGTTGAAGAATTATTCCTTAGAAGAGGGGGCAGAGTTTACAACAATGGATGGGTTATAAAATGGCAAATTTAGTTTTTATATAAGGGGGGGGAAACTTCCTAACAACTACAGCTATCCAAAAGTGAAATGCATTGGCTCTGGAGTGAAGTATTCTTTATCAGAATTCTTCAGGCAAAGGCCAGATGATTACTTGTGTTTCAACATATTATATAGTAGATTCCTCTTCAAGTACGTTAGACTAGACAGAATATGAATTGGAAGAGATCCATAATCTGAGATACTTTCTTACATTCTTCAAAAAAAATTCTCTAATTTTCCTGTCACAAAATATCATATGCTTATCTTTTTCTCCTCTGGTTTTCACGAGAGTATTTGACCAAAGAATTTTGTTACTGTTTTTCAGACTACAGTAGAATTACACCATAGTACAATGATATGTCATGGGATATATATATGTACTACATGTAAAACTATTCAGTTTGAGGTTTTGATTCTGCTTCTAATTCCCAACAAAGTATATTGCCCAGTTACCTCCTTTTTTGCCTCTAGAGAATCAGAAATGGGTTTTTGTAAATTGTATTACAGCTCCTTTTATATATGCATTTTCTCATCTTCATCATTTTAACGTCCATAAAGGTTGAGATTACAACTTACTCATCTTTTTTATCACCTATGGTTCTTCGTACGTGCTTATAATTTTGGATGAATAAATGATTAAATCTATTGGTCATGTTATGAACTTAGGTATCCTCTAATATAATCACAACAGACAACATAACTGTTTTCCTTCTTTTTAGGCAAAAACTGGGACTTGACCGCAGCTCTAAGTGACTATGAGCAACTCCGACAGGTTCATACAGCCAACTTGCCACAGGTATTCAATGAAGGAAAATACTACAAGCAGCCAGAGAGAGAACCAGCCCAACAGGTGAACAAAATTGAACGACCCTGCCTTCAGAGACAGGATGACATTGCCCAAGGTAAATGACCACACAACTATACCAAATTTATGAAATGAAGGTTCAATTGCTAGCTCTCCACTATTCAAATGAATATGAGACAAGCACAAAATGGCCAAACTATAAAAACCCACTCTCTATCTACTCATGGTCTCACACACACACACACACACACACACACACACACACACAAAACCCCCTTCATCAAGTCAGCAAATGAATGGATTGATTGAAGTATTAGGTTTATTATTTCTGCTATTTTTCTACTAGCTGAGAATGCTGTATTGATCTAGTCAAAAGGCTGCAGGAGGGAAACACAGGGACAAAATCCACATGCTAGTGAAGAGAACCGCAAGTATTATGTCATTGAAACAATAGCAAAACTCTCAACTTACATAATCTTGAGGCAGAAGAGAATTTTGATTGGTTAGTAGAGCATTCATTAATCTGTTTTTATGTGTTAGACACTAGACTAAATGTTAGGGATACAAATATGAGAAAGCAAGGTAGTCCCTGGCCAAAAGGAGTTTGTGTTCTAAAGAAGGGAAATTATAGAAGAAGGAACTACAAAGCAGGGCATGCGGGTAGTAGGCTGTGGAAATTACATGAAACTCTTCTCTAGGCAAGATAAGTTGAGGGCTTATCTCTTAAAGCCCAGGAAACTGGGAGCAACATCCAGGATGTCAGAGTTCAGACATGCTGTGAAAATCTCTGGGAAGTGATCAGTATATGCAGTCCATTCATTCATCAATCTATTCACTTACTCACCAAGAAACAGATCCAGAGTAGTTTTGACATATACATTGTCACATAGATAGCTAATGTCAAAGACAAGCATGTAACCCAGAACTCTTTCCTGGTCAGTGTGTTTTGCTCATTTCTGCAGTTTAGATAGAATACATTCTTCCAAGTCCACCCCCAACCACCACCATCTGGTTTTTACTCAAGACATGAGTAACCTTAACCACATGTGTCACCTCATAAAAGATCTCCTTGAAGGAGCTTTAACATTAGGCTTTTCACTACCAGATCACCCCTAAGTAACCAGAGACCCCAGTGTGCCTGGTTTTCAGACATGGACAATGAGATAGATCAGGGTTAGGCTTTTCACTACCAGATCACCCCTAAGTAACCAGAGACCCCAGTGTGCCTGGTTTTCAGACATGGACAATGAGATAGATCAGGGTTGCTATATCTTTAATACAATGCCATTGCTTTTTAAATCTTAGTACATCTTACAATCTTGGGCATTTTCTATCTTGATAAATACAATAATTGTCGGACACCATCTTATTTTTTTAAAGAAGATATTACATGAAGAAGATGTTGTATTCTACCCTAGCTATAGCTGTATTTATCAAGCCTGGCTAATAATCCCATCTGTTTTTAATAGAATTCAAATTTTAGGGTTTCTAAATTGGATGTTCAAGTGCCACATAATTGGATTCTTATTTAGTCTCTCTGTTATGAAATCCCGGTGCCCAAAATGGCAACTAAGTCTTAGGATAGCGAGAGCTGTTGGGAGATGCAAATGTAGTCTTGACATTTGTTTTTGTCAGTCCTGAAGACGTTTTGTACTTCCTAGCACCAGGGACTTCGTAATTTTCGAGTGAGGTTGATACTGGAGGAGGACCCTTTGGAATAACTTTTGTCATTATAATTTCCTATTCCAAATTTTACTCACACTTTAGATTGGGGAAAAAGACAACCTTAGCGGTTCGTGCATGCGTGTGTGTGTGTGTTTTTGTGTGTGTGTGTGTGTGTGTGTGTGTGTGAGAGAGAGAGAGAGAGAGAGAGAGAGAGAGAGAGAGAGAGAGAGAGAGAGAAAGAGAGAGAAAGGGAGGGAGGGAGACAGAGAGGAAGACAGAGAGAGACAGAGACAGAGAGACAGAGAGAGACAGAGACAGAAGCAGAGAGATACAGAGAAAAATGAGAAAAGGAGGCGAGAGGAAGAGAAGAAGATTATATATGATTATTAGTATTAGGAACAGCTGTCTCACATTAAATGGTCTTTTAACACTTGGAAGCTATTTTTTTACATCACAGAAGTGTCTCAGACTGCTAATATTTAACATGTAGTACTATTTAATAAAATCATGTGGCACACTTCATACCATCCACAAATGCATATTGATTGATGGTCCAAATATGGGTCTAGATCAGAGAGCATGGATGGATGGATGGAATCAACACAGCTCATCTCCACAGCTTTGGAAAGGAAAAAAAAATCTCCAATTATGTGTCTTGTTTATGGTGAGTCAGTTATATCATGTTTATATACAAGAACTGTCAGACCATGTATTCGTTCAGTATCACTTAAAAGTTGGGAAATTTCCTTTCTCAAATTGTAAGTGATACCCTTATAACCCACGTTTCATAGTATTTATAAGTTTCAGAGGTTAGGGCTGATGGAGCCTTTCCCCAAGACAGTAATATGTACTATGGGGCACCTCTTCCTGGAATGTATGTTCTTTCTCTCCTCCATCTCTCTCTCTCTCAACCATCGGCATTACATCCCACCTTGCAAGTCTCCATGATCTACGTTTCGCCTGTAATAGCTGCCCAATCCTCTCCCCCAACCTTTGGGGGTGAGGGGTCAAGTTTGGGGTAGTGGTCAAGTGCAAGACTTCTCCCTTTCCCAGCATGAGTGAACCCATGATCAGCCTGTTCTTCATTGCCATACTCCCTCTCCCCACCCTACCCTATTTTTATTCCAGGTTACAAAATCATACATATGCTTTTAGGTTTCAGAAGTTGAAGGAATTTTAGAAAATCATCATCTGTCTAGCCTCCTCATTTTATAGAGGAGTTAACTGAAGCCTAAAGTGATGAAGGAACTAATTCAGTTTGCACAGATAGTCACTAACTAGTTAGAATTTAATCCCAGGTACTCTGAAACCAAGATTCTTTCTTTCTACTTTTTTCTACTATAGTAGCACTTGTAATCACAATATTCCATTAATGGAATTAATTCCATAAATGGCCAGAGGTCAGAACTTTTTTTTTCTCTAAAATACTAGTGGTTGGATCAGAATGGAGAGCATGGGATCATTGAGCATAGATTCAGAGCTAAAAAGAACTTCAATCGCCATCACATCCAATCCCCTCATTTAACATAGGAAGAATCTGAGTCCTGAAGAAGTTACGCGACATGTCCAAAGTCATACAGATAAAAAGTGATATGAAGCGTCAGCTATGGTATAATCCTGATTCTGATTCCTGGAATCTCTGTCATTTTTCATGGAACTTTACAAGACTTTTTTTCTTTCTTTTTGCTCCTTCTTGTATCATGGTTACATTCATGTTTGCCTTCCCCCTTCTAGCCCCAACTCCATTCCATTTGATTGTGAACTGCTAAAGAGAAGGTCTTAGTGTCATTTATCTTTGTATCCCCAGAATCTAGTCATCTTTGTCACACATAACAAGTGTCTAATAAATGTGAAGTCAATGGTACTTACTCTACAAGCAACATGTAATTGACTTCCTATTCATGAAAACAGAATATGAAACTCATCAGGAATATAAAAACTATATTTAATGGCATTTGAGCTATTTGTTTAGATTAAAATATACCAATGTTGAAACATGATTTGCAAGAAAATTCCTCTCTCTCAAATTCCAAGATGAGAGAGATCTGAAAACCAGGTTTGGTGTAGATTATTACATGATCTCCTGTCAGTTCTTAAGCCCCATCTTTAGAACCTGTTTGACCAAAAGTAAATTAATGTCATTTATGTCTACTACTTCCCTTTAAAAAAGAAAAGAAAATGGGGCAGCTAAGTGGTGTAGTGAATAGAGCACTGACCCAGAGTCAGGAGAACCTGAGTTCAAATCCAGCCTCAGACACTTGACACATTTACTAGCTGTGTGACCTTGGACAAGTCACTTAAGGAGGGAGAGAGTCAGAAAGAAAAAAGGAAAGAGTACAAATGCCTTTTCTAAATGATACCTTAATCTTTTCTAGTGTATCTTTATGGTATGCAGATGGTTGGAGGGGTTGGGGTGGAGATAAGGGGAATAGCACAAGTAGGAAAACTTCTTGTTGACAGGTAACCTAATTTGAAACAGGTGTTGTAGGATCATAAGGTCCCAAGTGTACTAAATACTTTATGAGTGTCGTGGAGTTTTGAACAATACTAATAATGAACCTGTTATAATTTCATTTAGAAAAAGTCTAAAAAGAATGTTTGTCTTGTTAAAAAAATTGAATTTGTAATTGTAGCCTAGACTGGGAAGGAAATGCGTATTTTAAATGTGCTGTATTTCATAATTCTCACATTATAACAGCTGATTACTAAACATGAGTGTTTTCAAACTTTAAAAATGTTGTTATCAATCAAATATTTGTTGAGCACCTACTCTCTTCAAGGCACTTGGTTAGATGTTTTAGATCTCTTCTTTTCACAGTTCTTCAGTAGTTCCCTTCCTCTCCATTCACCCAGTTATCACCCTAATTCAGACCCTCATCATTTCTGTTTTCTTACTAGTATGTTTTTCCAGTTATACCAAGAAAATTTTTAAGCTTCTTTTTTTAAAAAAAATTATGTAGTATTTTGTTTTTCTGCAGTTACATGTAAAAACAATTTTTAACATTTTAAAAAAATCTCTGAGTTCCAAATTCTCTCCCTCCCTTCCTTCTTCACCCTCCCCCACCCCAGCTCCCGCACTGAGAAGGCAAGCATTTCTATATAGGTTATACATGTGTAGTCATGTAAAACATATTTCCATATTAATCATGTTGTGGAAAAAAACAGACCAAAAAACCCTCAAGAAAAATAAATTAAAATAAAAATTGAGACATCATCCATCAGTTCATCATCTGGAGATGGACAATATTTCTTTTTCATCTTAAGCCCTTCAGAGTAGTCTTGGATCATTAGACCGCTGACAATAGCTAAGTCATTCACAGCTGATCATCTTACAATATTGCTGTTACTTTGTACACTGCACATTTCACTTAGCATGAGCTTCTGTAATTCTTTCCAGGTTTTCTGAGAGCGTCCTGCTCATCATTTCTTTTTTATGGTTTTATAATTTTTGTTAATTATTTCTAATTTTCAGTACTCACTTCCATAAGATTTGAGTTCCAAATTTCCTCCCCATACTTGAGACCTGCCTCCATGACTTGATACCTATATGATTTTGTTCATGGCACTTAACATTTGTCCTCCTCAATTTTCCTCATATCACATGATGATAGAGATACTGGCATAATCAACCTGATAGGGTTGCCATAAGGATGACCTGAGGTAATGTGCTTTATAAGCCAAAAGTACTCTTTAAATGTAAGTTGTTATTCCTATTTTTATTGCTACTATTATTATTAGATTTGGAAACAGCATTCATTTGTTACTTTTGGAAAGAACAATATCAGTCCAGTGATGATGTTAAATTTTTATTTCTATTATTTCTTCCTATTTGAACTTGGGCAAATTTTTATTCAAAATTTTTCTCAACTCAAGATTCCTCATCTATAAAAGGAGTTAATGATGGCCTTCAATGTCCCTTCTACCTGCATCTATGATCCTATATTCATAAGTTGTTGGGTTTGGGGTTTTTTATTACTATCACATTTTTTATACAGGTACCCATAGTGGAAACTAAATTTAATAATACTAGGAAATTTGAATTAAAGAAGAGATTAAGCTAGGATACCAATAATCAAAACTGATGAAATAAATTGAAAAAAACTACATCCAAGTACCAAATCACAAATGAAAATAAAATAATTAACTATCTCTGATCTGACTTTCCTGATAACCTGATATTCCATGTGTGTTGTTATAATTTTTTTTAGCCAATCTACATTCCAAACAAATTGTTAAGGCATTTTCAAATCATTTTTAAATACTCATAAAAATTTAAAGCAAAACTAATAAATGAATGGAAATTCTCTACCTGCCTCTTTCACCCATGAAAATTGTTGTGAAGTTTCTTAGGTGTATTATTTCATTTATATTCTCCCAACTTATGACACATTTGTAGCAGTCACGTTCTTTACACAAAATAAGTAGCTTGTAATATTATTAAAATTACAACAAAATTGATATAAAACATAAGATTTTTTTTAAAACTTGCATTTTTGTAGTCTTCTGTTATCTGTCTTTAGTATTCAACAATCTGTCATCTATTTGTAATGGAAATTTTAAAATAGCATTATAAAATATTTTATTATTGTATTGCCACTAAGATAACCAGGAGTTCGTGGTTGTTTCTCAGACCTTATAGCAACAATTGCTCCAAATAAAACTTCCCAAGATAAACATTTTTTAAAATGATTTTTACTGCAAGGGTTCTGCTGAGTTACATTGAAAGTAAAGGATTATGTCACTCATAAAAGTTTGAAAACCTTTGCTTTATAGAAATTCTATATTAGAGTTATTATTCCTAAGTAGGGCATGGCTTATAGGCATTTTATGACAAAATATAGTGTTGATGGGGGAAAAAAACCACAAAGGCTGCTTTGGTGTTTGAGGTCTTCATATTTCCACATATTTCATTTTTATCAGAACAAATAAAAAGAATCTGTCTTAAGATTGGAGTCACGATGGTTAGATCCAAAATAGATTGCCACCTGCTTTAAAGATAAAAACAAATTCCAATCTCTTTGATGTATTTTAATGATATGAGATGATAGTTGTGCACAGAATTTTGTTTGAATTTTGTTAGATACAGCTTGAGCTTAGAATGAACAAGAATGATGATCTTTTAGAATGTAAATAGATATTTATTCTATTAAACTTTTACTGAGCATCTTTCTAAGTAGCCTGATATAATGAGTGAGAATTATTTGCAGAGTGTTGTTTACTCAACCCAGCTTCCTAAATACATGTTGAAGAAGATATATATTGACAAGAAGCGGCAGTATTTGATGGTGAGGGTATTATATATAAATAAGTAAATCTACACATGGTGGTTTGGGGCTGGCATTTATAAACCACTTACGCATCATCATCTCTTTCTTCCTAGAAAAACGTCTTTCCAGAGGTATTTCTCATGCCAGCTCAGCCATAGTCTCCCTTGCCCGATCCCATGTGGCCAATGAATGCAGCAATGAACAATTTCCCCTGGAGATGCCCATCTACACATTCCAACTGCCAGACCTCAGTGTATATAGTGAAGACTTCAGGAGCTTCATTGAACGTGATTTAATTGAACAGGCAACGATGGTTGCCTTGGAGCAGGCAGGTAAGTAAATTAATTTGGTGATAGTAGATAGATGACCTGGCTCCTTATCTTTCATTTCATTTTAATATTAGAGCTGGTATAGCTTTTACCTAAGAAAATAAGATAAGCAACAAAAAGAATATTCCTATCCTTTTACATGAATTCATTTGTTCTCTGCTATCTTCTGTTCCAATTCAGTTCTGGCTATCCTGAGCCAAGCATCATTCTCAGTTAAAAAAAAAAGTCATGCTTCTAACATATATTTCGTTGAATAAAATTATATGTGATGTTTGGGATTCTCCATTTATTTTTTGCTTCTAACTCCATGACTTTTCAAAATTGATGTTGTGTTACCTCTACACCACAGGAAATAAGAATTTGCCCAGATTCCTCAAGAGGAGGAACTGTTTCATCTTCATCTTTGTACCCAGCTGCAAACATGGAGTGTCTCACGTAATAAACAGTAAATGTTCATCACAGTGAACTGAATTTGCCTTTATTTTCGCCTTTTCCTCTAGTATCCCCATACTCTATAGGCAAAAGAAAAACAGTACTGATCCTAACCTGGCTTCAGTTTTGTCCTTACTTTCCATCCAGTGTTGACAATTTCCTACTGGGGGCATAGAGTTACGTAGCAAATAACCAAGTAAATCAATTTACCCTTTGAAGAATTACCATCACTATGAAGAAAAAATCCAAAATGTTTAAGACAAATCTAGGATTTTCTCCAGTTGCAACAACTTATCCTGAGCTCATGAGAAGCTGCATAATATTTTGTTTCTCAATTTATGTTGTGATTCTTTGCCCTAAAAATATTTCTAAATAACCCCACTTGTTTATCAAAATGACAGTGGTGCAGAGGCACAAAGAAGTGTAGAACTTAAAGTTAGAATATTTGATAGACATCCATCATATAGCCCAACCTTCCCATTTTATATAAGAAGAAACTGAGGAACCAGGTATTTAAGTGATGTGCCAAGGTCATATAACTAGTTGGTTTTAGTGCCCAAGCAGATTCATGTCTGTTTACTACCAGTCTGCTACACTTGATCTTAATAGCAAAGTAACAATGGAATTCAACTGAGTTTTTGGTTGAGTGAAGTGAAAATGGTGGTGTAGAGTAATGCATGGCAATAATCACCTTTACTCATGGGACAACTCAATTATTAAGCCAGTGGCTGATGGAAGTTGTGAGAGTCTGCTGTTAATTTATAGATACTGACAAACAAGAAATAAGAGATTATATTTATTTTAAGCTAAGTCTGAATGAATATCAGGACCTGAGTTCAAGTTCAGCAATAGGCAATTTACTAGCTATGTGACCTAGGGCAAGTCATTTAATCTGTTTGCCTCAGTTACCTCAATTGCAAAATGAGGGTAGTAACATATCTACCTCCCATCATTGTGAGCATGAAATGAGACAATATTTGTAAAGCACTTAGCATAGTGCCAGACACATAGTATATGCCATATAAACACTTATTCCCTTCCTCTTTGCACTAAAAAATCGATACCCAGAGGGGAGAAGTCAACCCATCCTTCTGGGATCCCAATTGGAGGTGGAAGTACAAGGTCAAAGAGTAGGCTCAGAAAAGGTGTTCAAATATAATTAGTCAATTAAAGTAGAATTTTTTCAAAACTGCCTAGACTTTCAAAAATGTAATCTGTTTGGATCCACAGGAAATGAGTTAGATTTTATAGGATGCTTCCTCAAACCATCTTTTCTCTCTAGCTCCTTTTACTCTGACCTTAGGCACTACCTTTTATTTATCTTGAATCCTTCAATAACTTAAGGATAATTTCTCATTGTATGAGTTGTCAATTCTCTGTCTTTCCACCCCCATTGTGCTTTGGAATCCACCACCTTTGCCAATTACCAGTATGCATTGCTAATTCACAGCACCTCCTGCTAAGAGTGACAAAAGTAGATAGCAGTTGCAGCCTTGTATTTTATTGCCAAGGAGATCTGTTTTCTTTTTCTTCAAGGAAGTGTTTTGTTGTTGTTGTTGTTGCCACCACATATGTATTCTGTGGCCACAAATTATTTTTATGGTGACATATTAGAAAGGGCAGAGCCAAATTTATGGTAAAAAAAATCCTTCTTACTCTCTCCCATTGAACTGATGTCACATTTGGTTAGCTTGTGTCTTGTCTTCGAGGGTGACGGACATGGGCACCTTATTTAGAAATGTGTAGTAAGCCATCTGTTAAAGTCTCAAGTTAATTGATTCCATTGCCTCATATGAATCAGAAGAACATTTCTTTGGAAAGTCAAAAAAAAAATGACTAATAACTCTTAGACCATAACAAAATCTAAGCTGACATTGAAAAGTTTTGCATGCCATTTTTTCCTTTTGGGGAATTCTGATTTTCAAAAGGAGAACATTTAATAAGTGCTATTCTCTGCAGCATCAATTTCCTTTCTTTCTTTTTTAAGTGAAGTTATTCTTCAGGTACAATTGCAATGACTACCAATCACAGCTGAAAGTTAAAAAAAACTGGACAATGTAAATTACTTCTGTAGAAGTTGGTTCTAAATCAAACTTTAAAGCTGAAAAGATGTTTTTGTAATTGGCTTACTATTCAAGGAGTGATGAGAAGAGCTGACAATTAACTAAGTAAAATGTCTTTATAGATGTACTCAATCAACAACTTAGATTAGTAGAATTATTCAGATATGTGTCATTCTTAAACATTTCTCTCCTGATTTCATTACTTTTAAGAATTACCTGAATCTTATCTTCCTTCAAGGTTCAGTTCAAAGATATACTTTTTTTTTTTTTTTTGCTTTTTGGAGGGCAGTTGGGGTTAAGTGACTTGCCCAAGGTCACACGGCTAGTTTTTTGAGTTAAGTGTCTGAGGCCGGATTTGAACTCAGGTACTCCTGACTCCCGGGCCGGTGCTCTATTCAGTGCGCCACCTAGCCGCCCCAAAGATATGTTTTGTTTTGTTTTTTGCTTTTTGGAGGGCAGTTGGGGTTAAGTTACTTGCCCAAGGTCACACGGCTAGTTTTTGTGTTAAGCGTCTGAGGTCGGATTTGAACTCAGGTCCTCCTGACTCCAGGGCCGGTGCTCTATTCACTGCACCACCTAGCCGCCCCAAAGATATACTTTCTTAATGATTACTTATTTCTCTTATCCCTTCTCCCAGTGATATTTCCACTTTTTCCATCATTCTTTACGTTATATTATGCTATATGTATGTTGTTATGTATGTTATATATGTATGTTGTTAGTCTATATGTATGTTGTTATCCCCGTACCTTAGCCTCAGTTAAACATTAAGTTCTGGAAGACAGAGATTCTTTCTTGTTTTGTTGTTTTTGTGTGCCAATACCCAACATAATGTCTTGCCCATAGGTAGCATTTCACAAACATTTGTTAAAATTGCTGAATTTGTCTAGTCCAAGGCAAACTCCTTAAAGTTCTTTGCACTTCACCAAGAAATTGCCTTTGCTATTGGTATTCAGAGGTAATTGAAATGTGATTGAATATGTGGTCTAAATTGAGTGTCAAAGAAATGGAAAATTCTTCAGTTGTACTTTTCCAAAAAGCAATCTCCCCCTGCTTAGGAAAGATTTAGGGGTTTATAGTTTTGCCATATTGTCTGGATTAATCATTTTTTAAAGGGTACATTTTGGATGTTGCAATTGAATAGAATTGGTTTGTTGACAACTTGTTGCTTTTTATTGGGATCAAAGTCCACATATAAATTTTAGAGTCCCAGAATATTAATTACTTAGCTCATGGTCATGGCAAGTGAAATATCCAGCCTCTTAAGAGACCAAATCTCTTTCATTTATACAGTTACCCTTGTGTCTGAAATGTTTCAGGATAAATTTTAGTAACAACTCATTTCCACAATTTGCTGTATTTGAGGTACTATGAAACATCAGACATGCTTCCTTCCTGTTAAAAAAAAAAACCTTTTGAGAGTAATTAGGTATAATCAAACATTTACATTCTTGCTTCCCAGAAGTTGTCTAGTGGGCTGATGAACATCAAATGAATAATTCAAGAAAATATTCATAGCCCAGTGTAGACCCTGAGAAGGGCAGGAGGAAGGAGGGTGTCAGAATCAGTGTGGTAACAGAGTTCAACCAAGTTGTGGAAGATAAACAACTTTTAAAAATAGTGTTCACATACATATTAGTGCTTGGTAGACCTTTGTTCCAAACAGTAGCCCATTTGAACTAATCAAATCACAATATCCTTCATTAGGGTACTGAAACACATAATTTCAATATAGAATTTAATATCTTTTTTAAAGAGAAAGATTTACTATTTAATTTGATCCTTGGAGTCAACAGGAAAGTAACATTAAAATGTAATTTTTTTAGTGGTTTTGAGAATAGATGGCTTGAAAAGTCATGGTGTTAATTGGTTTGCCTCCAGAAAAAGCTCTACTTATACTACGTTATTAAAATTTTTTGAGTTCTCCATTTTTTGAAATTTCACACTCTCCCTTGTTATCAGAAATTCCTCCTTATCATCTAGCATACGTTTCAGTTACAATAAAAGCCTAGGTTTTTTTTCTTTTTTCTTACCACAGGAGAGTTGGAATATGGCCAGTCAACTTCTTTCTTATCCTGTCTACTCCTTGTGGTTGAAAACCATTAAGTCATTCTTCCTTCAGTTTTCCAAGTAAAGTGATCCTAGTCCATTCACCTTTTCTCCTTATGAACTATATTCATTAGTATATGGGGTCCTACTCCCCCAGGAAATGACTATTCCTTTTCCAAACCTCTTTTTGTGCTTTCTTTATTTTGCTCTAGTTTGTTTTAGAATTCTTAGTAAATATATTGGATTTCACTCTGTAGATTGTAAGATCTTTGAAAGCAGAAACCAGGGTCTAATCTTTGTATCTCCCCCCAAATTTCAGACAATACTCTACACATGGTGGATAATTTTAAAATGTATGTTGAATTGTATTTCAAAACTTCATTTTAAGCATTTTGAAAAGATAGCAGTGTACTCCAGCCAAGATTACTGCTTGAAGGAGAGATAGACCTCCTAGTTGGCACATACCTACTCTAGCAAAATCAAGAAATTCACACCAGATGGATGAATGATCAAGAAACTCCACTGAAAGACTATAGGAAGTAGTTTTTCCATTCCCCAAACCATAAAAGACGTCATCTAGAAGCCAATGGACAGTAGGAAAGAGGATTGTTAATAAAGCCAATTCCCAAACTGGAAAACAAGCCCAACTTCCTAAAACAACCATTGAAGGATCAGAGACACTGTGGCCTACAGTGTACTATGTTTGAAGGCAACAAAAGTATAGACCTTAAAGAAATCCCTGAGGAGATCAGAAAAACCTAGGAAGCAAAGAGTGGCAGAGACCAGAATGTATGACAATGCTCAGACCAGGACAGCCCAGACACCCAAGGATTCTGAAGTACATAATAAGTATCCCTGAGATGCTGAGGATCAGTGTTCCTAATTTTTTTGTCTCAACTTCTTTATACCCTTAAAATTATTGAGGACACCTCACAATTTTTCTTTATGTGAATTATATCCATCAATATTGACTGATTTGGAAATTAAAACCTCAGTATTATTATGAAAATAGTTTTGACCTCACAGACCCCCAAAAGGATCTTGGGACCCTGAGTGGTCCCTAGATCACACTTTGAAAAACACTGCAGAAGAAGACCATGAAGATTAAGCATTCTGAACATCAAAGTATCCAGAAAGGAGTTCAGATGCCAAGGAACCAGAGTCAGATCACATAAGACCTGGAAGCTTCTCCCAAAAAATGAAAAGATCTTAGAATATGATGTTCCAAAAGACAAAAGATGAAGGATTGAAATCCAGACAATGACATCTACAAAGCTAAATAATCCAAGGGGTCAGAGCCAAAATGACAGAGTAAAAGCAGGAACTTACTTGAGCTCATCCCTCAATCACCTCCAAATACCTGTAAAAAATAACTCTAAACAAATTTTATAGTTACAGAAGGAACAAAATGACAGAGTGAAACACAACTCCAGCTGACAACAGCCTGGCAGGCCAACAGGAAAGGTCTGTCACACTGGGCTGGTACCGGGACACAGTCCTGCGAGGGCCACACCAACACAGACAGGGGTAGAGCATGCCTTAGGGGACTGAATCACTGGCAGCTGTAACAGTTTCCAGACTTCTCAAGTCAAAAACACTAAAGACAAAGTGGAAGGTCAGTGGGGAAACTCTGTTGGACCTGGATGAGAGAAGCACGTAGTCTGGCCCCAGACACAAGGCAATGGAGGTGGTGGTGGTGGCAACAGCAAGCAGCAACAGCAGCTGCTTCTGGAGCTCCAGGCCCACAAGTGGTGGGGGGATCAAGTGGTTAATAAGAGGACAATTGCAGGAATATCTTTGCTGGCCCTGAGGCAGGATTCAAGAGAATTTTGCTATGCTTGGATCTGGATGGCAGTCTTGGGTGGTGGTCCTGGGGTGAGGAGGAGCAGTGGCATGGCAGAGTTTGTGGTAGCTGTGGAGAGGGAGTCCTCTTCACGGTTCTGAGGAAAAAAAGAGTGCTTGTGGTCACTCACAAACAAGACCACAGTCCAGGAGAAAAGCAAGCACCTCTCCTTTGATCATATCACCATAGAACAGAGATTCTCAACCTGTGGGTTATGTTCAATTTGTAACAATGAAAATGCATCCTACATATCATATATTTATATTACAATTCATAACAGTAGCAAAATTACAGTTATGAAGTAGCAACAAAAATAAATTTATGTTTGGGGGTCACCACAACATGAGGAACTGTATTAAAGGGTCTCAGCATTAGGAAAGTTGAGAACCACTGCCTTAGAAGAACTGAAAATTTATAGGTGCCTAGAAGTAGTTCTGACAACAGCTTTGCAAAACCCCAGAAAATTAAGATGGAGCATTCTCTACTCTGGAAGCAGAGTCCTACCTTGATAAAGAGGTCAAAAGTTAAGTAATTGTCTGGGGAAATGAGCAAACCAAGGGAAACAAATCAGACTATAGAATCTTTGTTTAGTAACAAAGAAGAACAAAACATATGACCAGAAGAAGTCAAAATGAAGTCAAAACTCCTGCATGAGAAGCCTCCAAGAAAAATATGAATTGGTCACAGACCATGAAGTAGCTTGAAAAGAATTCTGAAAGTCAAGTAATAGAAGTAGAGAAAAATTGTGAAGAGAAATGAGTGATGCAAGATAATCATGAAAAATGAGTCAATGACCTGCTAAAAAGAGACCTGAAGAAAATAACACCTTAAAAATAGACTAACTCAAAAGAAGTATAAAAAACCAATGAGGAGAAGAATGCCTTAAAAACCAGAATTGGTCAAATGAAAAAGGAGGTCCAAAATTTCACTGAAAAAAATAATTCCTTCAAAATTATAATGGAGCAAATGGAAGCTAATGACATTATGAGAAATCAAGATATTGTAAAAACAGATCCAAAAAAATGAAAAAATAGAAGACAATGTGAAATATCTCATTGGACTACATGAAAGCCATGATCAAAAAAGAGCCTAGACATCATCTTTCAAGAAATCAAGGAAAACTGCCCTGATATTCTAGAACCGGAAGGTCAAATAGAAATTGGAAGAATCCACTGATTGCCTCTTGAAAAAGACCCCCAAAAGAAAACTCCTAGAAATATTGTAGTCAAACTCCAGAGTTCCCAGGTCAAGAAGACAATATTATAAGCTGTCAAGAAGAAACAATTTGAGTATTGTGGAAACACAATCAGGATAACACAAGATCTAGTGGCTTCTACATTAAGGAATCAAAGGGCTTGGAATATGATATTCCAGAGGTCAAAGGAGCTAGGATTAAAACCAAGAATCACCTACCCAGCAAAACTGAATATAATACGTCAGGAGAAAATATGTATATTCAATGAAATTTCAAGGATTCCTGATGAAAAGACCAGAACGGAACAGAAAAATTTGACTTTCAAATACAAAAATCAAGAGAAACATGAAAAGGTAAACAGGAAAAAGAAATCATAAGGAACTTATGAAAGCTGAACTGTTTACATTCCTACATGGAAAGACAACATTTATAACTCATGAGACTTTTCTTAGCATTAGGATAGTTGAAGAAAATATTATATATACACATATATATTACATATATATGTGTGCATATATATATATATATATATGTATAGGGAGAGAGAGAGAGAGAGAGAAAGAGAGAGAGAGAGAGAGAGAGAGAAAGAGGTCGCAGGGTGAGTTGAATATGAAGGAATGTTATCAAAAAATAAAATGAAGGGGTGAGAGAGGAATATATTGGAAGAAGGAGAAAGGGGGAGATAGAATAGGATATATTTTTTCACATAAAAGAGGTAAGAGAAAGCTTCAACGAAGGGGAAGAACAGGGAGGTGAAAGGGAATGAGTCAACCTTACTCTTACTGGATTTGGCTTAAGGAGGGAATAACATAAACACTCAATGGGGCATCTTACCCTATAAGAAAGTAGGGGAGAAGGGGATAAAGGCGGGGATGATAGAAATGAGGGCATATTGGGGGAGGACATAGTCAGAAGGAAGCACTTGAATAGGGACAGGATTAAAGGAGAAAATAGAATAAAAGGGGGCAAGATAGTATGGAGGGAAATATAGTTAGTCTTTCACATTATGACTACTATGGAAATATTTTGCATAATTACACATGTATAACCTATATTGAATTGCTTGTCTTATCAAGGGGGATGAGTGAGGAGGGGAGAAGGGAAAGAATCTGGAAACTCAGTTTTTTTATTTTTTAATTTTTAATGTAATAAATTTTATTTGTTTTCTTCTTTACATCGTTCATTTTCATGAGATTTTTGAGTTACAAATTTTCTCCCTGTCTTTCCCTACCCAACCCCCAAAACAGCGATCCCACTGTGGAGCCCCTCCCCTGGTCTGCTCTCTAACTTTCTGGTAGGGCAGGGAGGGTCTCCCTATCCCAGCCCCTATATATCTTGATTCCTAGTTGCAGGTATTGCAGAGCTTTAAATTCTAGATTCTTTCAGTTACTCTTGTCATCCATCCCAGCTGGGACAACCAATTCAATACAGGCTGTGTAGGTGTGATTATACAGGATATCTTCATAGTGGACATATTGTGACAGTGATCATATGTCCCTCCTTCCTATCCCTC
>CM053598.1:113650667-113666338 GCA_028646575.1 Pseudocheirus occidentalis | reverse complement strand
CAGCTCTCAGGTTTTTTAGTTTTTCTTCCTCTTGCTTTGTGAAAGAGACTATCCCTGGGTAGAATGCAGGAACCATGGCAAATCCTACTGTGTGCAGGAACTCCCCTGCCAACATTTTCATGACAGACTAAGTCAAGCGCAGCTTTGAAGGGGGAAAGATACTCACAAAGGACAGTTTGAGAAGTGTATACTTCATGGAAACAGTCCTAGGACTATGAGAATGGAAGAGTTATGGTTTTATTTGACACTGATATACCTGGAGCCATACTTAGAACTAGCTTCCAGTGCTTCCGTCTCCCTGAGTCACTGTCCTGAAGTAAGCAGTGTGGAGTGCCCCTACCCCCTGCAAAAAAAGTCATTGGGCTTAGGGTGACTGTCCTGAAAACTCCCCTACTTGGAAATGTCCTTAGGGAATATACCCTAGAGAGTATTCTATTATCACTAAGGAATCCGTGTCTTATTTTTGGATAACATTTTCACTTTTTGTTATCTCCCTGGAAAAAAATTTAATTTCCTTAATAAGCATGTATTTAGAACATTGTGGCTTAGTGTAAAGAAACTCAGTAACTCTGTTTTCTCAGAAGACCAAGACCCAGGTCTCAACTCTGCCCTTTATTCACTGAGTAATTTAAGTAAGTGACTTAGCTCTTCTGAAACTGGGAGCTTTCTGAGGTTTCTTCCTCTAAAAATGAGAATGCTACTCCACAGAGTTGCTGGGAGGAAAGCATAAAATAATGGAAAATGAGTTCTTTTAATATTACTATCGTTGTTATCACTGTATTTTGACTGGACATAAGCTTTTGAGAGCTAGAAAGAATACATGTATTTGTGTGTGTGTGTATATATATATGTGTGTGTGTGTGTATGTGTGTGCATGTATATATATGTATATATATGTGCATATGCCATAGTTAATTCCATCAATAATCACCAAGTTAATAAATTGAGTTTCTCATAGCTCTCCTCTTAGTGGAGTATTTGTTTAATTTCCCTAATAAGATCTCTTGGCACATCAAAAGGGAGGTTAAAAAATAACACAGCCTTATGAATTAAAATAGTACTAAATACTTTTTCAACCTTTAACTAGAATAATTTACCTTCAGTGAAAAATCTGATTAAATAAATAATCCATGAAATTTGCGAAGTAGGAAAATATCAATAGTGGTTTTACCTCCTGTATTTAGAATAACTTATGGGCGTTAGTCACAATATACATACACTATAATTGTTGTTGCTGTTGAGGCATTTTCAGTAGTGTCTGATTCTGCATGACCCCATTTGGGGTTTTCTTGGCAAAGATATTGGAGTAGTTTGTCATTCCTTCTCCAGCTCATTTTACAGTTGAGGAAACTAAGGCACACAAGGTTAATTGGCTTGCCCAGGCTCACACAGCTAATAAGTGTCTGCAGCCAGATTTGGACTTAGGGAGATAAATCTTCCTGACTCCAGACCTGGAACTCCATGTTTTATGCTACCTAGCTGCCCGTACACTATAATTATGGCTAGTGAAATTATAATTTTTTTGTTGGTTAATGATAGTAGTGCTTCCTATTCTAAAGACTGAAAGGCTACACAAAGATTTCTGTAAAACCAGAGATGGATTATTTTTATTTTTGTTTTTCATTCATTCAAGAAACATTTAATAAATATTGTATCCAGAACACTGCGTGATACAAAAAATGGATACAATCCCAGCCTTCATGGAATTTATACTCAAACCAAACAAAACATAGAAAATGAAATAAAAAATGTAAGAGGAAGTGTGGTTAGGGAATCTCCACTCTTTTAAGAAAGGAAGAAAAGAGATGAAAAATCACAATGTCAAATGTTCTCCTTTTGGAAATTTTAATTCATTCACTAGTTTAGAAAGGACTGATTCCATCTAGAAAAGGTCTGAAACCAGTTCTACAAAGAACTCCCATTTACAAGCAAATTACTTAGAAATTAGAATGTTATTTATAATGTGTATATATGTACATATATATGTATATGTATGTTTGTATGTATGTATAAAACATATTATATAATATATTATATGATATATATAAATTATAATGTATTTATATATAAATGTTAGCTGATCTTTTTTTGTTACTGGTCAGTTTTTATACCTAGACTGAGAGGATGAGCAGAGTTTGTCTTACTTGTCATAGTGGTACATATTTTACAGTAAGACCATATACCCATTTAAAACCAAATAATTGCCAGGGCTCTCTTCCGTGGTAAGGTGGCTCTTTGCTGTGTGGCCCTGAGTACATCCATTTCCCTCTGTGGTTCTGTTTTCCCTTCTGCACAATAGAAGGGGAGAACCTTCCTACTCCAGAGGAGTTATATAAAGACTGGATGGCTCAGAGAAAAGAAGCAAGAAGGAATGTAGTTTGGGGAAAAGCTGTTTGTTTCCTTTTTGAGTTATTCAGTTGTCATGCCAAATGTTGTTCTATTCCTGTTATACAGAGTGATTTCATAGTAGAACCTGGATCTGACTTTTCTAGAAGAAGAAACTACTTATTATTTCAACATAATCCATCTTAGACCCATTTAAGATTTAATGGGATACCTCAAACTGGATCAACCTGCAAGTTATTATTAGACCATATCCTGCCTTCAAGGCTGCCTAAGGTCAGACTCCTTATTGCTGAAAAAAACTCCCTGCAGCAAATAGTCTAGATTCAAGAGTTTTCTTTTAACAAAAAACTTTTACCAGCAGCAAAGGAGAAAAATAAATCAGAGACAGCTATAAATACACGGTCACTAACAAAGACCCTTTTTGCCTTTACTTCTAATGTCATGTTTCAGAATGGACCACGATGATCCAAAGGCACTATTTGTAATTGCTTCCAGTGGCAGTTTTACAGCATCATATATGTGAGCTTGAGGGGACCTAAAAAGCCATCAGCTCCAAACCCCTCTTTTGACAGATGAAAAATGACTTGCCCAGGGTCATACAGCCCAAAAGATCAGGGCAGAATTTGAACCTACATCTTCTGGACTGCCAGTCCAATGTCCTATACCCATTGCTGTGCCAGCTTCTGTTCCCTTCATCAAGTGTTAGGGGTGAGGTGATCACTGCCAGTTTGCTTCAATTGTATCTCCTAAAACAGACATTTTCCTTTTCCTTAGTCAGGGTTAGTTTATACTGAAGAAGAGTGGGAGCGAGAGTGGAATGAGCTCTTGAAGCTGGCATCCAGTGAACCTCGAACTCATTTCAGCAAAAATGGAGGCACCGGTGGTGGGTAAGTTACTGTCTTCCAGTGCTTTTTTCTGACATCATTTAGTGGCTAGAATGCATTTTCTAGAACATACACAAAACAATGCCTCTTTGCTATTTGTTCTAGTCTATTTAATTATCTTAATGTCATAGCATTTTGTGTTCTACCTGTGTGTGTGTGTATACTCGTAGAATTGCATGTATGTGAGTTCGTGGTTTCCATGACTACTTCAAAATGTGTCATGTCAATAGCATTCCCCTAAAGTCACCTAGAATCCCTGCAGTCTACTGGGACCACATCCAGGATTAATGCTGGAGCACTGAGTCATGATAAAGATAAGGGTTACTAAAGCCCACCTACCAGTCCCAAAGTCCAGCTGTGGGATTGCTGCTGAAACCTGAGGGGAGGCAGAGAAATGTCTCATCCTGGTCCTGTAGAACTCTTCCATTCCAAATAGCCAAGAAGAGTCTGAAAAAAATGATACTGAGAAGGAACATATGGGTAGAGAAGAAAGAGTAGGTTGGCAACTTGCCAGCTGTTTAGAAGAGCCCTTTGCCCATTCTCAACATGTTTATTTCAAAGACATTGGCATAGAGTGCTCATGAATCATCTCTCCCTCTCCTACTCTTCATCTGATGTCTGACAAGGAAAAACAATATACAACCAACAGAGAAGGGCAAAGAGAAAATGGGCACAGCCAAGTTGCAGGCCTGGAGGGTGGCATGTGGAAGCAGATGATGACTTACTGCTCTAGTTTTCCTTAATTGAACTTCTTTTGGGGGAACTTTTAATACTGGATTCCTTTATTTTATACAGAATATTTACTTAATTTTAAGATTAAAGTAAAGTAGAACTAAGAATTCCAAAGCATTAAGCCCCCAAACCAGCAATAATAATGTGAACCATAGTAGTAGGTGATTTAAAAAAAGAAAAGAAGAAATAAAGAAAGAAGGGTCTTTTGGGGTTGGAGAGGGAATACATTCCAGTGCAGTTTGAGCATTATATATTGCTGGGGACTGTGTACTGTTAGTCCTTGGAGGAGTGTACCGAGAGTCATAAGATATTATCCCCTTGAAGCAGGAACATAACTGCTTCTCTAGAGCGTAAAGTGAGAAGATATGGGTAAAGCATGAAAAATAGACCATCAATCAAGAACTTTCTGGAGAGGCTATGGATGTCCCAGATGTATGACCCAGATGTATGAATTTTGTCCAATGTGTCTGGCTATGTTAATTCCAAATCAGGATAGTATTCAAAAGGACAAGACACCCTTCTCTTTTCTTTTTTTAAATCATGCAGAAACAGAATGTTCTGAGACCCAGGGGAAAATCATGGTCCAGCAATCTGCTTAAGGAAATAGTAACTAATTAAGTATAGTTGAAAAAGCTGTGAGCCCTCTGATCTGATTGCTAGGTAGAATTCTTTTAGATGCCTTTTTTGAAAAAAATCAATGAGACCTTATTTTCATTTGTTTTTTAAAGTAGTCTTTTCCTTTGTAAATAACTAAGTACCCTGAGAAAAGCAAAGTCTTGGGTATGGAGTATATGGTAGGGGGAAAATGAGGAAAGACTGGTTGTTTGCCAGAAACAAGGCACCTACATACAGTTTGTGGGGTTCAGGGTCACAATCATAGCAGTGCTGAATATTGAACATTAATTGTTTTTGTTGTGGTTTGATCATTTTTCAATCATGTCTGACTCTTCATGACGCCATTTGGGGTTTTCTTGACAAAGATACTGGAGTGGTTTGCCATTTCCTTCTCCAGGTCATTTTACAGAAGAGGAAACTGAGATAAATAGGGTTAAGTGACTTGTTCAGGGTCACACAGCTAGGAAGAATCTGAGACTGGATTTGAACTCACAAACTTGAGTCTTCCTGACTCCAGGCCTGGCATTCTGACCACTGTGACACCTTTAATTGACCCAGCTCTTATAAACCATAGAAAGTGGTTTCCAGGTGGAATGAAGATTCTTAATTCTTTTAATTTTTAATTCTTCTTAATTGTTAATTCTTTTTTGAGCTCTTTGGCAGGCTGTGAAAACTTGACCTCTTATAGGATGCTATAGACCCTTTCTCAGAAAAATATTTTTAAAATACTTAGAATAAAATACACAGGATTACAAAGGAAGCCAATTCAATTGAAATAGTTATTAAAATATATTTAAAAACACGAATTCATGAACCCAAGTTAGGAGTCTGTCAAGGACACCCTGACTTCAAAGGTAAAGGTTCCCCCTAAGTCAGTTCCTCCCTGGGGAGCTATGATTTGAGAACCCATTACCTAGAAGGATTCCATCCTCAATTTTGAAGGTTGTTTGGCATAAAGTGGAGAACCAAGTTAATATTAAATTCCTTTTTTAAAAAAAATCTAGTGATTTTTTTTTTCCTTCCATACATCTGGCTTTGTAGCTCCCAGACCGCAGGACTCCTAAAACTACTCTTATAAGTTCATATTAACTCTTCATTGACACAGGTAATGGAGAGGTATTTCCCTGTGCTCTTAATATTCTGCTGGGTAAGCAATCACAGAGTAAAGAGTCTCCAGAGAGCAGACTAAGCTAAATTGCAATGTTCCAAGCAGGCCTTCAGAGTTCAGGATGCTTGAAAATATTAGCCCATGGATGCTCCCAGGAATCCATGACAGACTGTACAGTTCCCATTTTATAATATGGAGTGGCAGAGCATCCTGCTCATTAGAAGAATTATACCAGGCACAGGAAGATAAGGTCCTATTTTGATATTCATTAAAGTTCACAAGTTACTAACTTTTTGGGGGGGGGTTGTTTAGTTTCTCAATAGCTTTTGACATTTAGAAAGGATTTCCTAACATTCTGCTGCACATCTATCAAAATGCCAACTTACACTCATTTAAAGGAGGGGAGGGTGTGACATGAATCCAGCGTGCATTATAAACTCCTGGACTGTGTCTTCGTCCTTCAAAAATGCCTCTTCTTTGGGATCTCATTTTTACTGGAGATGTGGAGATTAGGGCAGATGAATGATTTCTTCTACCATATATGCCATTTTTCTCTGGGCTTTCTCTCCAAGACTACCGCTCATTCTGGTCACTGGATATAAAATTTCTACTCAGCAGAAACAGAGAAAGAAGTCTCTGTAACTAATTGGACAATAAAAACAGGCACATGCCTGCGATTTTGGCTCCACAGAGTGGATGTCTGTGTTCCATTATTGGTCTCACATGTGGCACAATAAAGCAAGATGATGGCTACTTACTGCCACATTTTCATTAACAGAGATTATTCTGGGGAACTTTTAGTGTTTGATCTGTTTATTGTATTTTTAATGAGCATTTATTTAATTTTAAGTTTAAAAGGAATCACAGTGAAGCCAAAAGATCAAACTTGGGTTACATCACTTGGTGAAGATGATGCTTAAAAGCAAGCAGTGTTTAAAACATGATCCATGAAAGCTGAAGTTCTATTTTTTAAAATTATTCACAGAAGCACTTATCATGAGATTTCGAGGTTAACATACTTCAAAACATATCTGTGAAGAATGTGGCAGCATGTAATGAGAGTAGTACATTGGAGTGGAAATTGAAAGAACGAGGGTTTCCTGCTGGCTTTGTCACTACTTCACAATGTGACTTTGGTGAAGTCATTTTCCATTGGTAAACATCAGTTCCTCATTTGTAAAATAAACGAATTGGTTTAGACTATTTCTAAGGTCCCGTCTAGATCTAACATTCTTTAAACTTTCTCCAGTATTTCAGTTTATTTCTGAGGATGATCAAATCATTCTCATAATTAACTATATTGATGTTATCGCAGATTTGTATTCTCTATTGGTCATTTACACTCTAAAAAAGCTTTTAAAAGGATTGCATACCAAAGGTTATTTCAAAATATTGAGTTACTTTGTGATTAGGTAAAATGCCTTTTTTTGCGTTTTTTTGGAGAGGGGAAGGCAGAGCAATTGGGGTTAAGTGACTTGCCCAAGGTCACACAGCTAGTAAGTATGAAGTATCTGAGGTCATATGTGAACTCAGGTCTTCCTGACTCCAGGGCTGGTGCTCTATTCACTGCGCCACCAGCCACCCCGTTTAAAATGGACTGGTGAGTGAAATGTGTTTCTTTTGGTTTTTTTTTTTACCAAAGGACAAAAAAAAGACACCAAAAAGCAAACAGACACTTCCTCAATAGAGTGTTATAAACAATATAGTTAGCTACTGAGAAATTAGAGCAAGAACCAGTGTTATCTAGTATTTTAATAAATTATCTGAAAAATGTTCATCAGAAAATCTTCAAATACATACGTAACACTAAACTTTTGGGGCTCTCCAGTCAACCCAATAGGGAGAAATCTCAGAAAACTCTTGGGATGTAGTGTGAATATCAGTCAATCAGTAAGTCACCATGCGTTTATTAAGTACCTACTATATTCCAGGAATTCTGATAGGCCCAGGAGATACAGAAACAAGAATGGACTGCTTTGTATTTTTAAGGGATTTATGTTCTAGTGGAGTAGACAAAAAATAGCAGGTGTATATGGCTAGGTATTTCAGTCATGTCTGACTCTTCATGACCCCATTTGGGATTTTCATGGCAAAGATACTGAAGTGGTTTGACATTTCCTTCTCCAGATCATTTTACAGATGAGGAAACTGAGGGAAACAGGACTAAGTGACTTACCAAGGGTCACACAGCTATTAGTGTCTGAGGTTGGATTTGAACTCAGGAAGATGGGTCTTTCTTACTATAGACCCACCGCACTATCCACCATGCCACCTAGCTGCCTGTGACCAGGTATAGTTAAAATGCATTTTGGAGAAAAAATAATCCAAACTATAGTTATAAAATGAAAGGCTATCCTTTATAGTCAGTCACTGTAGATAATACAGAAAATATTACATACTAAATATTGCTTTATAAACCTTGGAGTAGTGTATGATACTGAATACGCTGTTTGCTAGCCCTTAGCTCTTTCCCAGAAAACGTCCGTCCAAGGTACTTCTCCAGGGACAAAAAAATGCCGAAAAATTTTATTAGAAAAGAAACTGAAAATCAAATGGAAAATCTTTATTAGAAACCATTGGGTGCCAACAAAGGACATTCTACGCTCATTCTGGTTGCTGCATTTCATAAAAGACATAGTGGTAGCAAAACTCCAAAGAAGGACAACTTAGTCAAAGGAATGGAGTGACTTCTGAGTCAGGGTATGCTAAAATAATGATAATAATAATATTTCAATCTGAAAGAAAATGGGGTAGGAGGAGCTAGGGGGGTTATGATTATCATGTGTAAAATCATAAAAGATTTAAGTAGGTTGAAGTGGAACTGCTCGCCAAATCCTACAGCTACAGAATACCCCTTGAATCTGGAAGATGAAATTCAAATAAAAGAAAGTACCACTTGACCCAGTGGGTGGAAATATATGGAATCTCAGCTGAAAGAATAGGCTGAAAAGAAGTTGTACTTCCATTCAAGAAGAATGTAAATAAATTCATGGATTTGTTTCTACTATCTATCCATAATTGAGGGACTTTGTGAGTGTTCCTGGAATCTTCATTTTGGGGAAGGACTTCAGACCATTCACCCTTGATTCTGTGGACTTAGCCACTGTGCCTCCGCTACCTTCTAGCTCTGTTTCCATTTGTCTTTTCTCTTATTGGCGTGTTCTTCCTGGAACCTTCATTTTGGTGATGGGCCTAGACAAGTTATCACTCATTATTTCCTGACCCTTTCCCTCCTTAAGCTCCAACTTTTCATCTTCCTTTTCATGTATTGTCTTCCACCATTAGAATATAAGTTCTATGAAGGCAGGGATTATCATGTATAACCAGCGTAGCACCTGCCACATAATAAGGGCTTAATAAATGCTTGTCGGATGATTGACTATTGATTGTGATACGCCTTATCTTTAAGATGATGACCTTGGATGTAACTGCAAACCCTCCTGCAATGCAGGAGTTGGTGAACTCTAACCCTGTGGGCCAAATCTGATCTGCCACCTGTTTTTGTAAGGCAGCAAGCTACAAATGTTCTTTTTTTAACTTTTTAAAATAAAATTGTATTTAGGGCACAGGAAGCAGGCCAGATTTAACTGTTGGGCTGTAGCTTGCCTATTCTTGTGTCATACAGTTATCAAGAGACCAAAGATATCAAGAGACCAAAGACTGAGCTGGACAGACTGCTAGTTTGAACCAGTGAGGAAGTTTGTTAGAAACCAGATTCTTCCTTGATCCAGTCTCTTAATTTCCAATGTGGAAAAATATCAGGAGGAATTAGAGAAATTAAAGAGTTTAATACATGAGAGAAAAACATTTCTTAAACATAAAGGTGCCCAATTGCATTTTAGGTTCAATGTTAAGTTATTAATCAGACATTTAATAAAAGAAACAGGAAATAGAAGTGATCCCCTCACAGATGCTTCATAAAATTCTTTGGTTTTTAACTTCTTGATGTCAAACTAAGGATTTCTTCATGCAGACAGATCAGTGTCATTGGTCTCTCTGGTTCTATTTTCACCTAATTCCAGTACTGTGTTTATACCTTTCTGTCTACTATGGTAAATTCTGTTGATTTTCTGATACGTTCTGTCCCCCAACTGGCACCTCAACCCTTGGATTATCTCTTAAAGGGACAAGATGAACTATTAAGGGAGCCAGATGGTCCATGGAGCAATTTAACTCCCTTCAATCATTCACTGACCAATTCACGTTGTCCATAGACAGAGCTAAGATAGGATAGTACTGAAGCCTGGAATAAGATGGTTTAAAGAAAACTAAGCCAGAAACTTCCCTAAACCTGGTCCAGGCCATGAAACTGAGGACAGGCATCCAGAGCAGAAGACAGTCTAACCCTGACAAATAATTGCGAATAATAAATATCTTATGAACTCATTCCTCTTAACTAAATTATAAACACAGTCCAGGAACCCAACAAAGATCTGGGGGGGGGGACTGATTTAAAGCATCAGCTTCCAATTTATATTATAACACAATAGAAAACAGATTCATTAAACCTCCTAACTTGGCAAAACATGCTTCCTACAACATCAAAGATCTCAGCATCGCTTGTGGCGTGAGGGGGTGGGGAAGTGGGAGCAGGAAAGGGGAGACATGCAGCGACATAATAAGCTTGCTGGATTTCTCCTGGATTCCTTCTCACCAACTTGGAAAATGAAAATGAGTTCATTTCCTTTGGTGCCAAAAATGAGCTGACACATATGAAGCACCTTCAAAAGGACCTCTGAAAGATTCACTTTTGAACTTCATCACCTTAGAAATTTGTGACCGTTGAATTTCATGGGTCTCGTTTTTGTTTTTGTTTTCTTGAGCATCAACTAAGTTTATAAAGTTACTTTGCTGCCCTTTCCTGAATGCACACGGCTAACTACTATTGCTGCAGCACATACTGAGGGGGAGTGCAATCCATAACACAGGAAGGAAGCAAAGTGAAACAAATAAGAAAATAGCTCTTCCTTCTCTCCTGAGTGTGCACTAATTGAATGATTCATGCAGCTTCACAAGGGTACCAGGACTGAAATCAGGTAGAACCTCACAAAAATTCACATCCTGTCTCCCTTTTCCTTTATTGTAAAGGTAGGTTAGAGGAAAAAGGTAAGATAAAGGCTAAGGGAAGAATTCTCAATGCTTTATTTTATAGAGCTAGCTACTTCAAGAGAATCTGACTTGTCCAGGCTCAGGAATTAGATGCCTTACAAACAAGGAGAACGCAAAGTATTTTCCTAGCATCATAGAATTTTGACCTTCTAAATCATTTAGTCCGATAGCCTTGTTTGAAAGATGAAGAACATGAGACCCAGAGATGCTAAGTGACTTATCCAAGGTGATAGAACTAGAAAGTGACAGAGCTAGAAATTTTTAAAAACATTTATATAGCACTTTGAGGTTGACAGAGTGCTTTATAAATATTTCATTTGACCTTCACAACAGCCATGTGAGATAAGTCCTATTGTGAGCCTAATTTTATAGAGGAAGAGACTAAGGCAGATGGCAGTTAAATGACCAAGGTCACATAATCAGCAAATATCTAACGCTAGGTTTGAACTCAGGTCTTCCTCATTCTGGGTCCAACACTCTATCCATTGTGCCACCTAGCCACCTCAGAGGGTAAAAGGATTTAATAATAAACCAAGGCTATACCCTAGATATCTTGATTCCTTGTCCAGTGTACTTTACAAGGCACCATGCTTTGTAGAAAACAAAAACTTCAGGTAACCTAAAAGAAATGCAGGTGTCTGTAAAAAGAACACTGGCAGCTAGAGATTTAAAGTCCAAATTATCACATAAACCAAGGAAATTGTCAGCCCCATTAGCACCAAAAAGAATAAAAAGTAAATACTTCTAAAGAATTCTTTCGATGTGAAAAAGTGTCATCTTGTAGTGAAGAGTTTAGAAGTACTTTCCCAAAATATCTTCATATCCTCAAAATTCCCCATAATATAATGGCTCTTACTTCACTTCAGATACTTCTGCATCTCTAAAGGATGAAGGGTTTTTATCAGTCAATTGTCGAGTATTTTGTGATTCCCAACAAGGTGCTAGTTGTAGCAGAGGATGCAGGGTTCATTTAGTAAATAAAAATGTGTTGAATCTGTTTTACAGAACTATTTTGAGCAATAAAGTGTTGTGGCTGGCAAATACTACCTGACTTATAGACTCTTTACCCTTTCACAGCCTGAAAAGCCAGACTCATATACATACATCATAAATACATATTTATTGAAGAAAATTCACAGTTTAGTATAAATATCATAAATGTCTCACCCCAGCCCTCTCTCATTAGGATCATGGAATCATAGACAGATAGATGGATAGACACACGTGTATGTATATGTATGTTAAAAGTATCTCACAGGTCCCCTTGTTTGCCTCCCTCACCCCACACCCACATTTGACAGATGAGGGGAGGGTAAGTGATTATCAGGGCCATTATAGGTCTGAAGTAGCAGAGCCACAATTCAAATCCAGGCCCCTAAACTTTAGTCCTTGAAGCAGGTTAGCATTAATCTGCAATCAGTATTCATGGGTTATCAACATTCATGAGGTGACAGCGATTTTCCAAGTGTGTGGATTAGCATTTGCTGGCCTCTTATATATGATTGTTTCGTTTCCTTGTGTGACATGTTGAACACCTGGGGTGCACACTATCTTTGTTTCTATTGCCGTAAGAACTTAGAGTGGTTGCTTTATGTCAGAAGTCTTAGGCAGAAATGCCATCAAAGACTTGGAATCTTCACAGAGATTTGAAGTCAAAGAGCAATTGCTGCCATAGGTCACTCACTAGGTATGGGGACCTACTACTGGTCAGACAGGCCAACAGGAATGTATTAAGCACCTACTGTGTGCGGGGCACCATGCTGGGGATACAAACAAAGGCAAAAGTCCCCATTCTCAAGAAACAAACAGTCTAACGAAGGAGACAACATGGAGGCAACAATGTACAAAAACGTTATATACAAGATAGAAAGGAAATAATGAATAGAGGGAAGGAACAAGAATTAAGAGAGACTGGGAAAGGAAGTCAGTTCTCTTGAAAGCCAGATACAATAGAACTCAGTATTACTCAAAAGCTTTAATGAAACCGTATCCTATATAATTATTCTCAAATAAAGTAGCCCATTGTAACTTCGTTCCATGCAGAAATGGCTTCTTATACCATATAATCAAACCCTATCATAAAGTTACCAAATTTCACTATAATTTCCTTATTATATTTATAAAAATTGTTCTGATTGAACTAATTGCCCCCAATATTGGTTCACCTAGCACTCTGTCCTCACAGATCTAATTGGAAACATTATGCAGATTTATACCTGTTTCTTTCTTTGTAAAAATCACACACACACATCCTTACTATAACCACAAACTGCATAATCAAAATTAAATTTATAGTTAAAGTTAAAGAAAGTTAATTATGATACAATATAATATTAGAAATAACTAAGATGAACACAAGTATTAGAATAAAAATAGTATTGGACATGAGGTCAGAAAGGCCTACCATATTGGAATTCAAGTTCTTTTACTTACTATCTGTTTGACTTCAAAATAGTTCCCTTCCCTTCTCTGACCCTCAGTTTGTTTGCTTTTTGATCAGTAAAATGATGGCTGGACCAGTTGACCGGTAGAGTCCTTGCCAGCTCAACCACCAGTAAAAGAATATAGATGTGTGGAATCAAAAGACATGGAAATAAAAAGTGCCTAAAAAGAGCAACACAAACAGCATTGAGAATGAACATCTTCATATCACAATGTAGAGGATGACTGATTTGACACAAGGAGAAAAGTCATATTCTCTCTTCACTGACTATCGAACTCCTTTGCCCCAACTTCACAAGCTGAAGAAAGAAAATGAACAGAGAACTTTGACTTTATTATAATACTGACAATTATAATTGCTTACTCAATCCTTGCCACCATTTCTCAAGAAGTTTCTTTTAGTAATGGGGCCATATTTTCTGTTTTTCTTATCAGACTGCAGGCCATGGTTAAGGCAAGAGACATTTTGAGTCTCAGCCCTTTAAAATGGTAGCCTGAATCTATATTGTTCTCCAAATACAGCTGCTCTGCGGATGTGTAGACAAATCTTTTCATTTAATGCACATGGCATTGCCAGATGTTTTTCTTTTCCCTTGCATATCCCAGAGCACTCTGTACCTCTCATGTGCAGTTCCTATATGGTGCTTTGTGTGACAGTTATTTGTGGACCTGTAGATTGCATGTTCCTGGAGGACAGGATCAGTGGTTCATTCATTCTTATATTTTCCCCATAGCACCTACCCCAGTATTTCACAGTAAGTGCTTAAAAAATCTCTTGTATTTTTTAAAAAATAATTCAGACTCATGAAATATATGTATATTGAATGGTCAGTTATTCAAGGACTATTTATTCACCTCTTCCTATCATTTCCCCTCGTAGATACAAATGAAGCTATGGAGTATTTTTGGATTTCATTATTCTAGACCAGTCCTCATCATTTTCTTCATTTCTTTTTCTCTCCCTCCTCTTTCTCTTTGTCCTCCCATCCTTCCCTCTCCCTTCCTTTTTTCCTTCTTCTCCAGCATTTACGTAGCACCTATTATATGCTAAACACTATTACAAAGTGATTCATAATATTCTCTCATCTAATCCTCACAACATCCATGTGAGGTTGGCCCTATTATTGTCCTCACTTTACAGTTGAAGAGACTAAAGCAGAGGTTCATTGATTTGCCAGAGGTTACCCGGCTTCTCCCTAACTGCCTAATTGTAAATTGATTGGACATTGTTGTTGTTTTTTTCTTTGTTAAATTTTAGTTTTTATTTATTTTATTGTTAATCTAAGAAGTAAAACAGGCATTTCCATAATATAGTAAAAATAGAAAAAAATAGAACTATTTTGAAGTCAAACAGTACATGAAACTGCAAGTCTATTATGAACAACTTGATATTCCTTTTAAATATTCAATAAAGTCAAAGTGCAACTTTCTTTTCCCCCTTTTTTCCTCTCTCCCCCACCCTAGAGATGGCTACCATTAGACATAATAATATGTGTGTGTCTACATGTATATATAGACACACACACACACTCACATATATGTAAAACCATTCTATATATATATACACGCACTTCTATCAGTTCTTTCTCTGAATACAGATAGCATCTTCCTTCATCTTAATGCTTCTATGTGAGAAAAAAAATTTGTTTAAATGAATACCATGGGATGGTAATAAATAGTTGGTTTGGAGAGCTAACAAGTAGGACTTAACTATGCCATCCAACTATTGTGTTTTGAACCAAGGTTGCTACATTTTTTCCCTAGACTTCCCCACATTAAAATGGTCTGTTTTCTTCTATGTAGGGCTAATGTGTAGGTAACTCTAATGTTGTTCTGAATTGAATTTAGAGTGCACAAGTAAACCAAAGCCAAAAAAAAAGAAAGAAAGAAATTGCATGTATATACACACACAGTTATAAATACTCAAGCAAATGTGAGAAGTGTTTTGACTGATTTGACATGAGGAAAAAAGACATTCTCTCTTCAGTAACTATCAAACTGCTTTGCCCCAACTTCACAAGCTAAAGAGAGAAAATGGAACAGAGAACTTTGACTTTATTATAATACTGACAACTATATATATATGTATAACAACCATATATAGTATATATGTATATATATATGTATAACAACCATATATAGTATATATGTATATATATGTATAACAACCATATATAGTATATATGTATATATATGTATAACAACCGTATATAGTATATATATATATATATATGTATGTGTGTGTGTGTGTGTGTGTGTGTGTGTGTATATAATAGTTGCTTGCTCAATCCTTGCTACTACTTCTCAGGGAGTTTCTTTTAGTAATGGGGCCATATTTTCTGTTTTTCTTACCAGACTGCAGGCCATGGTTCAGGCAAGATTCTCAGTCCTTATAAATGGTAGCCTGAATCTGCATTGTTCTCCAAATACAACTG
>CM053598.1:113639173-113650567 GCA_028646575.1 Pseudocheirus occidentalis | reverse complement strand
GTATAACAACCATATATAGTATATATGTATATATATGTATAACAACCATATATAGTATATATATATATATATATATGTATATGTGTGTGTGTGTGTGTGTGTGTGTGTGTGTGTGTGTGTGTGTGTATATAATAGTTGCTTGCTCAATCCTTGCTACTACTTCTCAGGGAGTTTCTTTTAGTAATGGGGCCATATTTTCTGTTTTTCTTACCAGACTGCAGGCCATGGTTCAGGCAAGATTCTCAGTCCTTATAAATGGTAGCCTGAATCTGCATTGTTCTCCAAATACAACTGCCTTACAAAGTCGTTATTAATTAGCTTCTATATTATACACCATTAATGTTCAGTAAATATGTTATTGATTTATTGAACGTTGTGCTAGACAGTAAAGGACAGATTACAGATGAATGGCTCAAGGCTTTTACTGGAATTCATGAATTATTAGAAGAATCAGGAACAGTCCTCCAGTGCATTGAGTGGATCCTTTATAGAAGCTCACAGAAAGACAATATGATGAGGTTTTTTGAGAAAAAAATGACTAGATTTTGAACAACAAAAACTGGTTTCAAATCACACCTTTGCTGCTTGTTCACCATGGACAGGTCACTTTCCCTTTCTTGCTGTCAGTTCCTTTATCTATAAATTTACGGCATTGAGTCAGACAACATCTAGACTTCCTTCCAGACTGAAATCTATGATATCATATAATACATACAAGAGTCATATGAGATGATAGGTTGTGGACAGGTTGCCATCCATCTTAGGTGAAGGAAGACTCTCACCAATAAAATCACTAGTCTAAGAGAGCAGTGAAACTTACTCAAGGTTTACAATGATTTTTACACCTGAGTTTAGTCTCTTAGAACATATTTACCCTTTAAAAAACATAACCTTAGAAGAGAAGCTACACCAACCCCAGCCCCCCCCCCCACTCTGGGATGTAACTGAATAAGTAAATTCTTGCCCAAGACAGAGATTTGTCCTTGGATGCAAGATATAGAATTGTCCTTGCAAATCCTTAGTGGATATTTGTCTATTCAGTGCCTCTGGAGGATGTGCTGCCTGCCTCAATAGCCCTTTGTTAAAAGTTAGGGGTGAAATAGTTAAGGTTTGTAAATAAAAAGGAAAAGAAAGTGATAGTTCCATTCAGAATGATACAGATGCTAAAAGGCCCAAGGAATTCTACAGATAGACCAAACAGAAAGAAAGAAAATATTCAAATTAAGAAACTTTCAGGTGTGCTTTTCTGTAAACAAAAATGAATTCATTTGAATTTCAGTTATGGATTGTATTATATTAAGAAGCATATTCATTTGATTCCTGATTTTAGAGTTTAAAGAGATGACCTAATTGATAAATTTTGATGAATATGAATAATAAGCAGGCAGCTAGGTGGCATAGTGTATAGAGTGCTGGGCCTGGAGTCAGGAAGACTCTTCTTTGTGAGTTCAAATCTAACCTCAGACAAATTAGTAATAGGTGTTATTTATAGAAGACATTAAGATTTTCACAACCCTGAAAGGTAGGGACAGAGAGGTAGGTATCAATATACCCAGTTTACAAATGAGGAAACTGAATCAGTGGAGAATTAAACAGCTTGCCTACAGTCATACAGCTTGTAAGTATAGAGCAACAAGCACCCTAGTACATCCAGGATGGCCTGCTAGCACAAGTTCTTTTGATCTGCTTCATAAAGGAAAGATAGATTTAAAGGGGTTAATAATCCTACTTTAATTAGAGAGAAAGAAGCAAGTTTAGAAAATACAAGCAGAGAAATAAGTTCAAAGATCAACAGACAGGGCTCCAGCTCTCTGAACATGGCAGTATTGTTATAGGCTTTACACAGACATCTAAAGGAGGGTGGGGCTCTGAACATAAGGCTATTTAGAGTCTTGACCAGAAAATCAAAAGATCCTTCTCCTGAACAGACCCCCAAAGCAAAATGCCAAACTCCCAGAATTTATAAGGCAGATCTGGCCCCTGATTGGCTCAGAGCCAGAAGGCATGAAACCTACTTGACTCAGCACAGCTGTGAATTATCAGGGTTCAAAGAAGATTAATCCTTCAGATGTTCACAGTTTAGCCTGAGGAACTCCAGAAAGTAAACAATAAAAATCCCGCCTTGCTTGCACTTACAAAGTATCAAAATCAGTACTTGAACCCAGGTCTTTTCAGTTGAATTCTCTTTCCACTCCCCCTTGGTCTAGGAGTCAGAACAAATCTGATTTCAAGTCAGCTCTTATATCTCTATGGACCCCAGTGGAAAGTGTCATAAGAGTAGAGTTTTGAAGGAAGTGAGTCCTTCTAAGAAGGGGAGGGGAGGAGAGCATGGGATATAAAAGAGGAGAATTAAACTTCTTAGATAAGTTCTAATGAGTTGCCAAACAACACGTTAAATGACCTACCCAGGTTCTCACAGCTAGTGTCAGCAATAGAATTTGCACATAGGTTTTCCTGTATTTCCCCGGCCCCTCTACTCCCATACATAAACAGAAAGAAAAATACATTCTAATAAAGTTCCATGGTGGAGTACTGTGTTGTGAAAATGAAAAAAAAATCTAATATCCCAGGCTTATTGATGCTGGGGTTTTTTCCACTGTGGAGTAACATAATATTTTGCTGAAACTCCATCCACACTCTAGCCCTCTAAAATAGGGATGAATGTCTCACTGGGATAACTCCACTATGCCAGAATTTTTCTATTTCCTTATCTTGCCAAAGCTAAGCCAAATTAGTTATGGGGGCCATCCACACAGGATTTCTCTTTGACACATTTGATCTCCCCAGCTGAGCTGTACCTTGAGAAGAATGACTATGCCTTAGAGAAAATTTTGTCAAGGAGAAGTCATGTCTAACATGTTCTTTTTCACATTTGAATTGGACTTTTCTGTGAATAGGTTTTCCAGCCTTGAATACAGTATTTTCTTCCTAGGATCCTCCCTGAATGAGTTGTTTTACCAGGCTTTCCATTGTCCAGGCAAACCTAGCACACTTAGAGACTGATGGGAGACAGACACCCAAGTAAACAACATGAATAGAGATCTATTTAGAAGTCTAGTTTTTGAGGTTATGATTTTCCAAACATTCAAGCCTGAACTCAGAGAAGGAATTGTGGGTTTCTAAGTGATGGAATGACCTTCGCGAAGAATTTAGCAATGTCTGGAATGTGGTTTTTGAAATAGGCTGTTCCACATTTCCGTGGGAGGATAAATAGTAGAAAGGGTCCAAGTTTTGTAACTCATAGTTTTGGGGTTTTTTTAAAGTAACCTATTGAGCTGTTAGTTTTTAAACTCTTAGATTACAGGATCAGTGTCTAAGTAGTATTATGGGGATACAGCCTGGCAGAGTGTTAGGTAAAATAGGTAACTGATGTCACTTCGATGATTTTAATATCACAGATCTCAAATGGGTGGCTCTGTCACAATTCTTCCTCTTCTGCCGGCTGCCTCCCATTTACTACATCACCTTAAATGACTTTAACAGAGGATAAAACACTGTTGAAAGCATAGGGAAAGGGGAACTTTGGAGCAAGACACAGTCTCTCACAAGTGCGTGCCCACTACACTTGTTGCCAAATTCTTCTTATTGTATTCTTTTTCTTTCTTCTGACTAGCCTCTAAACTCCTTGAAAGCAGAGACAAGCTCTAGATTGGCCAGATTCTTTTGGATCCTGACTCTGTCTCTCCCAGTTCCGCGTCATTTGCATATCTGATTAATTTACTGTCTACATACCTTTACCCAAACCACTAAGCACAGGATCAGTTGCAGCTTCTTGCGGTACTCCACTAGAGACCTTCTGCCATCTTGAAAATGAAACATTAACTTGAGGCAGGCAGATCAATTAGAATGCTTTTGCAGTAGTTAAGTGAGGGTAGATAGGTGATAAGGGCCAGAATAAAGGGTGTAGCTCAGTGAATGGGGAAAAGGGACAGATGCCAGACATATGGGAGCAGAAACTTTATTTAGCAACTGATTTGATATATGGGGTGAGAGAGTGTGGAGTTGAAGATGACATTGAAGTTGAAGGGCTGTGTGACTGGAGGAATGGTGATACAAGAAATTTTGAATAAAGATTTGGGTTTGGGTGGTGTGGGAGGGGAAAAATGCAATGAGCTCTGTGATGCAGATTACAATCTGTCCCTACCAGTCTCTCCTCCATGATTGTCTCCCTCTGTCCCACCAAAAATGAAAAGTGTTGAGGCATGCCTACTGCATCCCTGGGGGCACAACTTGTAGGGATGGGGTAATGGGAGCAGGCAGGAATTTTTCCTATGTAGCAATCAAGTTCTAGTTAGAGAGTAGTCAACTGTGAGGACTTACACAGCACAGGATGACAGTGGTGAGAGGGGTTCAGTGAGGGCATTTTGAACTAAAATAGATGAAGAAGATACTTGGAGACAAGCTCACCTTTGGTCATCATGTGATAGGTAGAATGCTATCCATCTTCTTACTCTCCAATTGATCACACATACCTTGGGATCATACCACCAACCAACCAGGATGCACAACCCTCACTTTGGAGATTTTAGCATGAAGAAGAATGGATGCAAGAGAATCCTGTTTTTATGTAGTCTGTATAGAGCACATTATTTGGGTTCTCCCAACATCTTTGTTCTTCAGCAAATAATTATCAACAAATGATAGCATGTACAAGGCCCTGTTCTAGTATTAGAGATACAAAGAGAAAAATGAAATAGTATTTGCCCTCACGAAACCTGCATTCTACTGGGAAGACAGATAAATAATCAATAAATAGAAAGTAATTTCAAGAGTGTGGGAGAGCCAATAAGTGGGGGAGGCTGGGTAGATTCAGACAGGCCACCTTTTTCTGTTACATGCATCTTACACCTATTTTATCCCTTTGTTCTGTAGTTTGGTTGGCAAAGTTTACCCAGTATTTCATCTTTATGGCCTTCAGCAGGAATAGCTATAACCCTAAATGGTTTTATGATGCAAAGTCTCTAAGCTATAAAGTGAAGTCAGTTCTTTATAAGGAAAGTTGTGGCTATGCAGTTACTGAAAGATGCCAGCCTAGCAGATTGCTACCCTGACTGATACCAGAAACTTACCAGAACCTGGCCTTTTTTGGCAAGTTTGGGATATATAACAGCCAAGGGGCTTTTCTTCTGAGTAGCCAAAGCCTCTGTCAGTAAAAATAGGAAGAAATCATAAACATATGATAAGAGCTCCTAAATTTTGTTAAAGGATCTTTATCTTATAAAAAGATTGAGGTTCCCTCCTCACTCAGAGTCCTGTCTTTTTGCTGAATATAGCATAACATCCATTGTATTAAGGCTTTTCTCAGCAGACCCTTCACCCACACTCTATGTGAAAAATGGGTTCATATTACTTTTCATGGGAAAAGATAGATCAACTAATGGAAATGTGGAGGGAAATCACTAGTTCCCCACCCCAGCGCTAGCAAAATCTTATCCTAAGCTAATTCAGCTTTGGAGAGTTTGAAGGAGGATACAGTGGTAACCATTTGAGGAAAATATTCATGAAAGTATTATTTATGAAACTGCAAAAGCAGGCAGGTAACAAGCATGAAGTACAAGCAAAGGAATGTTATAATCTTACCAAAAGTCACTTTGTACACCATTCTGATGCTTCTTGAATACTTCATTTGGGGGCAGTCCTAGCCTAAGAACACAAAAGGTCTGAGGGTAAATTTCAGATTCCATGTCACTCTCTTCCTTGTCATCAAGGTTGAAGGCAGCTGGCCCTGAAATCCCACTACTCATAGTGCTACTAGCTCTGTTCCACTAGGGACAATATCTAGCATGTTGATTATAAAGGCTAGCAAATTCTTGTACAGAAATCTGGAGGGAGAAAAAGGCAAGGGGAAATGGGGAAAGGAAGTCTATTGAATCTCAACATGATCCCCTGCATAGAAAGAGAGGATCATCAATTTAGAGTTGCAAAGGGCCTTCAAAGCCACTAAGTCCAGTCCCCTCATTTGACAGGAGGGAAACTGAGGCCAAGAGAGGTTAAGTGACTTGTCATTGGTACCACAGCTGCTAAGTGTCTAAGGTGGATTTGAACCTATCTTCTTTGTTCCAGATCCACATTGCAACTAAGTCAATGCATGCTCCTCCCTAAAGGAAACAAAGTTTGTGCATTTAGAATTATGAATACAGCCAGTAGTACTATCAGTGTCCTGGAAGAATTCTTCCTTGTTGTCCCTATTGGCATTTTAACGGTCAGCCTTCCCTTTTCTGAATGTTTCAGTGCCCTGTGACTACCTAACTTTTCCATAGGCTTGCTTTGCTTTCCTAATCACTCTACACTCCACTCCCCCACCCAGAAAAGCTAAAAACAACCGGGGGATCTGGGAGACTTTGATTTCAACTCTGCAGTTACCCACTTCTAGAGACCAGGCAAAGAGAGTAAGCTCAGAGTTTTGCTTCGTCTTCACCCTCCTGTTCTTAGAACACATTTCAGCAACTCAAGTTGCCTTCTGTAATGATGTCCTCCAGATGCTTTAAAATGCACAGGATTTTTCCAAATTGAATTTCTACAGAATTCCTGCTGATCTCCAAACCCCCCCCACCTTTGGAAATTGAAATTGAAAAAGCAATCCCATTACAATCTCCAAGGGACACTGAATCCTTCTCCACTTATATGAAACATACTCCCAGCTATCACTTGGACACTTTCTCTTAGATAGTCACTAACGTCACAAATTGCTATATAATTCTTTTTTGAAGAAGGGCACTCTGGGTTCATCTTGCCTCTCTTTGAATTGCTTTCCGAGAACTTCCAAAGCCATTGTCCTAAGAGCAATTGCTGTGGACAGAGCGCTCTTTTGACAATAAGCAGGATCCAGTTTGGGGCTTTCCTCCTAACTATTCGCCTCTCAGGCAAAAGTAGGCAGATTTTGTGTTGCTCTGAAAAGAAAACCATTTTCAGTCTGTAAAGTCTGCTCACTACAAATTAACCCTATTTAATGATCCAGAAATTTTTATTTTTATTTTCCCCTTGTACTTTAGGATAGGTAGAGGCTGTGGTACAAATTTAAAGTTTGTTGTCAGAGCAATACTTTTGGGGCAGACCCTGGGATTCCTTTCATCTTTGATTGGGATCACGTACTTCATTGACTCTTATTGTATTCTGAAAGTTGAATGGTCGTGATGACTTTCCCCATAACAGAAACACAGAGACTAGTAAGTGGTTAGGATGTTCTGCTGTTTGAATCCTGTAAAACACACCAGTCACAGAATATGCATTTTCTCATCATGAATTTATGGTTCTTTTTTTTCTCTAATCATGCAGGGAGAGAAGGGAGAGGGATGGCTTTCCCCTACATACTACTCCTACCTGTTCTGCCACCACCCCACCCCATTTATCACACAGTTTCTAAGCACATTTATACCCTATAAACACAGTTTATGCTCTGTTGAGGTATTCTATTGGAAATGTTCTTTTATCTATATTATCAAGGTTGTCTAACGCAGCATGGAGGATGCTGCAAGTAAGAGCCTCAGGTCTAATAACTAGCTATGCAACAGTGAGCAAATCAATTCACCTTTCTGGCCCTCCCTGAGTTTCCCATTTGGAAAAGGAGAATTCCAATATTTGCATTCCCTGCCTCACAGGGTTGTTGGGAGGAAAGGGCTCTTTCAACCTCATAGCATTACATAAATGGGAGTTAGTCTGAGTTCCTCTCAGCTATGTTTTTTTTCTTCCTCAAAAGGAATAATGTGCTCTACTGTATCTCTTTTTCTTCTCTGTAACCTAGCAGATCTCTCATACAAACAGAAAATTATCTTTAATCTGGAAGGCTATATCTGTTGCAGATGAGAAAGATAGAGAGAAATTCTGTGAAAAACTCAGTAAACTTTCCAAATCAACATATGTTTAATATTTGGGAACTTCAATACCAAGGTGAACATAGAAGAGGAAGATCTTTTTTTAAAGTCTGAAAACATGGCTCAAGAGTATAAAATGAGAGAGGTCACTGAGGGATCAAGTCTCAAAATTTCTAAGAGAATAAAAAAAAAACTAACGACCTGGAGGTGGGAGTGAGGGGGAGGGGGGATTGCAGTCCTAAATCTGATCCCAAAAAGGACAACTGAGAAATGTTAGCAACTATTGATCCACATGTCTACTTGCTATCCCTACAAATACCTTATGAAATAATGTAAATGTGTGTTGAAGACATGAATAATGAAGGTTTAAGGAGGGAATAGAAAAGTTGCAAATGATATCCTAACAGACTATACCTTCCTAGTCACACAGTTGATGAAAAGAGAAATACAGGATTCCATTGTACTTAAGATATATGTTGACTATGAAAAAGTATTTGATCGAGTGGAACAAATGTCATGTTAAAGGCTTTCTTCAAACAAAGCACTCCCCAGTCAGATGTCAAAATTAGATGAGATTCCAACAACTGTTGATATTAACTTTATTCAATGGCCCTCTAATTATTAACATCAAGTAAGGTTTAAAACAAGGAGATGGGTGCCAAAGGGTCATGGAGGATATCCAAGAAAGAGACCAAAGGGAAGAAGAATCCCCTGGAGATGGTGAGATCCTTCAGATAGTCTTGTATGCTGGATATTGTGCTGATTGCATCCAACTACAGAGCCTTCTTAGTGAGATCCGTAATTTCTCAGAAGAATTGGCTGTACTGATCAATGAAAAAGCACCAAATGAATGAAGAATGCCTGAATGTCAGGCTATATTACTCAGTTGGATTGACAACACATAGACTGGATCCAGCAGGGTACATGGATGTATGTAATCTATAAGTGAGTGTGTATGTGTGTGTGTGTGTATGTGTGCGTGTGTGTGTGTACACAAACCACTGAGAACTGATGACAGAATAGCAATTGACCTTTGTGGCCAGGCAATCTTGAAGAAAGGAAAGAAAGTAAGGCTGATATACTGTCTGCAATACTGATGGAGGTATATGTGGGTATATGTGTGTGTTCATGTGTGTTGGACAGATCCAAAATGGACAGTGAGTTGAATTGAACAGAAGGAAAATGGACTGAACTATCTATGAGAAATTGCCAAGCCCTTTTAATGACCCCAAGCTTCTCCCTGAAACAAAAACCCATCTTTTAAATATCATTATACTGCTAATGATGTTATATGACTATGAATCATAGAATACCATAGTCCCTGAAGAATCTGAATTGGGGGTCACTCAAAGGGCAATAAAGAGGCATATAGTGGGCATAAGTATTCTGTGATGTATTACTAATGAGTAATTGCACAGGAGAAGTTGTGTCAAGGATGTTGTCAAAAAGATATATTGTCAGAAAAGAAGGCAGTAGTGGGAGTGAGAGACAACCGATGAACAACCCATGTGCTCTTTTGCTGTCTTTATGGTGTCAAGGAATCTAGTGGGAGGCACTGAGCACATCTGAAGATTAAAGAGAAGACATGGATGAGAGCTGCACAAGATGAGATGGGGTTAGGTTGTGTTTCATACAACTGGAGGAAGTATCCACTGATCTATTGAAATATCTCCTACTCCTTAGGAGGCTCTGAATAAATTATTATTAACTGACCATCTGATTTATAGTTTTTATTGCCCAATTGATAAGTAGTTCAATACCCCTAATATATTCAGTATTTTTGGAATTCAGCCAGGACCAAAGCAACCAGAGCTTCAGCAGTTTTAAATCACCCTCCTGCCTTCATTGTTACAGACAGGATACTAACCTTGCTTCTTTCCTTTGATCAAATTCAACTCCTTCTTGGCTCAAGATTGCCAGCTCCCAAATCCAGTGGTGATGTAAAACTTCATTCTGCCTTTGACTTTCAATGGGTCAGCTCTAGCCAAATGATTAGTTGTTCAAACAGATGGTGATACATCATCATTCCTTCTCAGTAGGAGCTGGCTTCATCATTTCAGTTAAATCATTCTATTGCTTAAATGAGGGGGGAGGAAGAGAGAATAGATCAGTATTTGAAGACCACGATTAGTTTTTCAGAATCATTTTGTTATAGTGAGCTTATCTATAAAAAAAGATGCTTTAAAAAGCCTTGACTAATTCCTCAGAGGAAAAAACTGCTGGGATGTTCTAACTTGATGCTATCTGTGTGCATAGGAAGTCAGAGTACTATGCCTTTCCCTGCACCATGGAGCCACTGAAAGGGAAAGATGGTTACATTTTTGTCTTTGTACTTTCAGCACCTAACACAGTACCTATGAATTTTTTATTAGAAGATGTTCCAAACATTTTCTTATTGCTATTAACCTCATTGTGCTTCAGTTTCTTTGTAAATAAAATAGGGGTAATAATATTTGTATTTTCTACTGATCAGTTTACATATTTGATAAATGAAGTGCATGGTAAAGTGTTCATGAGGCTCAGTTTGGCAAATGTAATACTTAATACTCACTTCCCTAAAATGAAGTATTTCCTAACATAATTATGTCTTTGATTTTCCCATTGCAAAAGTAAAGAACTCTTTACCAAAAGGATGGTATGACTTTTGTTCTGCTTTGAATGGTTGATTTTCACATTTTAGAATTCACTTAATCCTTATAACTGTCCCTTCAGGGCCTCTATAGCAAATTTTTTATGAAGTCATTATTGTGCAAGAACAGAATCAACGTTTCCTAATCTGTGTGCAACTCTTATGATGTCTGTGTTATTTTTTGGCTCATTTGTATATGACCAAAAATATAGAGGTCAGCATAACCTAGCTAAATAAAAACATTACTGCAAGACAGAATTCAATTGCTCTTCTATCATTTGACATTTCCCTTAATACTTTTGCTCTTTTGAGGAGCCAAATCTCTCTTGTTAATAAGCCATCAGTCTCCAAAGTTGTCTTTCAAACTTGTAAAGAAAACAAATCTTGGGATCCCCTTTTCTTCTCCATCTGCTTTTGTTGAAATCTCACACATCCTTTAAGATCTAGTCTCAAGGATACCTCTGTGAAGCCTCCCCTTACAGTCAATTATAGATGTGCTCTCTCTCCCTCTGACTTCAGGTAACTTTTAATGTATTTATTGTATTTTTTGTACCTTTCTACGTATTTATTGACTCAACTTCACATTGTAGCCCTAGAGTTCTTGCTCTCAGATGACACAGACATGAAATTTAGCAACTATTCCTATATATACTTTATGCTATATATATACTATATATTACATTATATTTATATATATAGTATATATATATATATATAGTATATTTTATTATTTGGAGGTCCTGATCTGTCATCAGTTTACATATTTGATAAATGAAGTGCATGGTAAAGTGTCCATGAGGCTCAGTTTGGCAAATATAATACTTAATAGTCACGTCCCTAAAATGAAGTATTTCCTAACATAATTATGTCTTTGATTTTCCCATTGCAAAAGTAAAGAACATAGTGTGTGTGTATATATATATATATATACACATATATATACACATACACACA
>CM053598.1:113578060-113638673 GCA_028646575.1 Pseudocheirus occidentalis | reverse complement strand
ATATTAAGTGATCAAACTTATACAGCCAGTAAATTGCTCCTGGAGACTTGAGACTGGATTCGTACTCAGTTCCTCCTGGGTACATGTTATCTATGTATCTGTTGAAAGTGTTTTAAATAAAAAGGTAGACATTTTCATTAAATTCTCCACATTCAAGTTTCCAATAGATAGCTCTTTCCTTACTGAAAAACGGTACTTTAAACAAGTTTAAGCTGTTTTTAAGAAGTTACAGTTGTTTTATTTTTAAGTATTTGGAGTTTTTTTTTTAATCTTTGCTTTTTGTATGTCAGTGACTTTGTAAAGGGAAGCCAGCTCCACAGTCTTACAGCCTGTGTCTATGGGCGATGCAAACAAGTCCCATTGCTGATTAAACTGGGATCAAAATTAGATCAATATTGCATCCACGATCCCTGCTACTAAGTTTCTTTCAGAGAAATTGCTAATAACACACAAAGAGTTTTCGGGAACATGAAGTTAAGGCATCTAAAATGTTGACGTCTTATTTTGGTCAAATAAACACAGCAAAAAAAAATTGTCACTAGAGAAGTTTAAAAAAGAATTATAGCAGTAGACAAAACAAGGCCTCTGCCTCCAGATAGGGTTTTACTGTGAAAAGAAGAACTGGTTCATTTCTGCTTTCATGTTCTTTGTTTGTTTGTTTTGAGGCAGGAGGTGATCCATTATCAGAAGCAGGGGAACATTGAATGGTTAAAACTTCATCACGTTTAACTTTTCCAGGTGTTGGCAGGGACCCGAAATAGAAACTAGGAAAAGATAACACATCTTGGTGTGGGCCAGGTGATGTGAGTCAGAGAGGAAATTAAGACAAAATTCTGTGAAACCAGCTGTTATGGAAATATAAAGTTGTTTTTCTACACTATTTCCAGACATCACTTTTGCAGTAGAAAAATATTTAAGCAATTAGAAGTGAAAGGCTTTCTTGGCTTTCTCGGCTGCATCTCAGTCAGGGGTGCGGTAGTCACCAGTGCCATTTTTAATAATAATAACTGACATTTATATAGTACCATAAGTTCCACAAAAAAAAGTTTTTAAAGAAGTTAGCTCCTTTGATCCACACAGCAGTCCTATGTGGTAAGTACTACAAGATTTTCATTTATTCCTCACTTTGTAGACAAGGAAACGGAGTTCTCAGAGAGGTTCTGTCACTTGCCCAGGGTCTTACAATGATTAAATATCGGTGGTAGTAGCTCCACTCCCATCTTTTCCAACTCTAACCAAGTCCAGCTCTCTTAATATACAGATGCCACACCAACTATCATCCAGATTTAACTTGTGTGCTCATGAGATGTGACAAAAAGCTTTAATGAGGACTTTGGACTGGGATTAAAAGCCTGGCTTCTATTTCTCCTGGTATCTCAGCAATTCCATCATTGAGCAGATGTTCCTATGTAGGAAGTGCCTTCTTCCACATGGCAGCTGGACAGTATAGAAGATAGAGCACAAGACCTGGGGTCAGGAAGACTCATCTTCTTGATTTCAAATCTAACTTCAGACACTTATTAGCTATGTGACCCTTGGCAAGTCACTTAATTGTGTTTCCCTCGGTTTCCTCAACTGTAAAATGGGCTGGAGAAGAAAACGGCAAACCACTCCAGTATCTTTGTCAAGAAAACCCCTAATGGAGTCACAAAGATTCAGACATGACTGAAACAACTCAAGAACTAACTGCTTCCAAAAAGAGGCTGGAGGAGTCAACTTTTTGTGTGTGTTCAGAAGTCAGTGCTTTTTATTCTTCTCAAGGAAGAGTGTGTCCTCTAACAAATGCAAAAATCTGAAGGGATGGCTGCACTGGATAATTTCCATTGTGGCAAAATTACCTAAAGATATAGGAAAGTGTGGATCAGAAATGAAAGGGTCAAAGGGTCTGGGTTTGAATCATGAGTGATTTTGGAGAGCAACCCATCAGAACCTATTTATTTAGAGCCACTTTTATCAGTCACTGTCTAGATCCTGGGGACATCAACACAAAAATGAATCAGTCCCTGACCTCGAGCATACTGCCTTTCTGGCAGGGGAGGTAGAGGAGGGAGGGAATAAGTATTTAAATAGCCCCTACTGTGTACCAGACACTGCACCAAGAGCTTTACAAGCATTATCCTATTCCAGAAGTCTTAGAGCAGTTCTAGGCTTTCCTTAACACGATATACAAGCATCTGCAAACAAAAGGTATTTATGATTTTTTTTTTAAGTCCTTGAGGAAGTAGATGAGGAAAGTATTAGCTTGGGTGGACCTTAGAGCACATTAAGGAGAATAATGTATAAGTCTGAAATTTAAATTGTTACCATGTTGTGAAAGACTTTAAATGCCAAATCAGAGGAAAACTTGACCATAGGACAAGGGTTTGTAACTTTTGTGTGTCCTGAACCCCTTGGGAAGTCTGGTGAATCCTATTCTCAGAATAATATTTTAAAAGCATAAAATAAAATAAATATATATATAATTATATAATAACTATAATATAAATAAATAAATGCAATAAATTCAGTAAAATAAAAAATACATAAAATTACAAAGGAAACCAATTATATTGAAATAATATTGTCCAAACATTTTGAAGAAAAAAATTCACATTAGGAACAAATTCACAGGCCTCAGGTTAAGAACCTCTGCCATAGGGTAAGTTACATAACCTCTAGGCATCTGTTTCTGCATCTAGAAAATGAAAGAGTTGGCCCAATTATTTCATTCCAGCCCTGTTTCAGCATCTATATCTATCTATGATACCTTTTATTAAAATAGTATAATTGATTTCATTGTTTTAACATTCCCTATTAAGCCCAGAAATACTGACTTTACATTAAGTGTATCCAGTGGTCGGAAGTAGAATGTTCCATTTAGATTCTACCTGTTTATCAATAGTTTCTTATCCTTCAGTATGTGGAAGGAAAAATTTTCCTCTGTTCCCTTCTCACTGCTGTTTTCAGAGAGTCTGCACATTCTTGTTCAGTCAAGCTTGCTCTGGAAACTATACAATAAGCATTCGGTGAAGGGATACCATAGGCGTGTGCATCAAACTGTGCAAGGCCCTGAGCGGGGCAGGGGGGAAAAGGGGGCTTTATCAACAATCCAAGGCTATCTAACTGAGCTACTATTATTATCATAAAAAACAAAGCCCAGGCACGATCTCAGTGAGTGATTCTCTACAATGAGAACTCATATTTTCTTGAAGAGTTTCCTAACCAATATGTTGACTTGCTTGTGGTACAGTGGAAGGATTGCTGAATTCAGAGAGCCTAAGTCTGAATTCCAACTCTGCCACCATGTAATCTTGGAAAAATCTCTTCCCTTCTTTGGGTCTCGATTTCCTCATCTGTGAAATGAGGGGGAGTTGGATGAGCTGCCCTCAGAAGTCCCATCAAGTTCCAAATTCATGAGTCTATTATCCTTGTAACTGCCAGGCCATCACCAAATGGAATTATCGGAATATTGATCACACTTGTAAACTATCAAACTGCTATTAAGAGACTTTCATGTCCCTCTACTCTCTTTTTTACTACTTGTCAGTATGGAAGGGCCTCTCCTGGTATGGTTTTGAATGCTACCACAGAAATCTGGCATGGAAAGTAAACAGGCTGTAAATGTCATCCATTGTGGGTTCCCCGGGGCTGGAAGGACAAAATAAAATCCAGTTTGCATCCAGGCAGGACCAGCATATGTGTCCAGAAATGACTTTTACATCTCTGATTCACTCGATGTGGTTAGGGAGTGTAGAAATATTCCGTCCTTCTTATTCTTGGGTCCTCTTATATACAGTATAATAATTTACAGAGGGCTATAAGGCTAGCAAAGCGCCTTACCCATGTGATCTCATTCAATCTTCACAACAACCCTGGAAGTTAAGTGTTATTATAGATGAGGAAACTGAAGCCTGGTGACTTGCCCTGGGTCACACAGCTAGAAAGTGTCTGAGGCCAGATGTCAACTCAGTCCTTCCTGACTCCATGCCCAGCACTTTTGTCACTGAACCTTTCAAGAGAAAGGTATTGGGGCCAATTGGTTCTTAGGAGGTTTATAATGAGTCCATGGACAGAAAATTTGCTTCCATTTCTCTCCCTCAATAAATAAAAGCTCCAGGTTCTGTAACAGGAGGGGGAAGAAGCAGAAAAGGGTCATGAAATAACACCCTGACAGCAATTGACAATTTGTTTTTAATATGTCTGGGAAGGTGCCATTCATTCATTTGTATTAAATGGGAGGTGAGAGACTTCTATCTGAAGTTCTCCCCTCCCTTTAACCAGAGAGGTTTGGTGTTCTTTGAAGATCAATGACTGGAAAAGAAAAGAAACTCTCGATATGAACTCCTTAGTTTCTAGACCTTTCCTAGGAAATAAGCAACTGTCATCCTGACATTCTTTTAATCACGAGGTTTGGTTGATTATTCTTCAAAGCCGTTATTCATGAATTTGTCAATTCAAAGGCACAGTAATTCCCTTTAAAGAAGAGTGATTTTCCTTAAATGGATAAATGCAATGGTTCTTCTCCCAACATAGCTCAAAGCACCCTTTGATTTAAATGTTACACAGAGAGACTAGGAGTTAAACAGCATTTCTGATTTTGTTGCCCAGGCCCAAAAAGTTTTCAGAGCTATTTGGGAAGATCAGTTTTAGTCATTATAGAACATCTGAAGTCTATTGGAAATTTTTATAGAAAACTGTAGCCCTCCTAACTAGCTGATATAAATCTGATATTTAAAGGCACAATTGACCCACTGAAATGTGATTTTTTTCCTAGCAGTTACCTTTCTTTACTTTCCCCCAACCTCCCACCCACCCACCCCAGCTTCAGAGCTGGGCTCATTTTGTGTATAGACTCTGTCCCTTTATTTGTCCCAATCACATATCAAGGCTCTTCCAGCAGAACTACAAGGAAAAAACTTAGTATTTATCTATCCTAGTTGGTTTTCAGTCTTCATTTCAGCAAAGGCCCAGGTGAGAACTTGTCAAAAGAATTATAATTTCTAGCTCCATCCTCTTAAAAAGCCCTGATCCTTCTGCCCTAATCCTCTTTACAGTATTAAAGATTATACTCTTAGCTCCTTGCTAGCTGCTGCTCCTTAGCTAGATAGAACCCAGGGTTTTGCTGAACTAAGTTTCTCTTAGACAGTAACTTTGCGAGGTGAATTCAGTCCAGCCTTGCTGCTCCTCTTCAGCTCAGCTAATTCTCCTAGATGAGAACTCCAGCAGACAGCTGCACCTTCCTGATTAGTCTAATCACCTCTGAGGAGGTACTGTTGAATATGTATAAGATCCAAGGGAAAACATTCAATCCCTGTCCTACCCTCTTAAACCCCTCCATGTGGTCCCTGAAGTGATATCTCTGCAGTCAGATTACTCCTGACTCATGATGAGAAGTTAAGTATCATTGATGACAAAGAACCTCACAAAGTCCCACCATCCATCCCTTTGGGATGGGACGAAGTCAAACTAGGGGAAAGCAAGAGCAGAAGACTCCATAGAGTAATCCAGGTAAACCCAGAGTGGGCTTGATTGATTGATATTATTGATTGATGTTATTGATTGATATTAATCCAGGATCTATTACTTCACTCCCTTAAATGTAAATACTATATCATCTAAGCCTCTGATAGCTTCTAATAAAGTGCTTTGAAATAAGCCAATGAATGTACTATTGACCCAAGTGAAGGAAGTTGTGTTTCATAAGTCTGATGGAGCTACCTCTAACAAGGCAGGCCACGAAAATTCCCACAAGGCCATGTCACTAGAGGGAATTTCCAGGGACAGCAGAGCAGCAATACTCCCAGACTAAATATTTTCACCATTTTTAAAATGGAGGTTACTCACAGATCACTGCGGGAAACAGAAGAATGCCCAGTTCCCTTCAAAAGGCATCCCCAACTCTATTCATAATTTGATATTTAAAGGCAAATATGGCATAAAGCTCCTTGAGGGAAGGGATGCTCTCTGACATCTTTTATCTTCAGCATTTAGCATACTTCTTGGCACATTGGAGCCATTTAATAATTTTTGTTTGTCTGATTAATTGATGCTATGGGAAATGTACTGTATTATGAGACAAGGGACCTGGGTTTCAATCCTGGGACTGATATTTATTTTTATCATGACTTTGGGCAAGTTACATAACATCTCTGGCCTAGGTTTTGTCTTCTGTAGGTAAAGTGAAAGTATTGGACTAGATAACTCCTAAAGTCCCTTCCAAATCTAAATTTGTGGACCTATGATCCTTTGATCTCCATTCATTATTACCTCTTTTATTTTTCTCCCTCCTGATCTTTTAAAATGGAAGGGCCTGATACCTAACATCTTATGGTTATTGCCTGGGGAAAAGACAAATGGGTCAGTGAGTGAGTGACTGGTGACAAATTCTTATGGTTTTTCATTTTGACCTAGATCAGCTGTTTTCAAATGGGTCAGCATTAGGGAATCTTTCTTTGATGTCTTTCAGAATCCTAATTCCTGGCATGGAAGCAGAGAAGGGACTAGAGGTTAGAAAGAAAGGAGGCAAAAATGAAATGGCACTGTCTTAATCCTGTAAATAAAGCCTGAGGCTTAAGATATGGTTTTAGATATACATATGACAATGATATCTGAAAATATCATATCTGGCACTTGGTTTGAGAAGAAAAAGTGAGTTTTCATTTGAAGTCAACGAATGATTCATTCAACAAGAATTTATTAAGTGTGTCTACTAGGTTCAGTTTTTTTAGCTTTATAGGATGACCAGTATAGGAAGGGATCTTGGAGATCATTTAGTGCAACCCCCTTGATTTATACATGAGGATACTGAGAGAGCTAAAATAACTCACCCAACTTCACATAGAAGTAGTAAATGATCTTGGAGCTCTGAAACTCATCTCCCACATCATAGTTTTCTAGACTGAAGGTCATTTGGGGCTGAGTCTATCTTCAAGGGACATTAACTTGCAAAGTTGAATTTGATTTACATAATCACCAGGGTAGTGTAAATAGTTCTGATACTTGTGCCATTGGTCATTACAGAAGTTCATGAATAAGGTCTTCTTCTTCTTTCAATCAAAGCTTTTGTTTCATTGGGCAGAGAATCAATCAAAGCCAATTAAACTTTGGCTTGTTTTCAAAACAGAGTCAGGCTTAATAAAAAGATATATATAAAATGAAGCGAAAACATGAGCATAAAGTACCTCTAAATCCATATCTGTGAAATCAGGAAGGGGTGTGTGTGTGTGTGTGTGTGTGTGTGTGTGTGTGTGTGTGTGTGTGTGTGATTCCTCTGTGGAAATGAAGCTACCTCCCAGAATCTTAAAACTGTCCAGGAAATTTTGAAGGAGTAGGAATACCCAATTCACCAGTGACAAGCATAAAACAGCTTCCCTCAGAAACTGGTAATTGCTGAACCCATGGAGAGAATCCAGAAATATAGCTTGGCGGCTTCAGCTCCACCCAACTATTCCTCATCATCTCCTCCACATCCAACCTCTTCAAATCAGATGCTTGCCAAGCCAGTAAAAAACAGAACCAGGTGGCTTCATTTTTTATCTCGTACCTTCAAATGCTTGCAGTCATAATGTAACATTATGAAGATCACAGTTAAGGAGCATGATACCTAAGAGGGAAATAACTAATGGAACATGTTGAATCAAAGTGAATTATTCCTACATCCAGATAGATAGAAGATGATCAATTCATGTATGTCAATTCAGAAAATCAAAACTTCCTTTGACCCTAAAGTCCTATTAACTGAAGACATTATGTTAGTTTATTGAAAGATAAATCTTTAAATGCTGTATAGTTACAATGTGTTCAGATAATATCATTATCATAATGATAATACTTTACATATTTGTCTTGCCTCTCCAACTAGATTTTAAGACCCTAAAGGGCAAGGTTGCTGTCTTTCTACCATTTCACAGTCCCATCACCTAGCATAAGTCCTTCCTGTAAAGTAGGAGCTCATAAGTGCTTTTCAATTGTGATCCATGATTTTTTTCCATCTAGTATGTACCTCTTAGGAATTCAATGCTCTCAACACATATTTCTAATTTGAATAATCTTCACACTATCTTTATTAGCCTAATCTTGCACTCCTGTCCTAAATGAGAACAACATCATCTTTCCCGTCTATCAGTGTAGACTGTTACTTTATATACAGATGTTCACTCCATGACTCAATTCCTATAGAAGAATTTAAGGCTCTTATGGGGGAATAAAGTATTTTCTGTCACCATGTCCATGAGCAAGTGCTGTCTAACATTGCTAGGAATTCAGAGGAGGAGGGAAAGGGAAAAGCTGGAAAGTAAGCCAGCATCTGTTCTTTGGTCAAGTAGACTAGGAACTTAGACCTCAGAAAGAGAGGCAAGATGTCATATAAAAGAAAACTAACCAATTGAAGGCCCCTAAAGATGCCTCTTCCCTCTCTACAACCACAGAGTCAATGTTGACAATCCAGCTCCTAAGGCATTAAGTAGTGTGTTCAGTCCCTTCAGTAGTGTCCAATACTCTGTGACCCTATTTGGAGTTTTCATGGCAAAAACATTGAAGTGGTTTTCCATTTCCTTCTCTAGCTTATATCTGTTTTGTTTTGTTTTGGGTTTTTTTTGCTTTTTGGAGGGCAGTTGGGGTTAAGTGACTTGCCCAAGGTCACACGGCTAGTTTTTTGTGTTAAGTGTCTGAGGCCGAATTTGAACTCAGGTACTCCTGACTCCAGGGCCAGTGCTCTATTCACTGCACCACCTAGCCGCCCCTACTGTGCCACCTAGCCGCCCCTGCTTATATCTCTTTTAATTTTATTTTTAATTTATAGAATAAAAAAAGTTTTTCCATAACATAGTACAACAACAAAAAATGATCATATGTAAAACTGCAAATCTACCATGCATAATTCACTATTCCTTTTAAACATACAATAAAATTATTATGACCCAGCTTGGTGTCGTTTTCAAACAGAAGAGATAGTAATATCAATGGAATGCCCACATTTCCCTTGACGGATTTCCCTTGACAATGATTATTTCTAAAAACCACATGAACTGCTCTTAAGGAAACACAATGCTTTTTCCTACCACAATATTTTCTTGAAAGAGTGTTATTTTAAGAAAGCCTAACTTTGTCCTGGCACTGAATAGTGGTTAGATGTTCTTTGGCATAAGCCAAAGCATTCTCTAATATCAATACCTTTCCATTCAAGGAAACCCTTAAGGCATGACCTTGGCATACATTCCATTCCTCCAAGGAAGCCAAACTTAAAAAAAAATCCTAAAACTCTGACTGGTCAAAAAATTATTGGGTCATAGAAGGTAATGGTCATGGTCATCATCTTTAAATCCTTTTTTTTTTTTTTTGCATGGCAGCCCTTCAGACAATGATCATGGATACACTGGCCCTCTCATCCCCGCCTCCTCCTTCCACCAATACTTGCACATTCTAACATCAGTAATCAACCAAGTCATTTAATTCCCCTAGGTCAAAGTTTCTCATCTGTGAAATGAGAATGTTGGGCAAGGTGCCTTGTAAGGTCTCTTTTAACTCTTCAGTCTATGATCTAGTGGTGATAAGAATTAACCCCTAGATGACCTCCTGGGTGTAAGCCATGTACTAGACCCTTGTGAGAGAACACAAAGAAGGACAAGATGTGATACCTGCACTCAAAGTTGATGATCTAGTTGCAGAGATAAGACAAGTACACATGAAAAGATAGCTACTGGTGCATGAGAGTTAAGTGACCAACAAGCATTACAGACAATAAATGCTATTGGGAAGATGTCTCAGAATCAAGGAATCCCGGAGCTGACCTCAGAGGTCATCAGGGTACTAATACAACCCAATGTGAGAGTCCCCTATGATATTCCTGAAGAGTCATCTCGTCTTTGTACAAATGTTGTTAGCAACAGAGAGCTCACGACTTCATGAGGTCCACCAGCCATCTATTAAACAACCGGTAATTAGTTCTTCCACATATTGACCTGGTGTCTGCCTGCCCATAGCTTTCACCAAATGATCCAAGTTCTATTCCCTTGGATAACACAAAGAAGTGACGGTGATGTTTATTGTTGTTGTTCAGTTGTTTCTGTTGTGTCTGACTCTGTGACCCCCTTTGGAGTTTTCCTGGCAAAGACACAGGAGTGGTTTGCCATTTCCTTCTCCAGATCATTTTACAGTTGAGAAACTAAGGCAAAAAGGGTTAAGTGACTTGCCCAGGGTCACACCGGGTTACATAGTAAATGTCTGAGGCTGGATTTGAACTCAAGTCTTTCTGACTCCAGGCCCAGGCACTTGGTAATGTTGATAGCTAGCATTTTAGATAACATGTTACATAAATGTAAAGTGCTTTACAAATGCTGTGTCATTTGACTTTCACAACATCCCTGTGAGGTAGATACTATTATTAGTCTCATATTACAGATGAGGAAACTGTAGCACAGAGAGGTTAAGTGACTTTTCTAGGGCCACACAGTTAGTAAGTATCCAAGGCAGAATTAGAATTCTTGTCTTCCTGGCTCCCAGATGTTGGACTTCACCCTCTATACTACCTAGCTACCTAAGATAAAGTAAGTACATTGTTTCACAAACCACAAAATGTGTCAGCTGTGACGATGACAGTCCCTCAAGTAACTCAAGACAACTTAACCTTCTCGTCTGTAACTTAGATATCTCGAATTCCTTTTCAATTTTTCCTAAGATACAATTTCAAGATCTCTGGATGCGCTTGATGTGTTACTGTTCTTAAAATACTGTTTCACAAACTGAACATGATATACCAGATTTCTTCTGACCAGGACCAATTATACTGGGACTCCTACTTCCCATGATCTGGCTGCGGAGATACTGTAGGTGTCCCTTGAAGCTGCGCTCTAATCATATGACCTCTGCCGCCACCGGCCCTTTTAGCTGCTAAAGTACCCTTTTGGCTCATATCCAGTCTGTTCAGAGAAAGAAGTGAGCTCTGTGGACTGGGTGAGAGGAGACTTCAGGAGAAGTCTTCTAGGCCTTGAAAGATTTCTGCTCAAGCCATGGGTTTTGTTTGTTTTTGTTTTTTGGAGTGGGGAAGGCAGAGCAATTAGGGTTAAGTGACTTGCCCAAGGTCCCACATCTAGTAAGCGTCAAGTGTCTGAGGGCAGTTTTGAACTCAGGTCCTCCTGACTCCAGGGCCAAGTCCATAGGTTCTTAAGGTAAGCAACAACAACAACAAACAACATGTTATCTTTCACAACAGAAATGTAACCAGAGCTCTCTTAGCTGGCTTGTGAAACATTAGTGCTGGAAAGGAGCTAGAAAACGTTCTAGTCTGGCTGCCTCATTTTCCAGGGGAAGGAACTAAGGCCCAGAAACTGAGAGGTGGGAAATTTTGTGCCCAAGATCACACAGATAGTTGTTTTGTCCTTAAATGGAACTCGGTCTATTTTTAGGACATGCTATATGACTCTTGTACAGTAAAACTATCTGTGAAAGTATCAGCTAGAAAGGATAAACATTCTGATCTATGTAAGTAAGCCTTTCTCTACAGTCTGGGCATCTCACTGACACAGAGTCCACTGTGCTCTCTCCATCTCTCAGACTAACCACAACCTTACACTCTTACCTCAAGAGAATAACACCTGGAGTGTCGACATTTAAAGGAAAGTGATCAAGATCCTGGAACAAAAATGAACCAACCCCCCCCCCCAAAAAGATGGCCCCAGATTTTCCGTTTTTGAAATACCACTAGAGGAGCTTCAAGACAAGCACTCTTTGTCACCTCCTTTCTTCCCGTTTCAGTCCTTCCTTTGTCATCAGTGCTACTCAGCAGCAAGAGCTGTAAGTAGCCTTGCCTTTGGGGAAATGATGTCACAAAACTGTCTTCCTGCAAGAACAGTTAGATGCTCATTCACTTCTGTTTGAAGTCCGTTTCCTCAGAGCTGCTCCTTCCTGTCATAAAACTAATCGTTGGCCCACAGGGACAGGTCCTGAACAGCCATTATGTAACTTAGAGTTCTAGATCCTAGAGAAGGAGACCTTAGATACCATTCACCCTCATCTCCTCTCTAGGACCATGTCTTTTCTGCAATACAGTAACAATGAATAATTATAAGAAAAGCTGATGTTTGCATAATTCTTTTTCACATTTGCTAAACAGCTTACATATATTGTTCCATTTGACCCTCATAATGACCCTGAAAGATAGGTATCCATTTTATAGATGATGCTGAGGCTCAGAGAAGGTAAACCACTTTCATATGCTCACACAGTGAATAAGGACAGAATAGGAATCTAAAATTTCTATATTCCATCCAGCTTCTTCCTAAATATTTCTAGTGACAGAGAATGCATTTCTTCAAAAGGCAGCCTATTCTATTTATGGAGGATTCTAATCTTTATAAAAGGTTTTCCTTTTTATTGAGTTCAAAGTTACCTCTCAAATACTATCCATTGGTCCTAGTTCTTATTGGAGCACTATTTCTTATCTTGCATGTATGTAGGTAGATAGGTGCTTAATAATTGCTTATTGAGTTGCTTTTGGTGAGTTGAGAATAACTAACCTTTCTACATGATAGCCCTTTAAGCATTTGAATACTAAAGTCCTGCCGCTGGCTCCCTTTCCTTTCCTCCCAATTTGTGTCTTTGCTAGGCTAATCATCCCCAGTTTCCTTCACCCTTACTCATATGACATGCTTCCCTGAACCTGTAATCATTTCATTGCCCTCCTCTGGACATGCCCAAGCTTTTGCATTAACTTCTTAAAATGAGATGCCCCAAAATTAACCCAGTATTTCAAATGTGGTCCAATCAGTACAGGGCATAGATCAGAAATTCTGCCGAGATGGTGAGTTCTGGTAAATAGCATTTATTAAAATGGCAGTACTTTGACTCACATTTTCTTTTAACACCTCTTCTTTTTCTTCAGAAATTAAAGAAAACTGACATGGGTCCATACACAAGCAGAAGTGGAAAATAGAATGATTTATGTAGATAATTCACTCTATCCCCCCACCAAAGAAACCTTACCTATCCATATTTGCTTTCCATTTGTATGTGTAAACATAGCTGTCCTTTGAAAGTGGCTTGCCCAAGTTAAGACTGGCTATCTAGAGGTCTTATTTTTCTGATTGTTGGGATATAAATACTACTTAAGCACTTGAATTTGAGTGATCCCCTTCTATAACCTGCCCTGAACTGAAGGAGTCTCTTGAGGTTGAGGAAAAGCAGTGTATTATATTTCTTTAGTGTCTAGTCTCTGTTGAGGGTGATGATCTACATCCACACATGGAGACTGAGCAACCCTGGACACTTGACCTGAGGGAAGATATAGAGCATAATAATAGAGCAGGATAATATAGCAGGAGGTGCTTCAGAAGAGAACAGTTCAATATGTCCATGAAGAGAGTAGGCTGAAAACAAACCCATAGGTCCATACTCTTTGGTCTAGCTAGACAAAGTCTGGACATAATTTAATCAAAATACATAAAGTCATGAAGGATATGGTTAACAAGAATAAATCAGGTTTATATGGCACGGCAGACAACCTAGATTCAAATCTCAGGTCTGGCACTGCTTTTGTGACCTTGGGCAAGTCACAAAAACTTCAGTTTGCCCATCTATCAAATGACAAGGCTGACTTTGATCCTTGAGGTCCCTTCCAACTCAAAATCCTGTGATTGATCAAGGACATTCTTCACAGCAACCTTTCAAGGGAGGAACCATGAATATTAATATCATTCCTATTTTATAGAAGAGCAAATTTAGACTCAGTGATATTTAAGTAACTTGCCTGTGATCCTCCTACTAAGCAAAGGAACCAGCAGTGTCCCAATCTAAATCATGTGTCTCTGAGTTTAATGTTCTTTCCACTAGAGATGGAAAACAGGTTCTGGGTTAAGGAAAGCAATGGGCATGGTGGGAAAAGAGCAGAAGACAAATCCTTTAATTTTCTAAAAAAAAAAAAAAAGGTCATTTCTCAGCAAATAGAAGAAAATACTGCCTTACTCAGCAGGAAAGAAGTTTATCGAAGGCATTTCTTCAAGTAGCAGTATAGAAATAAAGCATAAACAGAATAGGGAGGGGTTTGGAATAGGGGCCAGTGGTCCATGGCAAATATACTACATTGATACAAAATATTTAGCACCTGAGGGGCAAGATGGTGTGGTGGTTAGAGGATCTGGTTTCCTATCCTGCCTCTGATGCTTACCAGCCATGTAACCAACTCTAATTGTTGGTTTCTTCATTACTAAAATGGAGATAATACTGCCTTATGGAGATAATACTACCTTACCAGATTCTTTCTTTGGTGGGCCAAATGAGATAATTTATGTTAAATCCTTTGCAAACTATATAGTACTATAGAGAGACAGACAGACAAAGAGATGGATGGATGGATGGATGGAAGGATTTTAGTCAGCAAGCATTTATTAAGTGTTTACTATGTGATATGAGTCTATGATAATGATAATGTTTAGTAGCACGGTCCAGTAAGCTTCATGCAGCATCATGGAGTAGGTAAAATTTCTGTCTAGTATACTCTTACATCCCATGTCAGTATCCAAGACTTTAGGATGCCAGCACAATAGATATCATCTATTCTTATTGCCTCATTTTACAAATGAGAGAAAAAAGGCTCAGAAATAAAGGGACTCACCCAGGGACACATGGAGATTAAGTGGTAGAGTCCAAGGCCCCTTCTACTCTTCCGTGCTGCCTCTTAGTGGCTGGCCTTGGGCAAGCTACCTTAGCCTTTCCTGGCCTATCAACAAATAAATGGGAATAATCATATTTTCCCTGTCTGAAGGCAGGGAGCTGGACCAGATCACAGAATCATAGATTTGGAGCTGAAAAGAAACCTGAGAAGTCATCAAGGCCAACTTTCCTATAGTTGAGAAAACAAGGGCCCAGAAAAGTTAATCAACTTATCCAGAGTCATACCATTAGCAAACATCTGAGTCAGCATTTGAACCCAGAACTTCCTGATCCCAGGTCTGGTACTCTATAGTAAAGTAAATAAATATAGAACAAATTAAAATGTCAAAGAACACAGGCAATTTTGCAAGGTCCCCTTTAGCCCTTTAGGTCTGTGTTTTGGGTTTTGTTTTTTTTTACTCCATTGGTCTGTTCTTAGAAATCACTAGCAAATATATCTGGTAAACAGATTAAGCAAAAAAACAGCCACCTAATTCGTATGACCTCAAGGCCAGGATTTGCTTATAGTCTTTCAAAAACAGAATCTAATAAACACTAAGATGTAGTGAAGGAGTGAATAAAGAGAGCCCTCTGAACAATCCCAGCTTGCTCTGCATATACATGTACATACAAAGAAATCTCCTAGAAAGATGCATCAGCAATGTTTCCAGATCACCTGGGAAAAGTCCTAGAAGCAATTAAATTTAATATTCCACCTGAGCCCAGCACCATAAGAAAGTGGTTCATTCGTTAATGGAGTGGCAATACCAGAAGCTAAAGCTACACTCCAGGTTTTCTGCTTTGGGCTTCTGGGTTTGGGGAAAACAACCAAAGAAATTGTGCCATGCAGTGCCATCTAGTGGAGTACTTTCAGTATCACCCATTGTTTAATTGTCAGGATTTATGCTGAGATCATTTCCAAGGTAGGACAGTGGAAACCTTTAATTCTTGCAAAGGATAGTAGAATCATTCAGATCTATTACTATTCTACTATATCTATATACTATATCTACTACTATTGCAGGAGCAATGTGATCTTTAGAAAAACCTGAATATAAACTGAGATTTCAATACCAGAAAGAGGGAGATGTTTTCATTTGACAAGATTCTCATCCCAGCTAAAAGGGAAATGGAATAGTCAATTATAAACAAATGATTTTGTTCTGGTGGTGTTACAATGTATGTATGGAATGAAAGCAGGATTGTCCCTACATGGATGCAGGCTGAGTGTGTCAACTTTATTCAATAAAGATTTATTGAGTACCTGTCTTTATTGAACAGTGGTCTAGGCACTTGGGAAGATACAAAACTTAGCTAAAATACAATCCCTCCTGTCATGGAGCTCATAGAAGAGTAGAGGGATAGGAAAAAAATAAGTATTATGCAAAACAGTACGTGATAAGTATACAAGAGCTATGCAAATAAAATTATTTGTGAAATCCAAGATGGGCAGAGGACATTATCAATGGGAGAATTAAGGGGAAACCTCATATAAGATCAGAGTTAGAAATCCAACTACCTCCTCATTTTATAGATCAAGAAATGAAGACAAAGAGAAGTTAAGTAAATTGGCCAGGGTCACGTAGCTGGTGTATTAAGTGGGATTTGAATCCAGATCTTCTTGAATCTTACTCCAGTGCCCTATCCACTATACCACAATGCCTTTGAAGTAACATCTGAGTCATGATCTATGTTGGAGAGGAATACAACAAAAAAAAGGGAAAGGTAAAGCATTATTCTAGACATGGAGGGGGGGGGGACTATATGAACAAAGACATAGAAGCCAGGAAGTAGAGTATGTGTGAGGGAAATAATGTGTTGTCCAATTTGACTGAAGTATAGGACATAGAAAGAGGTAAGGTTAGAAAAGTATAATGGCAACAGATTGCGGCTGGCCTTGGATGTTAGTCTAAAGCACAATAATAACAACTATTTATGCAACATTAATCATTGATTGTGCCCAAGTACCAGGTCCTAGGAATGCAAGAGGAAAACTTTTGCCCTCTAGAAGTTTATACTCAAGTAGAGAAGATTCGTGTTCTCAACGAACACTTTGTGTGATAGAGCAAAGGAGAGATTCAGACAAAATGCTCTAGGACTATGTGAGCTGGGGGATTTCAATATGCACAGGTAAGAAGCAAGCATATTCCAGGTAGGCACGTAAGACACAAAGGGAGATCAGAGAACGAATGACAGGTTTCTATAATATGAAGTACAGGAATGAATGAATGAATTAAAAGTGCGATATTAAGGAGAATTCAGAAGCCCTTGATGAGGGTAGAAGAGAGTATAGAAGCTGGCTTGGTTTAACATTAAAAAACAACAATGACACTAAGAAACTTAAAAACAAAAACACTTAGAAACTGGTCCCATCCCTCCCTGGCAAATAAAGGGAGAAGAAATAGAAGCAGTGTTGGATTTTACATTCTTGGACTCTAAGGTCACTGTAGATAGCAACTGCAGCCATGAAATTAAAAGATGCTCTTTGGAAGAAAAGTTATGGCAAATCTGGACAGCACACTAAAAAGTAAAGATATCACCTTGCTGACAAAGGACCATATAGTCAAAGCTATGCATTTCCCAGTAGCATTGTATGACTCTGAGAGTGGAACTACAAAGGAACTGAAGAATGAACAGTTTCGAATGGTGGTGTTGGAGAAGACTTTTGAGAATCCCTTGGACAGCAAAGAGATCAAATCAGTCAGTACTTAAAGGAATTGATTCAGGTTATTCACTGGAAGGCCAAATACTAAAGCTAAAGCTTAAATACTTTGGCCACATAATGAAAAGACAAGACTCATTGGGAAAGACCCTGATGTTGGGAAAGATTGAAGGCAAAAGGAAAAAAGGGGATGGCAGAGGGTGAGGTAGACGGTAGTGTCATGCAAACAACGAATATGAACTAATACTCTGAGAGACAGTAGATGATAGAAGGGCCTGGTGTGCTGTGGTCCACAGAGTCATGAAGAATCAGGCATGACTGAATGACAGAACAGTAACAGCAAAGGATAAGCCACTAGGGATACAAATAGAAAAAGCAGAACAGTTTCTGTTTTCAAGGAGCACACAGTCTAACTGAGTAAGATAACACAAAAGAGAGTTCAGTTAGAGGACAAATGAAAAAGTCTAGCAATCCTAAGGGCATGGTGGAAGAACTAATGGAAGGCCTCGGACTCCTTAAGTTGCCTTGGTAGGTCCTGTCAACAGTGGCTGAGATCTAGAGAGCACCAAGCAATGTGACCTTAGGCGAGTCACTTAACCTTTGTTTGCCTCTAGGCTGGTGACAAAGTCTTTTGTCTCACCAAAGAAGCAGAGCTGATGAGTCCCATCTCGTCTAAGTGGTGTGTCCAGTCAAGCAGCTTGGATAGCCCAGAGCTGTTGAAGGGACGAGTCAGGAGGATGCCCCCAAGTGGTGGCCTCTCTTCCTTCCTTCACGTTAGCCCAGGAAAAGCAAATCAGAACCATATTGTAGAGGGTCTTAAATCCCCAGCTGAAGAATTTGACTTTTTCCTATAAGGTATAGAAAGCTACTTAAGGGTTTTGAGTGAAAAAATGACATGGTCAGACCTTTGCATTAGAAAACGTTTTTTAGCAGCTATGAAGAGGGTGGTTCAAAGTGGGGGGAGAAACAAAAGGCAGAAAGACCCATCAGAAAGCCATTACAGTGGTCCAGGCGAGAGGCAATGAGGGCCTGAATTAAATAAGTGGCAATATGCTATAAGAAAAGGAGATTAAAAAAAGAAATTGTAGAATTTCAATCACTGGGGCTTGTAACTGATTGTAGAGAATGAGAAATATGGAGTAGTCAAAGATGACTCCATAGCTTTGGTCCTGAGTGACAGGAAAGATACTGGTTTCATTAACAGAAATAAATGGTTGGGAGGAAAGGCAGAGTGAAGAGAAAAGATAACATTCATATAGGAGTCTGAACTTTACTCGGGAGGTGATCAGATTTTGAAAAGATCATGCTTTGCATATGCTCTGTCCCTCTTCCACCAACATGTTGATGTTAATCATGGCAATTTAAAATAAAGGGTAACTTTGAAAAGGAAAATAAATGGGGCGGGGGCAGAGAGAGACAGAGGGAAAGGGGAGGAAGGATCAGCACCGTTTGCCATCGTGATTGAGAGCAGGGGAATCATAGACTGACTATATGTAGGAGACACTGGATTCTTCTGATTCAGTGAGACAACTCCCCCTTCCATCTGGGATTCCTGCTATTTTTCTGCAGGCTTCAGACTGGGTTAGAGGCTGGAGCTGAAATCCTGCTACACTCCTAGGGTCCAAGCCATATATCTGCCGCTTTCTTCTAAATTTAGACCTTGCTCAGTATACAGCCTGGGGCCCATGACCTCTTCTCACCCTGAAAGGACACCTCTAGGCTCTGGTCCCCTCCTCAATCTACCCTTGATCTGTGATCCGGAACTGAGAATGAGCAGCAGAGCTCCCTCAAGGTGGTGTGGTAAATACAACCAGAATACTGGGCCTGGAATCAGGATGACCAGAGTTCAAATCTAGCCTCAGATACTCACAAGTCATGTGACCCTAGGCAAGTCACTTCACCTTTGTTTGCCTTAGCTTCCTCCACTATAAGGCGGTGTTAATAATAGTATCTACCTCCCAGGATTATGGTGAGGATCGAGTGAGATCATATTCTTAAAAAGGTATTTAGTATAGTGCCTTCTAAATAGGAGATGCAATATAAATGCTTATTCCCAGTTAGCTAGACTCTGCACAAGGTTAGGCCCTTCCACGCTGAATCTGGGATCTCTTCTTGCTCTATGCAGCTATTCTGGGCTGGACTCTATCCTCAGTGTCCGCAGACCTTTCTGTCTCTCTTTGCCAACCCAGACTGTTAAAATGACTCACTCTGCTTTTCTTTCTTGAACATTGTGATCAAGGCCCCAACTAGTGAATTTTCTAGATGGGTCTGGGAAGAAATTGTGGGGTTGAGTTCCATTGTATGTCTTCCTGCTCCTCAACCAACTTGGCTCTTCCTCCCATCTCCTTCTGAAACAGAAACTAAGAGTCAGCTATCCACAGTCACTCTGTACTGGCATATGTGTGCACGGAATCTTAGCAACCAAACCACATTCTCATACGAGCACCATGAGACCCATACAAGGGAAGGACCTGTATGGCAAACCACACAATGTGGAAGGCTCCCACCTCTCCGATTCCTTGCTCTCAGTTTTACCTGTCAGACCACAATCAAGTCTTCAGTCTACACACTAGCCTACATTGAATTCTCTTCTTGAGTCAGTCCCAAAATATGTCTTCTGGAACGTAGGTCTGAACTATACATTTAACCACTCTCCCCCTAAAGTATTCACCTATGACAAGAAGCCAACACATGTTCACTCTAACCACTCTGTCAGCCCACTGCTCAGAAAAATACCTGTGCCATCCACATCAATATCCTTTATCCTATTATCTGAACCTCCTAAATACCTCCATTCAGATTGCATTCACTTGCAACCAAACCTACAATGGCATAAAGTGATAGATAGGGAAGAAATCTTCCTAGGGAAGGGACAGATGCCTTCCTTTCTCAGCCCTAAAGCTACTCAGTATTTCATATTAGTCTGCCCATATGTCTCTGTATTTATTCTAGTCATCATTTTTATAGCACAGTCATATTCCTTTACATTCATGTACCATGACTTGTTTAGCCATTACCCAATGCATGGGAGTTGCCTCTGTTTCCACTTCTTTGCTATAACAGAAAGTACTTCTATAAATCTCTTGGAGATCTAGAAATATATAGAAATTTTTAATTTTGTCATTGTCTTCCTTAGTGTATATGCCTAGTAGGGAAAACTCTTGAGTCAAAGGGTATAGATACCTTAGTCACATTTTACCTGTTATTCCAATTTGTTGTCCAGAATAATTGGACCAGATCACAGCTCCAATAACATGTTAGTGTTCATATTTTTAAAAAATTTTAACAGAAATAAAGACAAACAACTCATTCTACTCTGAAACAGTTAGTTGACCCATTAAAGGGTTGGACCTGGAGTCTGGATGAAACGAGTTCAAATTTAGCCTTAAATACTCACTAAGTGTGTGACTCTGGGCAGGGCACTTAACATCTCAACCTCCTTTTCCTCATCTGTAAAGTGGGGATAATAACAGCACCTATTTCTCAGGGTTACTGTGAGGATAAAATAAAATAATATTTGTGGGGCACTTTGCAAACTTTAAGGCACTATATAAATGCTGGCTGTTATTATTAATGGCATGGTTTTGGAAGACAGTGTGCTGTAATTGGAAAATATTTAACCATATAAATAAAAATACAATAAAACATAGGTAATATTAATATGAGGTTTTCTAGATCAATATGTACGCACAAAGATCCTTTTGTATAGTTTAGTGGTCTCTATTTCTATTTGAATTTGCTTGTTCTGCTATAAGTAATAGGGAGTCAGTGGAATTGGTGGATCAAGTTGACATAGTCAGACCTACACTTTAGAAAAATTGCCTTGGCAATTGAATAGAATGGAAAGAGACGTAGCTAAAATCTGTCAGAACACTGGCGTTGGGTTCAAATCTTGCTACTACCACTTAATATGTGACTTTAGACATGTCCCTCAATCCTTCTGAGTCTGTTTTCTTATTTAGAAAATGTGGATATTGGGGGGGGCTAGGTGGTGCAGTGAATAGAGCACCAGCCCTGTAGTCAGGAGGACCTGAGTTCAAATCCAGCCTCAGACACCTAACACCTTCTAGCCGTGTGACCTTGGGCAAGTCACTTTAAAAAGTGGGTATTAATACCTGTACTATTTACCTTATAAAGTAATTGCTATGAAGGCCAAATAATAAGAATAATACAGATAACAAGAAAATAGAGCACCCTTTAATAAGGCACTGTACCAATGTGAATCATCATTATCATCAGAATCATCATCAATTATAATGGGACCTCAAGATCTTAGAACAGGAGTACATGGAGGCTGAAGATGTTTTTGAGTCTAATTTGGAGGATGCCAAGAGGCCCTTTAACCAGGACTATCCTCTACTTCAGTGGATCTGTAACCTCAGCTATTTAGGTACTTCCTCCAAAGGTCCCAACCACAAGCCATTCTCACCTTCTTGTCTTCTGTAGGTGTTGGCTATATCCTTTCATAAATGCTCCCTGGAGGATCTCCAGACAATACCAGAAGGCTTCCTCTAGGTTTGTAGTATTCCATGGGTAGCAGTATAGCTCTCAGGTTGTCCATTGACTTTTTCTCATCATATATTTCCTGGGTAAAATCTTTTATACCATTTTATTGCCTTCAAATAATCATCAGCAATATGCTACAGTCCATTATGCAACTTTACTATTCCTTTTTAACATTCTTTTAGAATGAGTCATTCCTCTAGGTCTTGAAAACTTACTGGCAGTTGGCTTTCCTATTTTTATATAACTACACCATGGAATAAGGTAATACAATATCTCAAGGCAGGGGTCCTTAACTTTATAGTGCTGTAGACCCGTTTGGCAGTCCCAGTGAAGTCTATTGATCACTTCTCAGAATAATGTTTTAAATTAATAAAATGCATCAGATTACAAAGGAAGCCAATTATATTGAAGCTCCAAGCTCACAGTCCTCAGATTTAGAATCCCTGCCTGAAGGCCTTATGGGCTAACACCTAGAAAGGGGAAGAAGAATTAATTTACTACACAATGATGGAGGCCTTGGGGAATAGAACACAGGATAGCCTGAAGGCTTCTGTATTTGAGTACTAAGAAAAGGAATAGCAATCTCAGGGGAGAAGCATTTTAGACACACTTAGATGACTTCATAGTTCTACCTAGGTCAGGCTCTGAATTACAAGAATAATTCATGAATTCAGCAAGCATTTATTAAGTGGCTACTATTTAGGAAACATTGCTCTAGGCACAGGTGCTAGGGATACAGAGATATATTGGATAGAAACCTACTCTAAAGGACCTTGAATTCTTCATATGTGGAGACCAAACACAAGAAGAATTGTGATGTAAAGTGACCGAGATAAATGCAAAGAAGTCTTAAAAAACTGCTATGAGGAATTTAATAGGGAAGAGATTACTTTCATCTGGGGATAGGACAGGGGGAAGACTACAAAAGTGGCGATATCTACATTAGATCTTGAAGAAAAGTAGGGACTTCTAAAGACACATATTGTCTTTCAGGCAGGGACAGATAGTGATGTCACTGAAGACTTGTTGATGAGAAAGGGTAGAACAAGGGAACAAAAAGCAATCCATTTTTGGCTAAAGTCTAGACTGTATGAAGGAGAATTGCATCAGAGAAGGTTGGAAGATTAGAGCTGTGGTTCTTACCCTGTGTTATAGACCCTCTTTCTTCCGCCTTAGCAGTCTTATGAAACTGATGGACCTTTCCCTGAATAGTATCTTTAAAGGCATAAGATAAAATGCATACAATTACAAAGAAAATCAATTATATTGAAATTAGTTATCAAAATATTTTAAGTACCTAGGTTCACAGATCCCCTGAAATCTATCCACAGACCCCTTGCTGTGGGGGGGAGAGGTCCTTTGGATCCCATGTTAAGAAACTCTGGGGGGTAAAAAAGGAAAAAAAAAAAGAATCTCCGAGTCATAATCAGGTTCTGGATATGCTTGCATGCCAGAATCGTAAGTTTATTTACTTTATTCTGAAGTCAATGGGGAGTCATTGAAGATTTTGAGGTTGAGGACTGATACATTTGTAGGTGGTACATGAAGAATATTATTTGAGATGCAATAGGAAAGATGGATGAGAGGAGGAGATATACAGACCTGGGTAGGCAGAGGAGCTCTGGTGAGAAGTTGAGGTTAGAGGCCTAGATTTGGAAGTCATCTGCAGAGAGATAATAAAGTCATCAAGGTGGATGAGTTACTGAGCGAAGGATTGATGAGAAAAAGACCTAGAATAGGACCTTGGAGAACTTGTTCAAGAACTGGAGAAAGATGAGAAGCAGACAAGAGAGACAGAAGGAATAGTGAGCAAGGAACTAAGGAAGAAGAAACATGAGGGAACAGTAGTACAAAACCCCAAAGATCTTAGAAAGATTGCCATGGAGCAGCGAAGGCTCAGTTACAATTGCTGTTGCTGCTCAGTCATATCCAACTCTTTGTGACCATAAAAATGAAGAGGAGCCCAAAGACGGTTAGGGCTGCCTGAGACTCCAAAATACCAACATGCCGGGTCCTGCGGAAAGAATTCCACTCAAGTCTTCTCAGCTAAGGAAAAAGTAAAGTTTATTGAAAGTACTGTCCATCGGGCAAAGATACTGGAGCATTTCACCATTTCCTTCTCCAGTGGAGAGGAGTCTTCCCAACTGCTGTTTGATGGATTAAGGCAAACAAAGACTAAGTGGCATGCCCGGCATCACACAACGGGTAAGCGTCTGAGCTCAGATATGAACTTGGGTCTTCCTGACTCCAGGTCTAACACTCTATTCATGGAATCATCTAGCTTCCAGTTGCAATTAGGGAACAGAAGTTTGAAGCAGATTTCCTGTTTTCTGCCAACAGTGTTCTCAATTTCATGATCAATAATGAAAGAGACAGATAATAGTTTCCCAAGGTTGAGGGTTAGCAGCCCAGAAAGGTCAGTTCATCAAGAGATTCAATGATACAAGAGAAGATATTATTGAAGTGACTGATCATAGGATCAAAAAATGTATCAAGAAGACAGAGGAGACGAAAACAGAGTTGGCAGATTGGGAGAAGAGCAAATTGAGGTACTGAAGGTTCAAAGGAGGGCAAAGAATAAGTTTGGAAGGAATAAAGAAAATGAATAACATGGAAGGACAAGAGATCATTGTCAGAGAAGGGATAAAGCCAGTGTACCAGAAGCCTAATCAGGCAGTAGGGAGTGGTAGAAAGAGCACTAAACTTAGAGTCGAGTCCTGGATTCAAGTCTCACCATGGCACATTCTATCCTATCATCAGTAACTATGAGTAAGTCACATAACTTCTCTTGGTCAACAATCATTTATTAAATATCTACCATGTCCCAGACACTCTCTGCTAGGCACTAGGGGTACAAAAATTGAAATGAAATAGTCCCAGTTCTAAAGAGTTTGCATTTATAGACTTGGTTTCCTCATCTCATTTCAAGCGAAAAGGGTTTTTGCGCTCCCTGCTTTATGAAGTTGCTTGTAAGTTGGCATATAAAGATGAGTTATTAGTAGATTAGAAGCTCCATGAGGGAAAGCAAACCTCAAATTTGTACCCCCCCTCACTGCCTAGCCCGGTGCTCTACACAGAGGATATCCAAGAAATATCTTCTTGTTGTTGATGCTGCTCAAAGGTGACTGAAGGTGAAAAAAACAAATGATTCTATATCCCCAAAAATGGCTGGTCAGTAAAAAAAAATGACAGAGAAGCCACCAGTCCAAGCTACTTTTAAGGCTGATCTTGCTTAAAGAAGAGCCCACAGTTCTAAGCTTTGGCCACCAGGTGGCATGCTTGTTCACGCTTAAATCTTTAAACAGGTCTTAACAACTGGAATGCAAGTAATAATGAATTAATAATTCATCCATCATTTATTTAACAAACTTCTACTAAGTGGCCAAGAAGAACACTGGACAGTTCTGGGGGAGTGGAGAGGGAATGGTAGAATACACACATAATAATTGCATTAACCTACATCCATCTAGTTTCAACAGTGTGTGTCCCAGATTTAACTGCATGGGCCCAATTTGAAGAAAAGGAAGTTATAATGAGACTTTGCAAAAGGAATAAGCACACCATATGTCCTCAGAATGGGTTCAGACAATATGAGCATGTAGATTTTAGAGTGCTTTTTTAAAGGGCTTCCACATACAGTCTACAAGCCTTTATTAAACTTTAGCTATTAATCCTGTATAACTCAAAACACAGAGGCAGACAAGTACAAATATTATTATAGCCATTTCACACGTGAGGAAACCCTGCCTGCAAGCAGTTAAATGATTTGTTCAAAGTCAACACAGATATCAAATGAGCCTCCAGGCTTTAGAGCTGGAAGCTGGGAAGTAGATCTCACTAAATCAGCCCATTATTAAATTTTCAGTTTCAAGATTTATACCTGACAAATCAAATTTAAGGTACAAATCAGGGCTTGATTGTTTTGTTAATTGTTTAGGCTTTTTTAAGGGAAGGGGGTGGGGGGAGGGGGCGGCGCTTCACTAGGTGGCTCAGTGAATAGAGCACTGGCCCTGGAGTCAGGAGGACCTGAGTTCAAATTTGACCACAGACACTTAACTCTAGTTGTGTGACCTTGGGCAAGTCATTTAACCCCAATTGCCCTGCCCTCCCCCCTCTAAAAAAAGTGAAGGGGGAAATTTCAGTAACACAGGTTAAATTTAAAAGTGTATCATGCATACAATTTTTTGAGAACTGGTTGTTACATGTTTAGCATTATGAAAGGAACCTTTGACATCATCCAGCTCAATTTCTTCATTCATTGATGAAAAAACTGAGCACCAGGAATAGAAAAGTGGCTCATGGTCACCCGCCTAACAGATTTATGTCATTTGACTCCAAATCCAGCGTTCTTTCAAAGCAGTAGGAAGAATGATGGGTTTGGAGTCAGACATCATATCATGTCGTTCCCATGGGTCTCAGTTTCTCCATGTGTAAAATGAAGGCATTGGACTAAAAGTTCTTTAATGCCTCTTCCAGCTCTTTGATCATTTAAATTATAAAAGACTGGGACTCAGATTGTTCTGCCCAAAGATACTATTCTTTCCACTGCATATACTTTGTTCAGTCGGTTCTTTTGCTTTTTTAGTCATGTCCAACCCTTTGTCAACCCATTTGGACTTTGCCATTTCCTTCCCTAGCTCATTTTACAGATGAGGAAACTGAGGTAAACAAGGTTAACTGACTTGCCCAGGGTCACACAGCTAGTGTGTGTGTCTGTGGCCAGATTTGAACCTAGGGAGCTGAGTCTTCCTGACTTCAGGCCCTGGTGCTCTGTGCACTGTGGCATCACTTAGCTGCCCCATTTCTCACGAATCATCTGGGAAACAAGGAATAGAATTCAGAGGGGAGAAAGAAGGGCACTCCTTGTATCATCTTTACAGAAAGCAAGAATAAAAAGTAATTGAATTTTAGGAATTGGAACTCTAGCCTCCAGTCCCATGTTTTAGGAAGAAAAATTCTCCTGTCCCCCCCCCCCCCATGAGTGCACATTCTTATCCTCTGTATGCTCGGTGCACAGGTATAGCCAAGAAGGGAGTTTTCATCCCTTTCCTATTTGCTTGCTGGCTTAAAGCAGCTTTGGAGGGATTCTCCTGGTTCTATTCAGTCCATTAGCGAATCCTGATGACTCTCCAGTATGAACGACAAACAACACGGTGAAAGATGAAAAAGTCTCTCCCAGCAGCCACTGTAACTCTGACAGCCGGGACCTGTTCAGCCCAGTACCTTCCCCAGCACCCGCCTAGCTTGGCAGACAGTGAGTCTGGGCTCAGTCAAAGTCATTATCACTGCTACAGACATGCTACCTCTGAAAGGCCAACTACCGAGATCAGCAAGTTTCTTGTTTTCCGGTATTAAATGAAAACAGTAGGTTGTCCTTTTGTCAGTATTTCTATTTCTCCAGAGGGAGGGGAGAGAAGAGAAAAGCGAGAAACAGTGTCATTTCCTTCACCTCTATAGCCATATTTGGGAGCAGAATTCTATTTTTTTTTCTAGTCCTGCTTGCTAGAACATTAAAAACTAACAAAGATTAATGATAGGAATGGGATTTTTTTCTCTCCCTTCTCATACCTTCATGCATTCAATTTGTTCAAAAAATATTTATTATGCATCTACTGGTTCAAGGAATGGGGCCAGGCACTGGGCACACAGACATAAAGAAACTATTTACATTGAGGATAATAGCTGGCATTTATGTATTTACGAAACATATGACCTACATTGTCTCCTTTGAACCTCATAATAACCTTTTTTGCACCTGAGAAAACTGATCAGAGAATCATCATCATTGCTGTCATTATCATAAGCTTAGGGCCCTAAGAGTTTGGGTAACTTTCCCATGGTCTCACAGCTAGTAAACTGCAGAAGAAAGAATTATATTTCGGTCTTTATCAGTTAATTATTAGACAGCATGGAAGAGTTCAGTAGTTTTCAAAGTATAATTCATGGACCTCTGGCGGTCCCTGAGATCTTTTCAGGTTGCCTATGAAGTCAAGATAATTTCATGATAATGCTCAAATGTTAATTTGCCTATTAAAATACTCCTCCCTTTTCCGATTATATAGCTGTATGAAGCAGAATTTTCTTCATATATTTCAATCACAAGAACACATTGCAGCGAATTGAATGCTGAGGCAGATTTAGGCTGCTAAGTGGTTCTGTGGATAGAGGCCTGGGCTTGTTAGGGTTAGGGTTAGGGTTAGGGTTAGGATTAGGTTAGGGTTAGGGTTAGGGTTCAAATTTCAGCCTCAGACACTTACTGTTGTTGTTCAGTCATTTCTGACCCTTAGGGACTCTGTGGACCATAGCACACCAATACTGTCCATGAGGTTTTCTTGGTAAAGATTCTGGAGAGGTTCATCATTTCCTTCTTTTCCTCCTTCAGTTAAGTGACCTGCCCAGGGTCACACTGTTAGTAAGTATCTGAGGTCAGATTTGAACTCACATCTTCCTGACTCCAGGCTCTATCCACTGAGCCACCCAGCTGCCTATCACTTTACCTCTGCCGGACTCAGTTTCCTCTATTGTAAAAAGTGGCTGATAATAGCACCTATGAGAAATATGAGAAAATAACTAGAAAACACTTAGTACAGTTCTTGAGATATAGTAAGTGCTATATAAATGTTAGCTATTATTATTAATTATTATTATAGAACCCAGCTGTCTTCTGTTAAGTCATATAGAGATCTGCAATGTGAGTGTTCTCACTTTTTTTGGAAAATATTTATTTTTATGAAATGTGTTATGTTATATAGTCTTTCATGGCATATTTTATCAGATATGATATAAAATAGCATATTTTATATGTATTTTTGTACATATACATATTTTATTGTATTATTTATTACTATTTTATATTTTATAAAATATATGTTGCCTATTTCATAAAATGTGTTAACATATAATGTGTTTATTATCTTTAATGAAGCAAGAAATAAATATTTTATAATTGTATTGGTTTTATTAGTTCCAATTCTAAAACAGCAAACAGTGATAGATAAGGATCTTCATAAAAAAAACTCTGTGGGAAACTCAATAATTTTCGGGTATATAAAGGAGTCTTGAGAGCAAAACCTTTCAAAAGCACTACTATAGTGGACAGAACATTGACCTCAGAGTTAGGAAGACCTGGGATCAAATCCCATCTCAGACATTCTCTCTTTCTACGGCCTTGGACAAGAAAGTTAACTGCTTTGGGCCTCAGTTTTCTCACCTGTAAAATGAAGAGGTTGGGCTCGGTGACTTCTAAGGGCCCTTCTAGCTCAAAATTTATGATCATGTGACTTTATGACCCTATGGAAAAGCCACTTACCAAAAAATAAATTTAATGAAGATAAATTTAAAAAAGAAAAAAAAGTCATTCACTAAGTGCTTGCCATGTGCCAAGCTCTGTGCTAAGCGAAGAAGGCACTTGCAGGTAGACAGGACTTAGGAAGGTTTCCTGCAGAAGGTGAGACATGAGCTGGGTCTTGAGGGAAGCTAGGGAACCCAGGAGGTAGAGGAGAGGAAGCAGAGCATTCCAAGAGTGAGGAATGACCAGTGCAAAGGGTGGACATGGAAGATGAAATGCTATGTTTGAGGAGTTAGAAGTGGGCCAGGTTGTTAGAGCACAAAGTACATGGAGGGAAAGAAAATGTAAGAAGCTTAGAAAGGTAGAAAGAGACCAGGATGAAAAGATCTTTAAGTGCAAGACAGACAGGTTTGTATTTGATCCTGAAACCAATGGATTGGGGGAGGGGAAGGATGTATTCAGACTTACACTTTAGAACAATCACTGGCAGCAGAGTAGAGGACTGACCCAGAGCAGATAAAAAGCAGGGAGGCTTGTCAGGGAACTATTTCAGCAGACCAGATGAACAGAATGTGATAAAGGCCTTAACTAGAGTGGTGACCATGAGCAGAGGGAAGGGGCCCTATATGACAGACGTTGTGAAGGCAGAATTGGTAAGATCTGGCAATGGATTGTATGTGTGGGATGAGTTAGAGGATGGATCTGCGGATGAAACCAAGACTGTGAGCCTGGCCTGCCCTCAAAAGTAAAAAGGAAGTTGAGAAAACACAATTTGAGGGAAATGTTTTGGACATGGAGATTTTGAGATGCTTATGGGAGATCCAGTTTGGACGTCTAAGAGGCCTTTGGTGATGTAGGACGGTAGCTCAGGAGAGAGTTTAAGGCTAGATATAGAACTTTGAGAATCATTTACAGAGAGGTGATAATTGAACCCATGGCACCTAATGAGATTGCTAAGGGAAGCAGTATACAGGAAAAGGAAAAGAGGGGTCAAGACAAAATCTTGGATGGGGGAGGGCTACAACCATGGTTATTGGTCATGATGGGTGAAGAACCACTAAATAAGACTGAAAAGGAGTAGTCAGTCAGATAAAAGGAATATCACACAAACCCAGAGAGAAGAGAGTATCCTGACATCTTCATCATCATCATCATCATCATCATCATCATCATCATCATCGCTAGCATTTATATAGTAACTTTAATGTTTGCATTTAATGTTTGCAAAGTGCATCTCAAATGTTATGTCATTTTATTTTAGTGAAAATCCTAGGAGATAGGTACTATTGTTATTTCCGTTTTACAGATGAGGAAACAGACCAACAGAGGTGAAGTGACTTGCTCAGGGTAGCACAGCTAATGAGTGTGTGAGGGCAGATTTAAACTCAGGTCTTTATGACTACAGGTATAAGGTTCTTTCTACCGATAGCACCAGGTAGCTGACAAGGTGATTAATGGTGTTGAATGTTAGAATCAAGCACTATTAAAGGCTAATTTCTTCATGATCACCAGAGTTGGAGCACATTAGACATTAACCTAGGGAGGCCAAAGGCACAGAGGCCAAACTGTTCTACATATGCATGTATATAAGATATACATGTGGATATATGTACATTTATATTCATACATATGTATGTATATATCCACTAGGAATCCACAATTAAAAGGTAAGGGAGGAGACCACTTAGCAAAACTAGCATTTCCTAGTCAAGCACCATGATTTAAATCCCAGACTCTTCCTGCATAAGGTATAGGGGTCCGAGGAGTCCACAGTAGTATCCAAGGTAGTTTTGGTGTGATGGGTGTATTTTAGCTTGCAGCTCGGTGTATCCCAGGGTAAAGAAAGTCATTCAGTCCTAGATGACCAAAGGAATGGTCTGAAGACTTCCAGGGAAGCAGATCCTCATCATTCTTTGGTGCCACTTCCTTGCCAAACCCTACAGGAAACTCTCTTATTCAGTTAACTGCTAATAATAGTAGAAATAATAATATCTAGCATTTATAAAGGCTGTAAGATTTGCAAAGTGCTTCACATGTGCGTCTCATATCTATCTCGTCTGATCTCGCTGGATTGTCCCGGCATCCACGTCCACCCTTTACTTGAAGGCCCCCAGAGTTAAAACTGACTTTGTTCCTTCCTCTTCCCTTGAGATATCACTTGTATTGTTATCCTGACTTTCCTTGTGAAATAACTAGGAAATGTGGCCAGAATTCTGATTTGATCCCTATGGATTGGGTTATTTACACCCCAATCACTGTGTTCTGAGAATTAAAGAGATAGTTCAGAAGACATGAAGAAATTATTTTAACACAGCACTTAATCACATTCTTCTCTTTGAAACATAGGTAGAAACTATCTACGGTCTTGGCATGTAGGTTTCCTAAGGGTTCTTGCTCTGTCATTGATGATAATAACTCTAAGGGATTTGTGGGTAGCCTGCTGTGAACCATCTATCCCAGTGGAAAACTAATCACCAGAAAAGCTTTCGCTTCAGGGGCACATCATTTAAAGCTGCAAACTCTCCTAAGAAAAGCTAAGACTGAGGCCTTGATCCACATAGCTTCTATTTGGTTGCAATCAAAGGTTAATTGTAAAAGATGTCTGGGGCCTTAGCTCTGTCTAAAATGAATCTGTGAGGGCCCACCCCTTGCCAAATAACAAAAATACTGTTTGCAGGTCCTTAGAAAGAAGCAGATTTTGTTTTTCCAATATTTGCAAAGGACCCCAGGGAAAGAAAGGGAAGGATGAAACAAGTCTTATATCCCCTAATGGAAAGGATTCTTCTCCCTCCTCATTCTTACACACCTTCCTTGTGGGAAGTTCAAGGCCTGTCTACTGGATGACCACACCCCCTTTTCATATATCAGGTTTGCCTAAGAGAAATAGCACTTGGTTTCTAGGTTCCGTGTTTTTTTCTTTCTGTCCCATGACCTCTGAAGCATCCTTCCCTGTGACCAAATCTGAATATCTCTTTTCGTTTGTTTGTCTTTTTACCTTTTCTCTAGCGGTCATCCCTCTCACCGACTCTGAACACAAATTACTACCTTTGCACTTTGCAGTTGATCCTGGGAAGGACTGGGAATGGGGAAAAGATGACAATGATAATGCCAGATTAGCCAAGTAAGACACTGACCCTTTCCCCGCATCCCTGGGAAAGCATGCTTCCTTCCCATTCACCTCTCCCTCCATCTAAAGCTAAAGGCGGAGGGGAAAATGAGTGGGGGAAAACCTAATTTTCATGTGGGGAGGGAGCAAATGCCCATACCTGTCTATTCTAAGAGGGGGACAATGAATGACTGTAATTCTTGGGATGTGTGTAAGATGGCAGACTATTTTCTCCTAATAGATACAGAAAGCCTTGGGTGGGAGAGATGTAGCTCTGTGTGTGTGTGTGTGTGTGTGTGTGTGTGAGTGAGTGTGTGTGTGAGCGTGCGCGTGTGCACGCACGCACGCATGCTAGTGAGGATATGTTTGATTTGAGTTTAACATGACACGTTTTAGACTTATTTTATATGTATTTTGTTTTATTTTTCCCAAACTCCTCAGTCTGATACTGTCTCTAGAAGCCAAGCTGAACCTTCTGCACAGCTACATGAATGTCACTTGGATCCGCATCCCCTCTGAAACCCGGGTAAGCCTCTCATCTCTAGGCAGAAACAAAGACCTCTTGGTGTTCAAGGTCAGAGGCAAATGCTTGAGGATATGAAAATGAGCGGCAGGAATGAACGCATCTAGCCTGGGCTCCATGGCTCCCTCAGCTTCTTTCCCTAATGACTGTCCTCTCCTAGTCTGGACTTGTCCTTTCTAAGGAAACTTCCCCAAAGTGCCCTCCTCCAGAGGCCCCTGTGTTAGAAGAGCGATTAACAGCTCTCCTCTACATTCCCATCTTCCCACGGGCCCAGCTCATCCTTTCCCCTTCCCACCTCATTTCAGACTCTCACTAGAGATTGTGAGGGGGAGGAAAGACAAGCTGCATGTTTTTTTCTAATGAATGGAAGAAGATTAAAAAAAAAAGAGCTAAGTGTCAAACAAAGATGCCATCGGGCCTTTTGTCTTCTTTTCCTGGGAATAGAGTATGAATTAGGTCAAGTAGCCCCCACTTTCATGTGAGTGTGTGTGTATTTACTAAGCAAATGTGGGGTAAGGGGGACTGGTTTTCTTTTTATTTTTTCTAAATATAAAAAGGAGAGAAGAAAAACATGCTTGCTCAGAAAACAGGCTTTAGACAAGTCACAACATAGAAATATCTCTCTGCCAAGATCAGAACATGCTGTGCTCCCTTGTAGAAGAATTAATTATAAGCTTTGTGTGTTTGTGTGAATAATGGGGGATAGAAGAGGGGGTGGAGGGGGCAGGAATGAAAGACAGATTCTACAAATTTTCTCCTTCTCCCAGTAGGTGGCACTTTCTTCCTAAATGTAAAAATTAGCCCAGCCAGGTCACTGGTTTGAAAAGAGAAGCATCAGACTTAGGGGAGTAAAAGTATGACCTCTAAATTGCCTTGGGGGAGAGTCATTCCATCTCTTTCTGGTAGGCAGAGTGAGGGGGGGTTTCTGTGCTTTCCCTGCCTTGACTATTAATAGTGCCATTCCCTTTAAAGATCATCAAATTTTGTAATTTGATGAGTGTAGTCTGGGGGAGAATGATGGATATGTTTTTAAAGCTTGGTTTGGTAGAGTAGGAAGTAAGGGAAATGAAGTTGGAGTCCTGTAGCTTTCTAGCTGTGTTACCTTGGGCAAGTCTCTTCACTTCTGGGTTTCATCATTACAAGAAGGGAGGCAGGGACACAGCAGTGGCGCAGTGAATAGAGCACCAGCCCCAGAGTCAAGAGGACTTGAGTTCAGATTCTGCCTCAGACACTTGACACTTACTAGTTGTGTGACCTTGGGCAAGTCACTCAACCTCAATTGCCCAGGCTTCACCCACTCCAAAAGAAAATAATAAGGGAGGCAGATTAAATCATTTCTGAGATTCCTTGAAGTATACTTTGGACACTCATCTTTTCCTTCAATTCCTTTAGATTCCCATCTGTGTTTGTTCCCTCATTTCACAGAATTGATTTACTGTAAGTAAATGCTGTAATATGTAAATGCCCTTGGCTTTGTCCCATCGAGGCAGGGCTCAGAGGTAGAAGTGTTGTGAAGCTAGGATAAGGAGGGTTAGTCTAAAACTGTGGGTTAGACTCAGTGCTCTGACTCCACATGCTACAGTACCATGCTGCCCAGGAGAGCCGGCTTTCGTCTTTCCTACAATGTGTGGATTGGCCCCTAGACAAGACAAGACTCTTCATGAACCAGATGTGAAGGAGGCAAGGAACTGCTCTCGTTTGAATGTATTGTTGAGTTATTTCAGTGGTCCTCCTCCTTATGGCCCAATCTGAGGTTTTCTTGGCAAAGATACTAGAGTGGTTTGCCATTTTCTTCTCAAGCTCATTTTGCTGATAGGGAAACTGAGGCAAACAGGGTTATTAAGTGACTTGCCCAGGCTCAGTAAGAGTCTGAAGCCAGATTTGAAGTCAGGAAGATGACTCTTTCTGACTCCAGGGCAGGCGCTCTATCTATTGCACCACCTGGATGCCCTGCCCAGCTGCTCAAGCATAGCTCAGTGGAAAGAATGCTAGGTTTGGAGTCATAGAGTAAGGATTGATATCCTGGTTCTGCTATTTAACATTCATATAACTTTGAGCTAGTCATTTAACTGAAAAAAACAAAACCAAAAAAACATAAAACTAATCCTCAGTTTTCTCATCTGTAAAATGAAGAGGTTGAACTAGATGGCCTTTAGTCTCTGGTCTTATGCATCCTTTAGAAGCAAGAAATGGGCCTACCTCTCATCACTTTCAAGTCTTATCTTGAAATGGTGCCAGCGGAAGCCATCAGGTGTCATGAGCTAATTATAGATTTAGTCTTTCAAGGAGCAGTCAGTGGAAGGAGTGACTAGCCCTTAGCTCTATGAGGTTCCATCATAGTGAAACTGGTCTTTGACTTCCTCTTACTTTCCTCCTCTAAGACTCTTTCATTACTCCTATGTAAACTTTAGCATCTCTTCTCCTTGACCCTTTTCTTGTTCTGGAATATATCCCGAGCTCCTGACCCTCAGAATCCTTTATTAAGCCACACAGTGGATAAGTGTTGGACTTGGAATCAAGATGACTTAAGTTCAAATCCTGCCTGCAATATTTCTAAGCTCTGTGACCCTGAGCAAACCATCTAAATTCCCTGTGCCTGTTTCCTCATCTATAAAATGGGGATAATAATAGTAGCACCTACTTCACATGGTTGTTGTGACAATTAAATGAGATAACTTATGGAAAGCTCTTTGCTAAATTTAAAGCACAAAATAAATGTTAGCTATTGTTATTACCAATTGTAGTAAATAATAATTGAATCTTTAATTAGATGCTAGTATAAGGTGCCATATTTCCCAGGGGTAATTGTAACTGAGGGACAATGAAAGATAAAAACGCCAGTTATTGAACCAAGGGAGTGAATCTCTCTAATGGTAAAATGTCTGAAACCAATAGAGGTAAGAGAAAAGATAATTTTGTGCAGGGATTTTTACTAGAGTTTTAACTTTTTAACTACATCTACCTGCCCTTAAAACTAGTCCTAAGAATATATCTTGTATTTTTTTTTGGTTATTTCACAGTGTCCCTCTGCTTGCCATTCCTCCTCCGTTGGCAGTCCCCTTGCCCAGTCTCAAGTCATTGAAAACCTTCCCATCTTCTTAGACCCAAGTCCATAAAGCCTTTTTTGATCACTCCTCCCAAATGGATCCTTCCTCTGAATTCTTCTATTGCCTTTATCACCACAAGTACTGATACTTTTCCTGTATTAGTTGTCTTCTCCACCTATTGGTTATTCTTTCTCTCCCCCAGCTAAATTATAAGTACTTTGAGGATGGAGAATATGTCTGTCTTAACTTGTTGGCATCTATTCTATTGCCTTGCCCACTGGAGGTGCTTGAAAAAAGTTTTGTCGGATGGATGGATGGATGGATGGATGGATGGATGGACGGATGGATGAATGGATGGATAATATGGTGCTTCAAAAAGAGTGCTACATGATTGAAGTCAGGAGATCTGAGTTCAAATCTTGAGCTTGCTAATGACTTCTTCCCCTCTCTGGCCTCAGTTTCCTCCTCCATAAAATGGGGTGGGTAGAGGGGAAGGGGTGATCCAGTTCCTTCCACAGTCCTATGAGCTTGTGTTTAGAATCATGAATTTTGCTTACCCAATCTTGGGAGAATGGGAGAGGGGAGGGCAAGAAGGAAGGAGTCTGAGCATGCTTCAAAGCATGATATGATTATTACTGGTCCAATTTTATCGAGTTCCCTAAAGTGTGCAGAGATCTAGGAGACTCTATATCTTGATACAATAATTACCTCCAGAGGTTTAGTCATCCAAGGGTCACTCTTACAGATGCCCCACCCCATTCCACCCCCCAAAAAAGTCCAACTTTCCTGCGTTTCTAGGCAACCTCCTTTATGATTTCACCGAAGAAAGAAAGAAGAAAAGAAACCCAAGCTCCATTTTCAGAAATGTAGTCAGATGGCAACAATCCTGCTAATTTAACATGCAGATTATAGGGTCTCTACAGTGCATTAGTATAAACGCCTTCGGTCATGCCTTTTAAAAAGCCTGCTTATTATTGCTGCCGAAGAGATCGTGTTTCTGTCCCTCCAGATTTTCCTCTAAGTACTTCATGTCCTGTACACAAAAAAAGAGGCTAATTAAACAGTATGTAGAGACGCGTCAGAATGTAGCCTTAAAGGTCAAAATCACAGTGAGATCAAGAGGGATTTTATTGTTGTTGGTTTTTTAAGTTAAGCTTTTTCCTTAACAATGGTCTTCCTCAGATCTCATTTATCCTTAATTTTTCTTGTTTAGGCTCCTTTGGCCCAGCCTGAATCTCCTACAGCTTCAGCGGGGGAGGATGTTCAGTCTCTGGCTGACTCCATGGACTCAGACCGAGATTCCATCTGTAGTAATTCCAATAGCAATAATGGCAAGAATGGGAAAGAAAAAGAGAAGGACAAACAGAGAAAGGAAAAGGACAAGAACAGGACCGATTCTGTGGCCAATAAGCTGGGGAGTCTCAGCAAAACCCTCGGAATCAAACTGAAGAAGAATATGGGAGGCCTTGGGGGGCTGGTCCACGGGAAAATGGGACGAGCCAATTCAGGGAATGGCAAGAATGGCGATGGGGCAGATAAAGTCAAGGAGAAGAAGTCCAAATCTCGAAAAGGCAGCAAGGAGGAGTCAGGCCAGTCAGCGAGCACATCCCCATCAGAAAAAAACACCCCATCTCCTACTGACAAGGCAAGTGTGTCTCCCATTGAGAAAAACACCAAGACTCTCTCAGATAAGCAGTCAGACCCATGGAAGTATAGCACTGATGTGAAGCTAAGCCTTAACATCTTGAGAGCTGCTATGCAAGGTGAGCGTAAGTTCATCTTTGCTGGGCTCCTCCTGACCAGTCACAGGCATCAGTTCCACGAGGAAATGATCGGTTACTACCTGACCAGCGCTCAGGAGCGCTTCAATGCAGAGCAGGAACAGAAGCGGAAAGAGGCAGAGAAGAAGGCCTCGCTCAGTGGGTCCTCGTGCAGGAAATTAGAGCAAGAGGCCTTCTCCAAGGAAAAACTGGAATCGTCCCCTCAGGACAGGGCATCACCAGTCTTGCCTCAAAGCCATACAACTCAACTTGTTTTAAAATTCAAAGACCGTACCAGTCCCACCCCAGGGTCATTTTCTTCCCCTAGCAACAGCGCAAAGAGGAATGGCCCCACTCCCGTTTCTGCCCACTATAGCCACACTCCACCAGTCCAGAGGCAAAGCGTGATCCATTTGCATGATGTCAACTCCAAGCCGTCCAGCTTCCAGGATGATACCTACAAGCCAGTGGTTGGCACTCTCAAAACTTGTGCCACATACCCCCAGCAGAATAGATCCCTGTCATCACAGAGCTACAGCCCTGCCCGAATAGCGGGCATCCGCACAGTGAACACAGTGGAATCTTTGACCTACGCCCTGCCCACAGAACACAAGTCCCAGACGTACACCAATGGCTTTAACACTGGCGACATTAGAGACTGCTTAGAATATGCCGATGAGGAAGCACCACAGACATGGTTGAACAATGATAAAAACAGAGGCCGAAGCACAGTTTGCCCCATATATTCCATTCAGCAGAACCGTTGTAAGAAGGAGAACTGTTCCTTTTATGGTCGCCCAGAGACTGAAAACTATTGTTCCTACTGCTACAAGGAGGAGCTCAAGCGTAGGGAGAGAGAGACCAAGGGCCACCGGCACTGAAGACTTCTGAGGCTCTTCCAAAACCATTTAGTCCCATCATTTTTTTTTCTTGCGATGGCAAAAGGTGGTGGATGACAGAGGAAAGCCAGTCCTTCCCAAAGGGAGTGACAGTCACTGTCAGGCCTGTGGCTTCTATTTGGGGAAAACACAGAAATCAGAGATGAATTTATCATAAAGAATTTATTTTCCGTTTTGTCAGTGTCTTTTTTACACACCCTGGTCAGCTGAAAGGTCGTTTACCCTTTTTTGTCAGTGCCGTGTCTATGTGTGGTCAGAAATCACTAATGGTGCCTGAACTTACGCAATGTCACTCAGGTAGTAGAAGGATAGGGGGGAAAGTCGTACTATTGGAGATGTGATGATGTGTTAAGAAAGCATCTGCCTCATACACGTTGAAGATCCAATAGCCATCAGGAGAATCTTTGTGTTCCTCAAGAAAATAAATAAATTCCACAGCCCTTTGTTTTGAGAAGGGGATAATTTTTCATACTTTTTTTTAAAAAACATGGTGACTGACATCTTCCACAGTAGGTGACATTTGTACAAATTCAATTAGCAACGCATTATGTACAAACGAAATGTGAAGAGAAGGTCTGTGTTGGTAGCTCTGCTGGGTACACTTGTTAGCAAGTTTAAATGGAGAGGTTTTTGCTTCCTCCTATTGCCCCACTCAATCCTGTTGGGTGGGAAGGGGGGCTAGAAAGGTCTTTTGACTATTTCTGACATTACGATCATTGTCATTGACCCTTTAGGAATATAAGGCTTCATCTCATAAACAAACCCTCTTATCACGTTCATCTGTCTAGAGGCGACATTTACACTGCCATCAAAAGTAGCCCAGTTATCTCTAAAATGGGTACACTATAACCTACCTCACAGGGGTGTTGTGAGGTTTCTGTTCAAATCTGTCAGCTACCTGAAGATCCTCAGATGACAGGAGCTATTCAAGAGGGAGACAGGATGAAATTCCTGCCATTCACCACAAAGGCAGATGGGATGTATAAAGCTCAATGAACTCATCTTGGTATGTGAGCAAAATGATACCAGTCCACTCAGATTTTTAATTTGACCACCTTTTTTTTAAAATGGACTTTTGACCATGGGCATGTGGAAAACTTACATAGCCAAAGGTGTGGCAGATGGTAGGTTGGGGAGCCATTTTTGCTTGGACAAAGAAAATGTACTGGTCAGCTTGTGGGCTCACTATGGAGACTGGCATTGAAATGTGAGTGGTAATGAAGTTCAGAATCTACCCCCAATCGAAGTAGAATTGGGTAGAGTCCGTGATGAGGGAGAAATATTTCTCTCTGCTTAATTCAGGCCAAAGCCAGAGTCTTCTGTGCTAAATTTTAGAACCAACACCAGATATTATAGATCCTGTAACAGTTTTTGACCATAGGATGGTGAGACCAAGGCCGAAACTCATTAAATTTTCCCTTTTCTTGTGTGGTGCCTCCCATAGGAAACATAAATTTCTCAAAAGTGTATCCTTAGCAACTCTCTTTTGTACAGCAATACCCATTGTCCTTTCATGGGTTACCTCTAGTGATGACAGCTGTTAGCCAAGGGAATGGATAACATCAAAACTTACCATTCCAATCAAATATTAGAACTTGTTTGTTTCTGAGGAATATAAACAAGGGACCGAAACCTCAATGACAAAAGAAAAATTAAAAGTACTCGTAGAGCCTTAGAACAGCACCTGATTCCTCCTTGACAAATGTTTTTGTGTGAGGTCATGACAATGTCAAGCCTCAGGAAAAAAAACAATGACAGATAAAGCTGTCTCTTAATTTGAGCCAACTGCTTCACATCTGGAGAAGATGCTAAGAAAGAACACTAACAGCAAAAAAACAAAACAAAAAAACAAAAAAAAGCGATACTTTTTTTACTTGTTTTAAGTATTACAATAGAGTAATTCCTGTGAGTGATTAATTTTTTTATTCTGCGGCATGTGAGGTTTTCTGCAAGTTATTGGAGTTTTACATGAACAATTCCTTGAGTCAGAATTCTTTAGTAAATAGAAAAAAAAACTTTACTGGAAATTTTTTGAAAATTTTAATTTTCATGCTGAATAATACTTTGAATGTGTAACAATTAATAATGCATATGTTTCTCCTATTACAGTTTTTTGTTACTCAAAAGAAGAAAAAAATTTTTTTTGAACTCTGGTATAAGGGTTTTCCAGCAGCTCTTTGGATTTATCTCATCTGTTCAGGCCAGAACTGTTGCTTTGTGACCCAAGTGTACTGCGTTGAGGAAAATGGTTGCTTCGTTTGTAGAATCCAGACATTGACACAGATAAAGGAACATATGGCTGCTCCTTCTAACCAGATTAAATACAAATTGGACAGCTAATCTTAATGATGCTCAAATATACATCCACAAATGGATAGGAGCCTCACAGGCACCCCGGGGGCCATGAGAGCATCAAACCAAGTCCATGTTTGTTTCTTATTTTCTGATTGTACAGTCCTTCTGCCTGTCAAATTTTTCAAAGACAAAACTTGCTATGCAAATGTTTTACCTTTTCTCATGCACTCTGCCTGGTTTAAACACATACAGGATCCCCTCTTCCCTGCCCCTACCACCTAAAAAAAAGTCATTGTAATAGAGGAAATTCTAAATTTTATGCAGAGTAATTAATTCTGTCCCTTCTAATAGAATGTGGCAGCCTAGTCTTTTCCCTTGAAATGAAAAATCCCACCCTTGCCCCATTGCCACCTTTGATGTATTAATAGTCCACTGAGACTTTTTTTTAAACTACTTTAGAAAAAATTCTAAATCTACCCCTTAACTAAGGTTTTAGACATGTCTCACCACAAAAACATTCTGTGTCCAAAACAACATGACCTGGTACAGGCCCTGATGACACTGCTCAAGCCCAGACATTGTTCCTGGCACTTAATTAAAGCTTGTTGATTGAGTTACCCATTTCATATCATAAAATAGTTGCATCCTCTATCCTTTTTCTTGAGAGCCATCCTTCCAACAGTATTTGCAAAAAAAAAAAGAAAGAAAAGAGCCCTATTTTTATATTATAATTTAATAATCCCAGACACCAATATGTTGCATGCTGCATAAAAGACAGAAATAGGCTAGGTCCCTGGTCAGGAGTCTTTCTAACTAAATTATGATATCATCCTGAATGTGAACCAGTAAAAAATGGTTTATAGCTACAAGATACATTTTTAGGAGGCATAATCATTTTTTAAAGAGTGCCAGTGTGGTATGGTGGAAATATTATTGACTTGGGAGTCAAAAGACTTGGGTTTAAGTTCTGACTGACTAGTTGTGTTACACCCAGCGAGTCATTAACCTTTTTGACCCTGATCTCCTCATCAGCCAAAATGAGGGATTGGGACTAGATGGTCATAGTTCTAATATTCTCTGAGTTATGTTTACTTTGGGAAGCAAAAAAAGGGAAAACAAAGAGGATGATAAATAGTAAAGGAATATTTTTCCCTAGAAAGATAGTAAGCATCATTAGGAGGAAGACCCGTCTCTCCAGAGGAACTGCCATAATCAGTTAATCAAAGCCCAAGCCCAGATAGTAAAGGATGGGAGATAGTTGACTTTCACTTTGGTTCACCTGGTTGGTTTTAACTCTTTATTTGAGGTCCTTATTGATGTGATAGCAAGATTCAGAGAGGCTCACCAAATATTCATAAAACACAATGGAGGTCATTTCAGTAATTTGTTTAACATTTATTTGCACACTTATAACCTGTGTATATGATTAAAAAAAGTCTATTGTTAAAGGAAGGTGTTTGTAAGTGTATTCTGTTTGTAGATTTCAGGCTGTATTATGTTGACATTTTACAAGCCAAGTTTAAATTGTAATATAGAAATTATTTTTATATTATTTTCAAAATATGCCACAGAGCAATATTTTGCGCCTTTATTATAAACAGGGTTGTCACATTAGCGAGGTAACTTGAGAATTGTTATGTAGACATTTAACCAGGAGAAGAAAGATATATAGTGTTCTCTAGAGTTCTGAATGCTATTTTTGTGTGTGTCCTGAATTATCTATTGAAAGGTGGAACGTGCAAATGTCTTTCATTGAAATACTTGATTCATTTTTTTGGTTGGTGGAGTTTTGTCCCTTACTTTTCCCTTGAAACAAGTAGCTTCAGAATCCTTAAATTATCATGGAGTTTTTGTTGCCTAAATAAATGTTCCCTCCCAGATGGCTTAACTGGGATTCAGAGCAATTTGAATCCACACATGTGATTTCTAAAAGTGGATTTACTATTTGCAATGACTTGCGGTCAGAAGTGAGGAGAATTCCAAAGTGTACCCTTTCCTTTCCCTGCCCCCCAAAAATATTTGGGGAAAAGAAATCATGCTATGGGGTTGAATTTTTAACCTTCCCTTACTTTCTTCTAAGACTCTTGGGAAAATGGCTATTCAGCTACACAACCTCAAAGCCTGACTTGTTCTAAAATCTCATTTAGGATTCATAAACATACTTCACTAAAATCAAATGGATCCATAATAATGTATTTCACGTGATTAGGCAACTGAAGAGACTTTTGTATAACCAACAGTAGGCAAACTACAAGGAAAAGATATCCCATCTATTGTTATGGAAAGTTGGGAAACTGTCTCATTTGTGTGTTGACATTCAGAGGGAAAGATGTGACTGTATTGCATGTATTTGCATCCTTATCTATGTCTTGGTTTTTTAAATTTTTTTTCTGCTGTGTTCTATGTAGATTATATTCATAGAAACCTTATGATACTACAAGTAATTGAAGGGGAAAATAAGAGCAATCTCCCAGATATAGAGAATCCCACCTTAGCCAAATTAAATGTCTATTGTCAGTCTTAACCCTCATCATTACCTCTAGCCCAAATGCCTGGTGTTGGGGAGGCTAGGTGGCACAGTGAATAGAGTACTGGCCCTGAATTCAGGAGCACCTGAGTTCAAATCCGGCCTCAGACACTGAACACAAAAACTAGCCGTGTGACCTTGGGCAAGTCACTTAACCCCAATTTCCCTGCCTTCCCCCTCCAAAAAGCAAAAAAAAAATCCCCCAAATGCTTGGTGTTCCTTCTTTTAGGGGAAGCTGGACTTGTTGGAAAATGAGCATGTAGTCCCAAGTCACAGGATGCTTTCTATCACCTGTGCAGGGACTATATATTCCAAGGATATCTAAATGGCTGATGTACATTCACACTGTGGAAGGTCCAAGGCAGTTAGCAGCCAGCCAGTTCCAAACAGCCTTAAAGTTGTGACTTCCTGGGGACTGGAAGTCACTTAACTAGATACAGCCTCAGTCCCCACCTCCTCCTATAATCATGGCTGTAAATACTTTTAGTCGCCCCAATTATGTGTCATTCTGCTGGCCTCTGTTCTGCCTCCTACTGAAATGCTTTGGGGGTATCAGACAAGTATAGTCCTTTTAGAAAGTTATGTTTTGCCATAGGACATGTACACATACGCTAGGAAAAGGAGCACAAACAAATGTGGCATCTGTGTCAAGGTCCCTATTAACCATGCCCAAGTCCTAGTCATGAACGTTTATCAGCATATCCATAAGCAGTGGGAGAAGGGGGCTGTCCTCCTGCAAAAACTTAGAACATCAGTCACTACAGATGTGTAGCCAGACATTGAGTCCTTTTCTTAAGTAAGCTCTCATCTCCAGAAAGTCACATCCCATACCGGAGTGAGATGTTTCATCAGTGATGCTCTGCTTTCAGAAGGGGCTTCAGGGGGGTCAACAGCAGCCTGTGGAAAATCAGTGTTAAATCATTCTTGAAAACCTAAGACCAGATGCAGCCATTCTTGGTCTTCCTCAATATCTCATCCCCCTCCTCCCATTTTTCCTGAAGTATACAGGAGGATGCAGCCAAGTGCTGCCTTCAGCCCTCTCAGGAGCAACTGATCCCTGTTGGCTTTCCTCTCTTCTCTAGCATCATGATAATACTTTTAGTCCACAAGACTGAAAGGCATGCTTCCTTACAGGAGCTGTCCAGAAGTTGCTGCCCCTATACAATACCAGGAACTCAGCTTTTCATTTTCTCTTATAAAAATAATTGGGAGAAATTCTCTCTTTTTTTGTATTTCGTTGTCTGCTTCATCCATATAAAAAACATAAACCATAAATCTGTCTATACAGAAGCAGTGCATTATGTTGATAATCATTTTTTTTATTCCCTCTGGGGAGAGTGCCTCAAGGAACTTTACAAGTATACCTGCTGTGAACAATAAAACTCAGTTCATTCTGCAAAAGCCAAGAAATACAAATAAGATTTCAACCCACTTTTACACTGTCTCTCCAGGACACCAGCTAACTTAGTGGGGAAAAACAAATCAGCCAATCCAGTTATTTCAGGATGTCAACACAGTTTTAAGTTGTTTAAAAGGGAATAAAAGTAAAATCCATCATTTTGTGGCTCTTAAGATGCCTGAAAAAGGGAATTACACTCTTGTAATTCATAGTACATCCTAGTACATTCATAGAGTGTACTACTATCACTAAAAATTGAGAATTTAAATCAGGCAAACTAATTGAATTGCCCTACCTCCCACCTGCCTCCTACACCTAGTCATATTCTAGGGTATGCTACCTGAATGTCATAGATAACTAACAGGTATGGCAATATAAATACACATGCAAAGAGTGGATGATGCTGTCAATATTTGTACTTTGCCCTAATGGACCTCTCCATAAATGCCATCTGCTCAGCTGTCTGCCTTAGAGGTCCAAAGTTAAAGCTGAGCATGACTCAGTAATTATGTGGATGGAACCCACTGCTACTTGTGAGTCAACCTTCTTTGTGATTCTCTTTCTCTTCTCCTCTTCTTTACTCTCCTTTTCCTCCCCCTCCCCCTTTTCCCATTTTTCTTCTTCTTTCTCCTCTTTCTTCTCCTCCTTCTCTCTTCTTCTTCTTCTTCTTCTTCTTCTTCTTCTTCTTCTTCTGCTTCTTCTACTTCTCTCTCTCTCTCTTTCTCTTTCTCTCTCCCCCCTTCTCCCTCCCTTCCCTCTCCTCTTAGGGATCTTAGGGAATATGCGGCCCAATTCTTCATTTTAGAGATGAAGAAATCAAATCCATCAAGTGACTTGACCAGGGTCACAAAATTCTAGTGGTAGAGACCAGGTTTCTTGATTCCTGGTCTGAGGCTCTTTACATAGTTCTACTTTGCCTCTCCATTCATTATAACCAGATATTTTAAAGAAACAAATACTTATATATTTAGTCTATGACTTTTGTGAGCAATTCTCCAAGGGGAAGGAGAGGAGAAGGGAGGGGGGTGAAATAAGCATTTATATAGTGCTTTCTATGTGTCAAGCACTGTGTTAAATTCTTTTTCCATCTATCTCATTTGATCCAGTGGACCAATCCCCAAGGGAGTTGTCCCAGAAGGTTCAAAGAGCAAACCTGAAGTGCTGTTAGCCCTAGATGTTGGGACTGTTATATTTCAGCCCTTTTGGATGGGTTGCAAAATCATGCATTTCCCCAAGCAAACTGTTTTGTTTTCTGATTTTGCCTGGGTTTTTGTTTTTTGAGTTGTTTGGGTGAGTTTTTTGGTAGGAAGTGGACGTTTCCAGGTAAATAAACAGCAAAATAAACACAATTGAGGCCCCAAATCTGGCTGATTTTTTAAAAAATTTTAACTGTGGTGGTTATGGCATCTTGCAAACACAGTCTTATCAACCTGGACTTTATAGCTTAAATCTCAGTAAGGGAAAAGCTCCAGAGAGAGACAAGGCAGGCTCTTGCTCATGGCTTCAAATTCACAGTTCCTACCCTTCTCACTCTTTTAAAGCCTTTTCACGTATTGACCAACAGTGTATCCCACAGTGCCCAGTTCTCCTCACAGAAATTATCTTTTGCTATGGAACCCTTTATAACAAACTATCTGCTGACATGACATTTTCTGGATATTTTGGCTAAGTTTTGTCTTTTTTAAGGGTTGGTGGCAAAATACTGTTAATGTTTTGTAGGACCTTGGGATAAACTGGGGCACAATCCAAAGCCAACAGTCTTTAATCTCTGGCCTTGATGCCATTGATCACATTTTTAAAAGACATAAATCAGTGGACACTAACTGGACCACATTTTTTGCTAGTGTCCAATTGTCTGTGACTTAAACCAAAACACAAAGCAGTAGGTTTTCTGAAATGTGTACCCAAGGGCACGTAACCTGTTTCTTAAATAACCTATATTAAAGATTTACCTTTTAGGGCTGTGAGCCTGTTCCCTTTACTTATTCACAAGGGAACTCTAGCTGAGGGGGTTACACTTTCCTCCCCCAACCCCAAATCATGTAACCTTCCATCAACTGACCATTTGAGAATGCCCATTGAAGTTCTTTGGTTGAAGGATCCTGTACATTTGGGTAATAAAAACAGAACAAACAACTCAAGCATGATTAGGACTATGGGGGGGGGAGGTAGAGGGGAGAGAGAAAAAAGAGATGTTTCCAATAAATGATGTCCAAAGCTAATACATGAAAGTGATAAATGGTAGCAACTGCAAATAAGGCTTATAAGGCTTGGGAAAACCAATACATATATCAACAAACAGCATCCAAAGCACCCACTGATAGAAATAAAATTACTCTTCTCAGTTCATGGGTCCCTAGCTGGATGGTAGGTTACAGGGTTTTCTTAATTATATAAATAAATCAACTATTAGAACAATGAGAATTAAACTTGCCTGACTCTATAGGAGAATTAAACTTTTTAGTAACCAAACCATCCCCATCTGGCCCTTTCCAGAGCTGAGTGTAGTTTATTATTATCTTTGATCAGTTTCAAGAATTTAGCAGGTCATTCTATTAAGGCAAATTGATGTGACCATAAGAAATGAAGAAAAGCTTTTCTTATAGTGACTTTCCAGGTAACCCTGTGTTCAACGTGTCCATTTAAATATGTGTTCAGCCTGCGTGGAAAGGAGTGAATGGTACATTTTTCCCCTTCTTCAGTGGTTTGATTGACTGATTATCACTGGTCTTTGAGTGAAACAATACTATTTTCTCATGTGTTTAGTTTCCTACCATTTCTTACTTGATGGAAGTGGATCAACAAGACCATCAATGTTAAAAATGGGCCTGAATTCTGTTGCTTTGAACAAAATGCAAGTGATCAAGAACTTTTTTCTATATATGATTGCCATCCAGATTAAAGTCCAATGTTATTTTTAATCTGATCCATTCTTGGACAAAGAAAGACATGTAAGAGCTGTTTTTAGCAGTTGGGTTGTTACTTTGTAAAGTATTAAAGCACTAAAACCAATTTTTGCAATATGTAGTAAATCTTGCTTTCGTTTTGGAAAACTTCCAGTTATGACTGTCGCACTTTTTATAGCAGAACTGTATATTTAATTTCTTTCTTTTATGAAAGATTACTTCAAGTAAATGATAGCTCTGTAATCTGTGTGACCCGGCTTCTCCATCATTTGAAACAGAGAGAAGCTATAATGCCCTATTCAATAAAATTAACTTATTTGTAAAGTAGCCATGTGTGAATTCTTTTGCACAGTCATGGATCAATCAGTAAGGGTACCTTGCCTTTACAAAGGGCCTTTGTGAACCAGTTCATTTGACCCTAACACCAATCCTGACAGAGAAGGGGTGAGAAACATACCACAAGATTTTAAAAAGTTCAAGAGATATAGTTTCTAGGTAATGACTCATTTTATTAGTAAAAGGGTCAGTGACACTCTCAAATTCCAAAGACCTGTCATGGTGGTAGGCTCAGAGTTTATATGCCCTTGGAAAAGTGGGTGTTCCTGAGGGTGGCAATCAACTCTTACTGGTTAACAATTAATGAGAGGGAATGAATATTACAATGAGGGGTGGACCTATTTTGATGAAAGACTGGGGGGAATGTAACTTTATGTCATCTACTTCTAAATTGTACAGCCCTTAGGCAATATCTATCCCCATCCAAACCTGTGCAGAGCAAAATGGGCTTCCCCACCTTAGATTAAATTCCTTATAAGGTTGGGTGGGGTCAGACCAAGATTGAGAAGAGAGTTAATTCAGTCTAATTATCAAAAAACATCCTTCAGAGACTGAACTTTGAGGACTTTAAGAAAAAGAGGAAGAACTCTACATCTCCTCAAATTATTGTTTATTAATAATCATTTTTCTCAATACAACTTAAGACACTTGCATTCATACAGCCAGGAATTTCAGAGTCCAGGATCAGACCTACGTGTTCCAACTCCTGGTCTAGAGTCCAACTACACCACAGTGCTGGGTCCTCAATGCATTCCTAGGATCATTGAACCTCAGGGGTTCTTCTAATCCCCTACATTTCACAGGTAAGGAACTTGAGGACTGATGTGACTTGCATAAGGATACATTGTTCAGTCATTTCATTTGTGAACAACTCTGGATTTTCTTGGCAAAGATACAGGAAGAGTTGGATATTTCCTTCTCCAGCTCATTTTACAGATGAAGCAGCAAAAGCAAATAGGGTTAAGTGACTTGCCCAGGGTCACACAGCTACTAAGTGCCCAGGCCTGATTTGAACTCATAAAGACAAGTCTTCCTCACTTCAAGTCTGGCACTCCATCCACTGTGCCACTTAGCTGCCTCGTGTAAGCAAAGATCAGAGTCAGCATTTGAACTCAGACCTCCTCATTGCAATTCAATCCAATTGTCCACAATGGAAAACAACTGATTCTGTGGGGAAGAGGAGTTCTTCAGGAAGGTGTATTAGTTAGGAAAAGTGGGAAATAATACCAATGAGGAGAGAAGAAGCAACTTATATAGTAAAACATTTATCCTGTAGTGGGAAAATCCTCTAGCAACTTCATTTATTAGTAACTGCATGAAAACCGCAGTAACTTCACCAGCAATCCTCTTGTCAATAGGGGAAGGGAATAAGCATTTATTAAACTCCACCCATAGGCCAGATACTGTGTTAAGAGCTGTACAAATACTATCTCACTTGAGCCTTACAACCCATTTTACAGTTGAGGAAACTGAGGCAGACAGGGGTGAAGTGATTTTTCCAGGATCACATAGCTAATAAATGTCTGAGGCTGGATTTGAATTCAGATCTTCCAGACGTCACCTAGCTGTTAATATGCAAATAAGGCTGAAGTAGACACTATATTCAGACATGAGATTCTTAAATTTGCAGGGTCCATTGTGAAGGACACACAGTGTATTAGAAAATGGAAATCAGAGAAGGGTGCTTTGTTGACATGTCCAAACAGGGGCACTTTGTGTGTTTAAAGGGAGTCACTACCTGACACCCTCTGGTCACTTTCCTAAGTTAGGGCTAGAAAGTTCCCAGTGAATGGAAGATCCATTAACTCCCTTAGGAGTATGGAAACAAAGGAGGCCATAAAATGGGACTAGCAACTCAAATGAGGAGGGAATTCTTTCTTAGCACTCACTCTTAGATCTGTCTTTAATATAAATATTGTGTGTGGGTCTAAAGGGTGGGCTTTCTGCTTTTTTGTCTAAATATTCTATTATGTTACAAAATATTAATTTTTTTTCCTGGATTCTTTCAGGGCAGGATCTGAAAGACTCCTTTCAGAGAAGGCTGCTGAGAGTACAGAAGGCCCAGTGTAACTGCCAATTTAAATGTGAATTATTGTATTTAGAATTTTGCATTGTGCTTAGGAGGTGGGTTGTAGTAGAAAGAGTACTGGTCTGACCGTCCCCAAATCTTAGCTCTAGTCCCAGCTCTGCCACCAAATAGTTATATGACCATAGAAACATCACCTAACTCTGGGCCTCTACTCCTTATCTTTAAAACTAGAAATCTTCTTAGCCCTGTAATTTCCACGACAGAATCTGCATTGTCCTGGTAGATGAGTATCTCCCATGACCCACAATATCCAACCATCCTCAGTCATGCCTCACTTTACACCCCACAGTCACGTTCTTTTACATCACATGCCTCTCCCTTCCCCCACTCCTAGCCCCTACCTCTGGGACCAAAATCAAATCAATATTGCCATTGCTTCTGGAAAAGGTGTGTCAATCCACTCTGTTTTGACTCCAATCACTACCCTTGTGATTTTCCAAACCAAAACACTCCCCTTTGCTGGGCAGTAATTCCCTCTATATGTTGTATCTTCCATTAGAATATAAACTTCTTGAGGACAGGAGGGAGCATCTCACTTTTGTATTTGTGTCCACAGGGCCTTATTAAAAGGGGTTTTCATTCTTTCATTCATTCAAGAGGACAAAGAGAGTTGATCTTGATTTCTAAGGTCCTCCTCTGGTCCAAAATTCTTTGTATAAACTGGACAATACTGATCGGCCCCTTCCCTGAGTGCCAGAGAAGATGATCTTCTTGGACATGGGGCTAGAGACCTAAGTAGAAGCCATATTTTCCCAGTGAACAGAAAAGATCACTAAGAATGATATCCTCACTCTTGAGAACATTTCTTCATAAGCATGGTCAACCCATCACTGGAAGTATTCTGACACCAAACTTGAAATCTTAAAGGAAGGAGGCAAACAAAAGCATCTACTAAGGTTTGACTCCATGAGCTCTAAGGCTCCTTCCACCCCAAAGTGACCAGTGAGTGGCAGCAGCCTTTTAAAAGCCTGAACTCCCACAAAGGGCAAAAGAAAAATCTTACCCCTTACCCATACCCCATCACATAAACCTATAGAAGACTGCTCTCTACAAACGTAGGGTGTATCTGGCTCCCAAACTATGAACTAGGTAATTGGATGGATTGAAATTTAAATTAGGAGCAGGGAAAGGGCTTGTTAGGAAAGAGGAATTTGCAATGGAAATAACTTTTACTATCACTGAGTTATCAAATGGGGGTTGGAATGGAAAAGGTGAAGGGTAATTGGAAAGGACAAAGGAAAAATAATCTACAAAGGGGAAATGACATAATGAAATACCAGTTCATTAAAGAAGGTACAAGGAATTGACTTAGTTTGTGACTATTTCATTCACACACAAAAGAATTTCTTCATGGAAGACAGGGAGGGGAGTAGTATGGGAAAATTGCTGGATTGGGAGCAGTGAATCTGTTTCAGTACTATTTCTGTCACTTCCTTTATGACCTTGGACACATCCTCTCTGGGTCTGGGATTTGGACTAGGTGACCTGCAAAGTTCATTCCAACTCTAAGCTGAAGAGCTGGGATATGAGTCTGCGACAGTAAGAAACTTTTAAGTTTTTGCACTGGTATCTATTAGGTTACCAGAGGTGCCAAACATCTTGCCTTTCAGAAGATAGCAACTTTATTTCTTATTTTTTCCTGGAAAGTTAAAAGATCTGAGATACTTACTTTGCTTACATGAATAAGAAAGGTTCAGAATCCTGTGAAGAGAACTTCTTAACTTGATATAATCTCTTGTGAATAGTTCTTCTCTGGACTGAATCTACAACTTGATAGATTAATCCAACTTCCTGATTCAGAAGTGGGCCTTAAAAGGGAGAAAAACAAGTTGTTTTAGTGAAGGTAAAAAGAAAACCCAACACATCCTACTTGAATTAAGAGGGTTTCTATGTGAAGCACTTCAGTTGCTTTCTCAGGAAATGGGTCTTTCATAATGAGGGTTGCAACAGTTTCCAAAACCAGTTCCAGAAAAGGTAGCTGAAATGCATGTTAGTGAAACATTTCTGTGTTTTTCTCCCCCAGAAGATCTCATGGTATTATTTAATGCTTTCTTACTCCATTCTTTTCAAATAGCTCTTTCAGAGCTATAGGCGTGAGCTTCCCAAGATCTGTGGGAGGTATGGATATAAGGAGTGAAGATAGGGAGGGAAAATTTACTGCTTTATTTATTCCCATGATATATCTCCTTTTTCACAGATATTTTCCTGTTTCTATGGTGATGGAGGAGTTAAAACCATATTAAACCAGTTCAAACTAATTAAAATCAGTTCAAACAAGTTCTGACCAGTTTAAACTGGTTGTGTCTGATTAAAATCATTCTAAACCAGTTCAAATTGACTTGATCAAACCAATTTAAACCAGTCTAAAATTAAACCAGTTCAAACAGGTTTTGACCAATTTAAACCAATTCTGACTGATTCAAATTGGTTAAACTAGTCCTAAACTCATTAAAACTGGTTCAAACCTATTCAAACCAGTTTAAATCTGTGATGCTATAGTATTGTACCAAAATGCTTCCAGAACAAGGACTCACTCATGTTCTACCATATCATGCCTTTTCTGTTTCCTCTAGCTTCAAATAATCCCCACCTATGTGCTTTGACCCTCTCATATCTCTCCATTTGATACCTCCTACCTATACTGTGAAACAAGAGGGGGAAACTCTCAGCTTGATTTGAAACTTAGAGAGTTGCCAAGGGTAAAGTTTATTTTCCCAAGGTCAGACAGCCAGTAAGTGTCAGAGGCAGGACTTGAACAGTGTTCTTTATTGGGGGGGGGGGGTAGTGGTGGTAGATTTATTTAGCATTTCCCCCAGATACATGTAAAAACAGCTTTTAACACTTGTTTTAAAAACTTTGAAGTCCAATTTCTCTCCCTTCCTCTCTCCCCACCATTGAGAAGGCAAGCAATTCAATATAGGTTATACGTGTGTAGTCATGCAAAACATTTCCATATTAGTCATGTTGTTAAAGAAAACAAAGAACCTCCCCCTGTCCACCCCAAAAAAACTCAAGAAAAATAAAGTCGAAAAAGTATACTTTAATCTGTACTCAGACACTATCAGTTTTTTCTATGGGAAATGGACAGCATTTTTTGTCATAAGTCCTTCAGAGTTGTCTTGAATCATTGTACTGCAGAGAATAGCTAAGTCATTCACAACTGATCATCTTATAATATTATTATTACTCTGTACATGGTACATTTCACTTTGCAGTCCAGGTTTTCCTGAGAGCATCCTGTTCATCGTTCCTTATAATAATATTACGTCGTAATCACATACCACAATTTGTTTAGTCAGTCCCCAATTGATGGGCTTCCCCTTAATTTCTAATTCTTTGCAAGCAGAAAAGAGCTGCTGTAAGTATTTTTATACATATAGGTCCTTTTCCTTTTTTTTTATCTCTTTTGGGGATGCAGACCTAGTAGTGGTATTGCCAGGTCAAAGGATATGCATGATTTTGTAGCCCATTGGGCATAGTTTCAAATTGCACTGCAGAATGGTTTAACCGTTCACAACTCCACCAACAACGAATTAATGTTACACTTTTCCCACATCTCCTTCAACAGTTGTCATTTTCCTTTTCTGTCCTATTAGCCAATTTAATAGTGGTAAGGTAATACCTCAAAATTATCTTAATTTTATTTCTCCAATCAATAAAGAGTTAGAGCATTTTTTAAATATGACTGTAGATAGCTTTCATTACTTCATCTGAAAATTGTACATTGATCATTTCAATTGGGGAATGACTCTTATTTTTATAAATTTAACTCAGTTCTCTATATGTTTGGGAAACAAGGTCATCAGAGAAACTTGCTTCAAAACTAACTCTATTTCCTTCCATCCTATTCCTCCCATATTTATTCTATTTTCTCTCTCCTTTCACCCCGTTCCTCCTCAAAAGTATTTTGCTTCTGACTATATCCTCCCCTAATCTGCCCTCTCTTCTATGATGTTTTACCCCCTTTCTCTTCTTTTCTTCTCTTCTTGCTTTCTTGTAGGGTAAGATAGATTTCTATACCCAATTGAGTGTGAATGCTATTCCCTCTCTGAATCAATTCTAATGAGAATAAGTTTCATCCACTCTCCCTCACCTACCCCCTCTTCCCCTCAACTGTAAAAGTTTTTTCTTGCCTCTTTTATGTGAGACAACTTACCCCATTCCACCTCTCTCTTTCCTCTTCTTTTCCAGTCACCCCTTCTCCCAGTCTCTCTCACCCCTTCATTTTATTTTTTTTAGATTATCATTGCTTTGGGGCAGCTAGGTGACTTAGGGAAGAGATCACCAGCCCTGGAGTAAGGAGGACCTGAGTTCAAATCCAGATTCAGACACTTGACTCATACCAGCTATGTGACCTTGGGCAAGTCACTGTCTTCCCTCCTACCAAAAAAAAAAAGATTATCATCTTTTCATATTCAGCTCACACCTGTGCCTCTGTCTATATATACTCCTTCCTACTGCCCTAAAAATGAGAGTTCTTATCAGTACAAGTATCATCTTCTCATGTAGGAACTTGAACAGTTTAACCTTATTAAATCCCTTATGATTTCTCTTTCCTGTTTACCTTTTTATGCTTCTCTTGAGTCTTGTATTTGAAAGTCAGATTTTCGATTCAGCTCTAGTCTTTTCATCAAGAATGCTTGAAAGTACTGTATTTAATTGAATGTCCATTTTTTCCCCTGAAAGATCATTTCAGTTTTGCTAGGTAGGTAATTCTTAGTTGTAAGCCTAGCTCCTTTTTCATTTTCCAAGTTCTCCAGTCCTGTAATGTGGAAACTGCTCAAGCTTATGTTAATTATGGCTTCATGATACTTGAATTGTTTCTGTGTGGCTGCTTGAAATATTCTCTCCTTGACCTGAGAATTTGGAATTTAGTTATGATATTCCTGAGCATTTTCATTTCTATTTTACCCTCTGGTTCTAGAATATCAGGGCAGTTTTCCTTGACAATTTCCTGAAATACAATGTCTGGGCTCTTTTTTTGATCGTGACTTTCAAGTAGTCCAATAATTTTTAAGTTATCTCTCCTGGATCTATTTTCCAGTCAGTTGTTTTTCCAATGAGATATGTCACATTGTGGTCTATTTTTTTCATTCTTTAGGTTTTGTTTTATTGTTTATTGATTTCTTGTGAAGTCATTAGCTTCCATTTGCTTAATTCTAATTTTAAAGAATTATTTTTCTTCATTGAGCTTTTGTACCTCCTTCTCCATTTTGCAAATTCTACTTTTTAAGGAGTTTTTTCCTTCAGTGAATTTTTGTACTTCTTCTTCCATGTGACCAATTATGAATTTCAAGGTATTCTTCTCTTCATTGACTTTTCTTACCTCTTTTACCATTTGGCCTAGCCTGTTTTTAAGGTGATATATTCTTCAATATTTGTATATCTCCTTTACCAAGAGGTTGACTCATTTTTTTTATTATTTTCTTGTGTCACTCTCATTTCTCTTCCCAATTTTCCCTCTATCTCTCCTAGTTGATTTTCAAAATCCTTTTTGAGCTCTTTGATAGTCTAAAAGCAATTCACATTTTTCTTGGAGACTTAGGATATAGGAACTTTGACTTTGTTATCTTCTTCTGAGCCTGTATTTTGATCTTCCTTATCACTATAGTAATCTTCTATGGTCAGAATTTTGTTGGTGTTGTTCTTTGCTCATTTTTCCAGACTATTTATTGACTTTTAATTCTTAGTTAAAGTAAGGCTCTACTTCTAAGGTGAAGAGTGTACTGTCCCAAACTTGGAATTTTGTGCAGCTGTTTTCAGAAATACTTCTAAGGACCTGTAAGTTTTCAGTTCTTCCAAGATGGTATGATCTCAGGAGAGGTGTGTTTTCTGCTCTCCTGGCCTGTGCTCTGAGTGACCACAAATGCCCTTTTCTGTCCTGGAACTGTGAGGAAGATCGCTGTTCCACTGTGACCACAAACTCTGGTGTGCTAGTTCTCTTCCTTGGCCCTGGTATTGCCACCCAAGACTATGACCCAGATCTGAGTTGGACAAAGCAATAGTGACCTGCCTCAGTTTAGCAAAGAGACTCCTATAATCTCCTTCTGAGTGGTTGTTTGACCCCCTTACTATCTGTGGGCTGAGAACTTTGGAAGTAGGCACTGCTGCTATTGGTTTGGAGGCTCCCAAGGCCTGCCCACGGTTTGCTCGTACTGGGTCTGTATTGACACGGCCGGTCCTGGACTGTGTTCCACTCTCACCCAGGTGCAGCAGACCTTTCCTGCTGCCCTTCCAAGTTGTTTTTTACTGGAAGTTTTTTCACCCCATTCTTTTGTGGGTTCTGTTGTTTAATGAATTATTTTATGGCATTATTTAAAGGTGTTCAGAGGAGTTTGGGGGAGGGCTCAGGTGACTCACTGCCATCATGACTCCATCCCACCCCCACCCCCACTGTTCTTCTTGACTCTGAAGCTAGCTGTCTTTCTACTGTCATGCTACCCCTTTTCCCTCTGCTGTACTTGATCGTGTTCTAACTGCAGAGTAAGGACTACCCTGACTTTCATTTTTTACATCCATTGAGTCTATTATGCCACACTGTACCCAATAAGAGCTTAATAAATGCTTATTTCATTGAATTTCCACTATGGTGCTGTTCTCTGGGTAGAAGAGGCATTATATTGTCTATTTCACGTTTTTGAGCAGTGAAGTCTTGTTCACAGAACATCATGTTAATGTACACACAAAGACCGACTCTCCTCCTAGGCATTACTCACACTGAGTAATATAGTTAGATCATCACAATGGGGTTCCATAAAGTTGATGTTGATGCAGAACGCTATTAACATGTGTCTGCAAGCAGTGGCTTAGGGAGTAAACAGTCATGTCACTTTTTGTCTTACCCTCTTGGGCAATTTATAGGTGTGTTTAGTTACTTAACTCCTGCCTGGAGTATAATAGAAAAGCCAAGGCCAGTGTTGGGAAATTCAGATTGGATCTAAACCCTTTCTTTTCTATCAGACTCCACATTTTTGCTTAGGTAATTACCAGGATCAATTCAGCCAGGGTTGAATTCTTAAACCAAAGGCAGCTAACTTTTTGAAACAAGCCTTCAAATAAGGATCCAACTACATAACAACATCTAGCTTGGCTGTGACCCAGTTCCTTATTCATACTATGATGAGGTGTGACTAAGAGGTAATGAGATTTTTTTTGTAAACAGTATTTTACTTTTTTCCAATTACATGTAAAGACAGTTTTCAACATCCATTTTTTAAGATTTTGAGTTTCAATTTTTTCCTCCCATCCCACCTCCCCAAAATGGCAAACAATCTGATATAGGTTATAAATGTGCAATCATGTCAACATATTTCCACATTAGTCATGTTGTGAAAGAAGAAATAGAACAAAAGGGAAAAGCCACAAAAAGAAAACTGAGAATAGTCTGCTTGAATCTGCATCCAGACTCTATCGTTCTTTTTCTAGATACGGATTGCATTTTTCATCATGAATATTTTAGAGTTGTCTTGGATCATTGCATTGCTGAGAAGAGCTAAGTTAATCACAGCTGATCATTGCACAATGTTGTTGTTACTGTGTACAATATTCTCCTGGTTCTACTCACCTCACTCAGCACCAGTTCCTGTAAGTTCTTTCAGGTTTTTCTGAAGTTCACCTGCTCATCTTTTCTTATAGCACAATAGTATTACATTATATCCATATGCACTAACTTGTTCAGCCATTCCCCAATTGATGGGCATTCCCCCAATTTCCAGTTCTTTGCCACCACAAAAAGAGTTGTTTTAAATATTTTTGTATGTGTAGATCTTTTTCCCTTTTTTTATGATCTCTTTGGAATACAGACCTAGTAGTGGTATTGCTGGATCAAAAGGTATGCATGGTTTGATTGTCCTTTTGGCATAGTTCCAAATTGCTTTCCAGAATGGTTGGATCAGTTCACAACTCCACCAACAATGCATTATTGTCCCAATTTTCCCACTTCTTTTCCAACATTCATCATTTCCCTTTTCTGCTATATTAGCTAATCTGATAGGTTTATTCTATTTACATTTCTCAGAGATATTTTAATTTACATTTCTCTAAAAATGATTTCGAGCATTTTTTCATACAACTATAGATTGTTTTGATTTTCTTCATTTGAAAACTGACTTTTCATATCCTTTGACCGTTTACCAACTGGGGAATGACTTGTATTCTTATAAATTTGACTCAGTGCTCTATATATTAGAGAAATGAGGCCTTCCTCAGAAACACTTGCTGTAAAAATTGTTTCCAATCTTTCTGCTTTTCTTCTAATCTTCATTGTATTGGTTTTGTTTGTGCAAACCCTTTTTAATTTAAGGCAATGCCAAACGGATAATTTTGCATTTCATAATGTTTTCTCTGTTGTTTGATCATAAATTTTTCCCTTCTCCATAGATCTGACAAGTAAGCTGTCTTTGCCTTCCTAATTTGCTTATGGTATCAACCTTTATATCTAAAGCATGCACCCATTTTGACCTTATCTTGATATACAATGTGAGATGTTGATCTATGCCAGGAGTGGGGAATCTGTGACCTTGAGGAGGCCACATGTGGCCCTCTAGGTCATCAAGTGTGACTCTTTGACTGAATCCAAGCTTCACAGAAAAAAAAAATCCCCCTAATAAAAGGATTTGTTCTGTATAACTTGAACTCAGTCAAAAAGCCTTACCCCAGGACTGAGAAGGCCACATGTGACCTTGAGGTTGCAGGTTCCCCACTCCTGGACTCTACACTTTTTTCCAGTTTTCCTAGCACTTTTTGTCAAATAGAGAGCCTTTATCACAGAAGCTGGAGTCTCTGGGTTTATCAAACAGTAGACTGCTATAGTCCTTGACCACCGTGTCTTGTGTACCTACTCCATTCCACTGATCCACCACTCTATTTCTTAGCCAATACCCAATAGTTTTGATGATTGTTGCTTTATAACAATTTTAGACCTAGTACAGCTGGCCCACCTTCCTTTGATTTTTTTTTCATTAATTCTCTTTGTATTCATGAACTTTTGTTCCTTCAGATCAATTTTGTTATTATTTTAGAAGGTGGAATTTTAGTTGGACCTTAAAGAAAGCCAGGAGAGTCAGGAGGCAGAGATTAGAAGGAAGAACATTCCAGGCATGGAGGATAGCCAGAATAAATGCCCAGCGCCAAGAGATAGAAGGTATTATTCACAGAGGCAGCATCCCAGGATCAAAGAATACGTGTTAGGGAATAAGAAGGAAAAAAAAGGTAGGAAGGTACTAGGCTATGAAAGGCTTTGGACACCAAACAGAGCATTTTGCGTTCGATCTGAGAGATGATAGGGAGCCAATAGAGTTTACTGAATAGGAAGAACAGATCTGCCCTTTAAGAAAATCACTTTAACAGCTGACTGGAGGATATCTTTGGAGTGGGGAGAGACCTGAGGCAGGCAGACCCAGCAACAGGCTATTGCAGTAATCAAGGTGAAGTGGTGAAGGCCTGGACTAGAGGGGTGGTGGTGTCGGAGCAGAGAAGGGGTTTATTTGAGAGATGTTGTGAAGGTGAAATCAACAGGCCTTAGCAACAGATTGTTTATGGGGGTGAAAGACAGTAAGGAGTCCGGGATGACGCCCATTTTGAGAGCCTAAGGGACTAGGAGGATGGTGGTGTCTACTCCACAATAGGTAAGAGTGTGTGTGTGTGTGTATGTGTGTGTGTATATGTGTGTCCGTGTATATGTGTGTGTGTATGTGTGTGTGTATATGTGTGTGTATATGTGTGTGTATGTGTGTGTGTGCGTGTGTATGTGTGCGTGTGTGTGTATGTGTGTGTGTGTATGTGTGTGTGTGTGTGTGTGTGTGTGTGTGTGGTTAAAGGGGGAATTTGGGGTAGGAGGGTAAGAGGGAAAGATAATGAGCTCAATTTTAGACACATTGAGTTTAAGATGTCCTACTGGATGTTGTTTTCTCCAATGAGTAATATTTGTAAATCACTTAGTGTGGTGTCTGGGGGCCCATCGTAGGTGCTATATAAATGCAAAGGAGAAGGAATTTTTGGCTGAACTTATCTTACTCACAAACCCCATTTGGGGTTTTCTTGGCAGAAATACTGGAGTGGTTTGCCATTTCCTCGTCCACCTTATTTTACAGATAAGGAAACTGAGGCAAACATGGTTAAATGATTTGCCCAAGGTCACACAGCTAGTAAATATCTGAGGCCACATTTGAACTCAGGTCTTCCTGACAGTAGACCTGGAGCTCTATCCATTGTACCACCAGGAAGATGGCAAAAAAAAATGACTTCAAGAAGCAGTGTCCCTAAAAGATTCCAAGGGATAGTCGGGAGGGGCAGTACATTTTAGATGAATTAAGCAATATAGTTTGAAAAGGAATGGAATAAGAAAGAAGGCATTTTGAGGAAAGACTGCAAAATCATGGACAAATGTGATTTGCTGAGACTTCTTAGAACCCCAGAAACCCACCTGGATCAAAAGGAAGGCAGTGTGATAAATTGGAAGACCACCAGCTTTAGAATCAGAATCAAATTCTGGATCTTTTACTTCTGACCTTAGTCAAATCATTTGACCTCTCAAGGCCTTAATAGTCACATCAATAAAATAAAAGAATTAAGCCATATGACCCTTAAATTCTCTTCCAGATTTGATCTTCTCTGATTCTATGACTTGAAGTATTGGGACCAGAATAAG
>CM053598.1:113556666-113577560 GCA_028646575.1 Pseudocheirus occidentalis | reverse complement strand
GGGGAGGGGCTTTACAGTGGGATTGCTGTTTTAGGGTTGGGGCAGGGGCAAGACGGGGAGAAAATCTGTAATTCAAAAATGTAATGAAAATGAATAATGTAAACAAGAAAACAAATTAAAAATAAATTTTAAAAAAAGGGGAACAGAATAGGCTTCTTGTAGATGGTAGAATTTTCATTGAGATTTGAAGGAAGTCAGGCAGCAAAGACAAGGAAGGAGAGGATTGCTGGCATGAGAGACATCCGGTGAAAATGCATCATCAGGAGGGTCTTGTGGGAGGAATGCAAAGAAGGTCAGAATCATTGAATCAAAGAATGGAGGGGAGCAAGGTTTAGGAGGACTAGAAAGATAGGAAGGGATCAGGTTATGATGGAGTTTAAAAACCAAACAGAGGATTTTATATTTGATCTGGGAGATAATGGGGAGGAGCTGGAGTTTATTGAATGGGGTTGGTGTGTGTGATGTGGGTAGACTTGTGCTTTAAGAATAACCAATTGTTTAGCTGAGTGAGTCGGGGAAGACTTGACAGAGGGATGCTTACCAGAAGGTCCGTGTAATTGTCTATGTGTGAGGTGATAAGAGCTATACCATGGCAACAGTAGTATCAGAGGTGAGAAAGTGGCATATATAATAGATGTTCTTGGCAACAGTTTGGAAAATGGAGGATCAGAATGAAGAGTCAAGGTTAACATTTATGTAGCAAGTCTAGGTGAATGGTAGGACGTGGTACCTTCAATAGTAATAGGGAAATTAGGAAGAGGAACGGATTTATTTTGAGGAAAAGATAATGAGTTCAGTTTTGGACATACTGGATTTAAGATGTCTATGGGATGACCAGGTTGGCATACTTACTAATAGGTAGTTGGAAATGCGAGCTTGGAAGTGAAGAGAGACATTAGGTCTAGATAAATAGATGTGAGATCCATCTACATAGAGATGATTATAGGATTGTTGAGATCTGCTCGATGTCCAAGTGGAATTAGTTAGAGGGAAAAAATCAAAGAGTCCAGGATGGAGTCTCGGGGAACACCCATAGTTAGTGTGTGTGGTCTGGGTGAAGAGGTGGCTTGTGAGATTGAGAAGGCACAGTCAGACAGGTAGGGGGAGAACTAGGAGAAAGCAGTGTCCTGAAAACCTAGAGACAAGAGAACAACAGGGAGAAGAGGGTGATCAACAATGTCAGAGGCTGCAGAGAGGTCAAGAAGAATTTTGAACGAGAAAAGACCATGTGATTTGACAATTAAGAGATCATTAGGTGATATTTAGCAATGGTATTCTCTGACAAGGCACTCTTGTCTTGAGGGAAGGAAGAACCTTTCAGTGATAAGCCATGTTTTTCCTCTCCACTTCAAGCAGGGAGCCTAGGATGGAAAGGACATTCTTCCCAGAATGGTCCCCACCGTCCCAAATAGCAGCCCTTACTACATTCCTTGTCCACTACTCAGCCCTCAGCCTTCTCACATTGTGAATGTCCATGTTGCTCCAGTATTTCTCTTCTATTTTCAGTCTGGACCAAACCCACAATCCTATTGTTTTTGGCTGTAGAGTACATCATTTGTCAATAAACTCAAGGAGAAGCAAAAAAAAAAAAGATCATTAGTAGCTTTCAGAAGAATAGTTCCCATTGGATGATGAAATTGGAAATCAGAATGCAGAGAATTTATTTTTTAAAGAGTTTTTAATATTTAATTACATGTAAATATGAATTTCAACATTCATTTTTTTAAAAATTTTGAGTTCTGAATTTTCTTCCTCCTTCCCTCCCCTTTCTCCTACCCTCTCCCCTCCCTAAGATGGTAAACAATTTGATATAAATTATGTATGTTCAATCGTGTAAAACATATTTCCATATTAGTCATGTTGTAAAAGAAGAAACAAACAAAATAAGGAATGTGAAGATAAGTATGCTTCAATTTGCAGAATGCAGACAATTTAAAAGAGTGAGAGGAAAGGAAGTAGAAACACTGATTGTAGATGAGTTTCTTAAATTTAGCCATGAAAAGGAAGAGAAACATAGGACATACCAATCAGGGATGGATAGAAAGAAGTCCACTGAGGAAGAAAGGTCAATTCAGGTCCCTCATACGATGTCCAGCTTTGTGGCAGGTGTCAAGTTAAGTCCTGTGAGGTCCAGGAGGTCCACCTCACAACAGGCAGGCATACATTAGAATACAGTTTAGGTGAGACTAGACAGAGGCAAAAATTGGTCATTCCAAAGTGGCTTTGGTCTAGGAATAGAATTAGGGCACTGGAGAAGACTTTGGGTTGAAAACAGGTATCAGATACCTGAGGCCTAGATCTAAAGTACCCCGGGAAGACTCTGGAGCAAGGAAGCCACAGGCAGGGAAGCTGAACCTGGGGCTCCATTGGGAAGTGCCAAGGTGCAAAAACAGAGATTAATTATTTTTAAAAATCTTGGCAAATGTATTGAGGAGCAAAGGAACTCATCATGGTTCATCCGTCCAGAACTCTTCATTATCTTGTAGTATTGGGGAAATGAGGAAATGTTCAAGGAAGATTTTTAGGCATCCAGAGTAAAGATGACATGTTTGTATCCCTTTAGATGCCATTATTTTGACTACAGTTCCCAATCCTGTACAGTGGAGCCATAAATTAGACAAGATGACTGACAAGGAAATTTGCCCTGGGACACTGAATTTAGAGAACTCTGATAACTCTTGGAAGGTTTCAGCAGCATAGAAGAAGTGATAATTAAACCTAGTTAGAAAAAATAGCTTGTTCACATGGGAAGCTACCAGATGGCAGATGGTGGTAGGCTGTTTCCTGTCCTGCCCTATTATTCCCTCCACCCATTTGGAGGTCTCCCCAAAAGCTCTTTCACAGAAGTTTGTCTGAGTCTAGACCTCTCCGTTTTTATGGGATGCCTTACCCTCCCTCCCTCCCCACTCTTCATGCTGCTTACCCTGGGTGCTGTTTGTGGTACTTGCCTAAGGCCCAAAACTTCCTCTTCCAGGCATGTGCTATAAGATCACACCTGCAAATGGAGTCAGTCTTATAAAATCACATGCCAAAATATAGTCAAGTTCCTTGTGTTAGGTCCTGGGGCAATCCAAGAAATCATTGCCCGCAATGATTCTTTTCTGGCTGCTCTAAAATGACATTTTGCTTTTGAACTGAGAGCATCTGAGACTTGGGAATATTCCCCTTCCCCCTTTTGGCCCTGCTGCTTCTTGTTGAGGTCTTGTTAACATTCAATTTTCCCCCTCATGTTGGAGAAAAGGATGTTACTCTCAATATTCCAAAACCTATATCAAGGTATGAGCTCACGAACAGGCTGCCTGGAAGCACAAAGCAGACATACTCTATTAAATCTTCCAAATGAAAATTGGATGTAGATAAATGATCACAATGAACACTGGTTTATCCAGCATTATATCAATTGGGACTCTATTCACCAGTACTTCTGTGTAGCTGTAGTACAGTAATAATTAAGAATAAGGCCTGGACCTATGATCTCATTATCTAGGACCTCTGAGGTGAAATAAGGTGAGATAAGTGGCACCAGTAGACAGAGTGCTGGGCCAGGAGTCAGGAAGACCTGAGTTCAAATGTTACTTCAGGCACTTGCTAGCTGCGTGACTCTAGGCAAGTGATTTAACCCTGTTTGTCTGTTTCCTCACGTGTAAAATGGACTAGAGAAGGAAACGGGGTCATGAAGAGTCAGATAGGACTGAAATGACTGAATAACAAAAACCAAGATGAGGAAACTTCTTCCAAAGCATATTGACACCTTCTCTACAATTCCTAGGCTTGGAGAATTTTTTAGAGCACTGAGTGCTGAGAGCCTGGGATCACACAAGTATTATGTGCCAGAGACAGAATTTGAGCACAGTGTAGCACAGATAGATTTTGCTGGCTCTGGAGTCAATTCTCTAACTTTCTACAATCTTAATTAATGTTTGTAATGAATATTCCAAGGATTTAAGAAGGTGAACTACAGAAGTGTTTTTTAAATTGATTTCTTTGGAGGGGGAGGGGGTCAGGGTTAAGTTACTTGTCCGGGGCCACACAACTAGTACAGTATCTGAGACTGGATTTGAACCAAGGTCTTTCTGACTCTAGGGTCTATTATACCACCTAGCTTCCCCTTGAATTAATTAGTAAAGGATGACTCAGGGTTAGTCAACTTTTAGTGTTATGTTTCGTTCTTTGAAAATGAGGAAGCCATGTATGGTGTTTATTGAAATTCTACCAACAAGAATCTATCCTTTTCTGGACATTCCAAATGGCAGATAGATGACTATTTTTTACTATGTCCTTACCATAAGACATGCAAAATGATCAAATGTATGTATATCTCATTCCAGTTACATAACTACCTATGTGATATAATGGAATGAATACTAGATGGGGATACAAGAAACTTGGGTTTTCATGCTGGTACTGACATTAATAGACTATGTAACCTTGATTAAATCATTGTCTCTGGGTCTCCATTTCCTCCCCTGTATGAGAAGATTAGCTTGGATGATAGCTAAAATCCCTTCCAACTTAGAAATGCAACATTGCTATAATATGATATGATCTTAGGATAATGCATTCAAATATTTTAATGAATCTGTCATTTCATTGATGTAAAGATTCCCTTTAATGATTCAGCTCTCTATTCATCCATGACTGCTCATCCTTACACATACCTTGCTCATGTCCCATAGGTTTACCAGAGGCCAGCTACCCAACATTTTGGAGCCTTTCCTTCCTTCCTTCCTTCCTTCCTTCCTTCCTTCCTTCCTTCCTTCCTTCCTTCCTTCCTTCCTTCCTTCCTTCCTTCCTCCTTTTTTTTCTCTCTCTTCCTTCCAAAATTGTGAGGATAGCACCTATTGGAGTTAAAATATAAACAAAGACAACCACAGGTGATTTCTTTCTACAAAGCTAAAATCAGAATATAATTCTGGACAACTCTTTAACAAGACAGGAGTGTTGTTGCTCTAGTCAGAAAAAGCCAGTTAAAAGTCTCACATTTGCTTTGGCGTGATCTCTTTAAAATGGGCTTGAATAACAACTTAGTAGTTGTTTTGGAAAAACCAGAAGAATGTCATGATTCTGTGTCATGCCACACACTAGAAAGAATGAGTCTGTTAGGAATGAGTGACACAGTTCTCTGCATGGAGAATTTAAATGACCTCCTTTATAAAAATATCTAATTCCAGTAGAATACTGAAATTAATGACGATTATTGTGGCTTGGATGACACCGGAGGCAATTTTTTTGTTATTGTATTTAATCACCTTCTTTGGTAATAGACTCCAGTGGTAAGAGGTATTGACTAGGAGTTCAGCCTCCTAAGTTGAAATCATGACTCTAACTCTGATTGGTGGCCAAGCCTTCTCTGTGAACCAGTTATTCCATGAATAAAATTTTCCAGGGTGGTCTATTTCAAAACTGTTTGGCTTAAGAAAGTGTTTCCCAATATTTTCCGGTTCATGAGAAGGGAAGGGAGGAAAGGAAATAGGCATTTATTAAGTACCTACTATGTGTACTATGGGCCAAGCACCAAGCTGAGTAAACTCTTACAAATATCTCACTTGAATCTCACAACAACCCTGTGAGGTCAGCACTATTATTATCACCGTTTTACAGTTGAGGAAATTGGGACAGAGATTAAGTGACTTGACTGGGGTCAATAAGTTAATAAGTGTCTGAGGCTGGATTTGAATTCAAGTTTTCCAGGCTTAGCACTCAATCCATTGTGCCACCATTGCTGCCTTTTATAGGCTGAAGAAATTTGTGGAATCACCTGGGGGAGTTATGTGGCTCATTTTATTCAGTGATCCAGGCACTTGTTAACCCAAACCCTACAGTCCTAATAGCTACTACTAACCTCCAACCCTCCCCCGAGTGTCATGGCTACCATCTTTTTCCCACACCCATTCCCTATAGAACAAGGACATAGACTATCATAATATACCTAAATGACTATCAAAATATACCCAAATCACAGAACATTTTGGTGTTATCAATAATTTTATTTCTTCAACATTAAATATTGGGGAAGAGAGAGGTGGTTTAGAGGGAAAGAGTCAAAAAGAAGTTTAGGAAACCTGGGATCTAGTTCCTTAGCAAGATTTGGACATCTTTCACCATGCAGGCAAAATTCTATGACATTAGGTCTCTAGGAGAGTTTCCAGAAGAGGTGGGCCCCTTGTATAGTCTCATTGCCCCATTATAGAAAAGTATAAAAAGTTCCTGTTAGTCTATATACCATGTGACCCATATCTGACCCATTTCTAGGGAAGTCTGGTGTAAACCTGAGTATGTCACTTAACCTCAACTTCCTCTCATGGAAAACAGAAATTCTTCCTAGATACGTAGAAGGGACTATTTCTGTGGAATTTTTTGTCAACTTTTAGAAGGATATGTAAACTTTCCTCAGAGGGAAAGTATGAAGCAAAGTCTTTTTCTGTCATTAAGCAAATGTTTTAAGCATAACTTTTTGTTTCCTTTAATCCATTTTAAATTATAATCTTGACAATTCTTAACGTACATGAACATGTCCATATGCAAAGGACAGAGAGGATTGTTTATGAAGCTACAGATCTCCTATGTACAGCTTATTTTTTAAAGCATACATCAAATTTAATATGATAGTATTAACACTGCCCCTCTTGCCTACCTCCCCTTCTGAACTTCCTTCTGCTCTCTTCTGTGTATTCTTAAAATGTTTTGTTAATGTTCTTCCTTCCTTCCTTCCTTCCTTCCTTCCTTCCTTCCTTCCTTCCTTCCTTCCTTCCTTCCTTCCTTCCTTCCTTCTTTCCTTCCTTCCTTCCTTCTTTCCTTCTTTCCTTCCTTCCTTCCTTCCTTCCTTCCTTCCTTCCTTCCTTCCTTCCTTCCTTCCTTCCTTCCTTCCTTTCCTTTCCTTTCCTTTAAAAACTTTTTCATGACTCTTACTATTCCTCTGTTCTATCATGTAAATTCTCTTTTCCCCAAATAAAATAACCTCTCTTCTAACAAGTAAATAGTCAAGCAAAATAAAGCTGTGCCTTATTGATTGTTTAAAACAATAAAGATAATAGACATGTATATGTGTGTGTATATCTTTTTTTCTGTACCCTTTGCCAAGATGTGAGAATCATTTCATCATCAGTTTTATAGAGTAGTGATTATTCTTGCATTGATTAAAATTTTTAATTATTTCAAAGTTATTTTCCTTTACAATGTTGTTGTTCAAGAATTTCAGTCACGTCTGACTCTGTGACTGCATTTGGGATTTTCTTAGCAAAATTGGTTTACCATTTCCTTCTCTGGCTCATTTTACAGATGAGGATACTGAGGCAAACAGGTTTCAGTAACTTGCCCAGGGCCACACAGATACTAAATTTCTAAAGTGAATTTGAATTCAGAAAGATGAGTCTTCCTGACTCCAGCCTTATGGAGTCCACAGTGCTATCCACTGTGTCATCTAGCTGCCATTACAATGTTGTAGTCAATGTATTACTATTTCTCCTGGTTCTACTCATCTCAGTTTTCATCTATTTATATGTCTTTCCACGTGTCTCTGAATCTGTCCCTTTCCTCAATTCTTACAGAACAATAATCTTCCCTAATACTAGAATGCATAATGTGTTCAGTCATTCCCAGATGATGAGCACCTCCTCTGTTTACAGTTCTTTAGGCTAAGACCCATTCGATTTATCACTTAATTCTTTTTTGTTGAGAGCTTCTATACATGAATTTTCTAATTATTCAAAATAGTGGGGGGGGGAAATTGAATTAACATGTAGTTAGAATATTAAGCTTTGTGGAATGTGAATGAAAACTATAGGGACTTATAATGCATATTTGGGGGTCATTTCTCAGGGACATGGTGAATAGTAAGTATCCTTCTTTGGCAAAGCCCTTATAGGCCCTTAGAGTTGACCTACAAGGAAAAACTACTTTTAGATGGAAAAAGGTTTTTTGTACATTTATGAAAGCAAGACTATTGAACCACATGTGAGAAGGTCCACTCTGACTTGTTTTTTCAGTAAAGAAGACGGAATTACACTGAGCCATTCCTACTCTCTCACTCAATCTCTGTGGAGAATAGCATTTAAGACAGCTTTTCCTAAATTCTATCCTATACAATCATAGCCATTGTTTATATCCCTAAAAATCACAGAACATTTTGGTGTTATCAATCATTTTATTTCTTCAACATTAAATATGAAATTATCTATAAATTTAAAAACATTTGGGTGGTTGAGTGATGATAGTGTTGAACCTGAAGTGAAGAAGACTCATCTTCCTGAGTTCACATCTGGCCTTGGACACTTACTAGTTGTATGACCTTGGGCATGTCAATTAACTTGTTTCCTCATTTCCTTATCTATAAAATGAGAAGGAAATAGCAAGGCTCTCCAGTATCTTTGCTAAGAAAACCCTTAATGGGGTCGCAGGATACATAGCTAAAAATGACTGAATGACAAAAAATGTAGTATAGTGTATAGAGTGCTGGATTTAGTGTCAAAAAGACCTGAGTTCAAATCTTGTCTCAGACACTTGTATACAGTAAATGTGTAGGATAAATAAGGGGAAATCTCAGAGGGAAGGCACTAAGATTAAGTAAGACTAAGCTTCTTATAGAAGGTGAGGAAGCCAGGGGATTTGAGGAGAGATGCAGATAGAGAGATTTCCAGGCATGTGGGACTCTGAGTGAAAACCCTTAGCCTGAAGACAGATTGTCTTGTGTGAGGAACAGCAAGGAGATCGGTGTCGCTGTATCATAGAATACTTGTTGGAGGGGGGACAAAGGTGTCAAAAGACTAGATAGAAAGATAGGCAGGAGCAGGTTATGAAGGACTCTGAAAAACAAATAGGAGAATTTATATCTGATCCCAGAGTGGGGTGGGGTGATTAGGTCATTTTAAAAAAATCAATTTGGCATCGGAGTGGAGGATAGATTGGTGTGGTGAGAGATATTAACCTTCATATGCTCGTCTTCCTCCTTATTATTGCCTTCGGGGCTGTTAATCTTCCATAGAAGGGAAAATAACACTCCCTCTTCCAGCAGGGAGAATGGGGTTGTCCGGAAGGAAAAAAGGCTTTGGTTGCTTTTTCCACCCACCTCCAAGGCTTACAGAAAAAGCTTAGTTTGACTCAGCTTTGAACATGGAGCAAACACTTAATCTGGCCCATTCTGAGGATGTTTCAGTGTGTTTGTCCCATGGTTCAGCCCGGATCCACTTAGGCTCAGAAAGCGAAAACAAAACAAAAGCCTAGCCATAGCTTGCTGTTGAGTCAGAAGCTGGGGACAAATCAGAAAAATAAACATCTCTGAGGCAAGCCTCTTCCCATCATTTGAAACTTCTGGATTGTGAGGCTGCCAAATCATTCTCTTTTCCTGGAACACAAGACCGGAGGCAGGAAATCAGCAATTCACTAGGCCTGTTCTTAACCCAAACTTGATAGAGAGTTTAGACATCCAGGCTGACCTGGGTCTCCTTTCCCATTCAAAGGATGTATTCATATTGTTGTGTCTGAAAGGAGTAGATAATGTACCCTGGAGGTGAAATCTTTCTTTGAAATCATGTTCAAAACGAATGTCCATGCCAAATTTCCAACTCCCCCCCCCCAAAAACAAACAAAATCCAACAGCATAAAACTTTTTATCATCTACTTATATAGTTTGTACTTTTTCTTATTTTGACTTTCCACCTTTGCCCTCTTTAATGTGTATGGATTAATAATAGGGCTGTTTACCTCCCAGACCTATTCTAGGCAAAACCGGGTCTCAATGCCCTTAGCCATTCCTTCTAGCTCCTCCCCTATCCAGCTACTCTCCAAATACCACACCCCACCCCACCCCCTCCACCGGTCACGTCTCAAATCCTTCTTCACTTTGTAATTTCAAATAACAGATAGCTTTAAATTTTATCTCTCCATTGGGAGATTTGCATTTTACCAAGATGAAGGAATTAATCTAAGAGAATAAAACCATGAAGGTAGAATTTTAAACACTGGACAGGGCAAGAGGAAAGATTTTAGTGGGAGCATTGGGGACTTCCTAGCACCTATGAATTCATATCAAATGAGACCTTCTACTCTGCCAGTGCTGGTCCTGAGTGTCTTGTCCTTTATTGTCCACAATAAGAGGCCATCCATCCAGTAAGAGGCTGCCCATCTTACCTTTGTCTCAATTCTTCCCTTCCAACCCTAATGGAAATACTTTCTCTAGTTGTAGAATGGAGAAAATTCTTATACCCTGTGTAGAAGCATAAAATCCTCCACAACGGAAAGAGCGTTTCTATGGATTTCCACTATTCCAGTCTTTAGTCTCAGGGAGGACAAAGAAGTGGGTAGCTAGAGAACTGGATTGATTTCTAACTCTGTACACTGCGGGGGTTCTATAAATGTGTTGTATTTCCAGAGGTAACTGGGACACTGAGCTGTGTTTACGGCTAGGCAGCAGCTTTGGAAAATGGCCCTGAAGACTGAACCAGCCTCTCTCCCATGCTGGAGCTGGCTAGAAGGGCATAAAGAAACTAGAGATGGTGGGCCCAATATGCTGGTGTTTCATAAGCTTGTCCATCACAGGGCCACTTGAAGAGCTGGTTATACTTAAAGTAGAGAAGAGTTGATTGTAGCCTAGCAGGGCTATTTGGCAAGTCTAGTGCTGTTGGCTGGCTTTTTCTGTGTATCTAGGTTTGTGTTTATCCCTTCAAAAGTCTTCTATTCTGGGCTATGTGGCAAACTACCCAAAACCTTGGACACAGGGTTTGAAAAGTTTGGCCCTGACAAATCTGTGTCACTGGGTTTCAAACAGCTTGGTCCTTAACTATACATACTTTCTGAACTTTTCCCTATTCTTCTAGGCGAGATTTTGTGAAGGATTGAAACAATCCTTTGCTGTCGGAGAATACAGAACTCTGACACATTGACAAAGTGGGGCTAAGTGAATTAAATTAAGACAGTTAATTAAGACAACCTTTGGTTCTGGACAGACAAATCCAGTGACTTCATTGTGATGTCAGGGGGAAATCTTTCTGGAGATCCAACAAAGGCCTTGAAGCTAAATTTTAAAAAATCTCCAGGCCCTTTCACAGGATGGCTCAAGCCCGGGGAATATTACCATATTGTTGCAAATATAGACTTCCCTTCCAATACTGGCCATTCCTCTAAAATGAGATCTCCTTGAAATGAAGAAAGTGTGTGTGTGTGTGTGGAGAGGCAGCTAGGTTGCATAGTAGATAAAACAGGTGTCCTGGAGTCAAGAAGACCAAAATTCAAATACTATCTGTGTTAACCTGGACAAGCCACTTTATTCCTCATCTCTCATCTGTAAAATAATAGCACCTACATACATGTACATATATATGTATACATATATAAATGTACATATGAATATATATGGTGTTTAAAAAATTCCCAGAGTGCATATAAATGTATATCATGTATGTACATATAGAGCATATATTCATGTTATATACACAAGATGGCCCAAAAGTAAGTATACATATGTATACATCTATGTACTTACAGATGCATTTATATATATATACACACATATGTATTATAGATACACACTGTATATATGATATTACCAAAGTCTTAGTACAGTTAAGAGATAGAAATAGGAAGAATGTACTTACCCTGCACACCTTCTGTCTATATTACTTATCTAAATCTCTGTGTGTATGGGTAGGAATTAGGTAGTGTAGGTATATGTGTATATATATATGTATACATATATGCACACACATATGCATTTACATATATATTTGTGTGTACATAGATATATGGATATGCATAATATATAGACACACACCTATACATGTATATACATACAGACAGACACACACATATATATAATATACATATATATATATATATTTGCACAATACATATACATAGAGCTTTATACTGAAAAAAATGGCACTTCTAGACTTGGGTTTTATGTAAGCCATATCTGTACTGGGGGTGGGTAGATGGGAACTGCAGACTATATTTGGATGCATGCAGCATTGAAAAAACTGACAACATGGTTTTCTTGAGTTCACCATTTCTGTCATCAGAAAGCATTGGTTGTGAACAATGGTTCCAGATCCTCTTTTTATTGGAATGAGGAAGATATGTTTTGTATTTCCTAACTTTGACACTTATTAACTGTTAACTGGGAAAGTTTTCTAATGATGCGACCAAAGTCAGGGCTTAGACAGTATACTCTAATTAGGGTCTTTTGGTGATGCACATAAGGCCAGCTCCCTAAAGACCCCATGGAGTTACATTTAAAAGATTTGTGTCTGAGACCCTGACTGCGACCAGGCCTTTTGCCCCCAAACTTCAGATACTTAAAAAAGACAAGTCTTTCATTCGATTTTCCATTCCTGTGTTGGCCCCAAGGTACAGCAGATTCAAGACAATAATTTACAAAACCTAGGTGTTTGAAGGCCTGCTCTGATTTGCATCCTCTTTGTTAATGCCTTTAAAACGTTAACTGACTTCCAAAAACCTGTTGGATTTCCCAAGACTTTTTGGTGCCTAGAAATCAGAAAACTTAATTGTATCTGAGTTACTTCCAGGATGTAGCAGACCATTGTAATAATAGAACTATGATACTATCCCAGGATGTGAAAAACTAAGCCTATTGATGAGAACACTTGAATCGTTGTCCTTTGGATCTTTAAAAGTCTTGTTCTTATCATCATTAGAGTTCATGGTTTTTCCCTGAACTACCCACATGGCCTGGTCACTTCTTTATTCACATCTCCCATTGTGCTTAGTGCTGGACACTGAGCACCCCAACAGTCTCATCTATTTGAGTCTCAGGTTTCTTGTATGTGAAAAGGAGATAGTTGCAGGAGCAGCAGCAATAACACTAATGCTGTAAAGTACTTTATAAACAAATGCAACTGCGGCTTTGTTTTACTTATGTCCGGATCACCTAACATGGAGGCCCACCATGTGGAAGACACCAACAACCAGCTTCTGGAAGAAGACATTCTGTGTGTTCCCCTGCCAGGTGAATGAGTAGACTCTTCCTACTGACTGCATAGTCATAACTGGCTGTAAATTGAAAACTATAAGACAGGAGCAGTCATGCTCCCTTTCCCTCTGTATCCAGAGAGCATGAAGCTCCAGGTTTACCCACAGCATGGAAGCAGGCACAATGAACTGAGCTGGTGAGGAGAAGGCCTATTTTTCCTTTTCTCCCCTTTTATACTGTGGCCCTAAATTGAACTTGGGGTTTTGTTTTGGGTCTAGTTTTTTTTTTTTGCCTTTTTCAGTTCTAAGTGCAGGTTGTAGAATAACTTTGGATTTGAGCAATGGCAACTTTGGAGGCAAGATTCCATACTGATTGTATAGCCAGCCAGTCAGTCTATCCAGCAGGTGAGCTTTGAACTTGGAATATGGAACTGTGGTATATAAAAATTGAGCTAAACTGTGAGCCTAAATTCTTTCTCCACCCAGATTGTGAGGTAGTACAATATGGGGAGGATTCCTTCCAGGTGTTGGAAGGAGGTTTTTATGGTTTTTCTTCCTATTCCTTTGAAGCAAATATTTCTTTGTAAAAGATTATTATGTAAAAAGACTATGAGGTGGTTAAAAGAGCCTCCTACAATTGAGAGAACATCATTGGTGGAGGCTGGAACCAATGGCAGAGAGACTAGGAACCTTCAATCCCCCCTAAACGTGCCAGAGAGCCTTGAGGGAGGAGTGCAATGTAACATACCTGGCCTTCAGGCAATGGGGGCCAGCATAGTCAAAGTTACACAAGTAATTATTATTACTTCATACGTGCCAAATATTTGTTTTTGTTTTGCTTTGTTTTGACGATGAAACCTGGAATCTAAAAGGCAAATGTCCCTCATCAGGGAGGGGCTTGAAACATGACTCAAAACCCTGAGGCTCAGAGGTGGATAAAGCAAGAGGAAGGACAAAGAAAATAATAATTACTCATATTTATATAATGTTCTGAGGTTTGGAAAGTGTTTTCCTCTCAGTAACCCTGTGAAGTAGGCAGTATCCCACGTAGATATGGAGAAGCCAGAGTTCTGAGATTTTAAGTGAATCATGCATGATTACCCAGGCAGTAAGTGTCTGAGACAAGATTCCATTGTGAATATCTGGGCTTCAGGCCCATCCCTCTTCATGCTATGCAACACTGTCCTGCAGAGAAGGTGTCCATTGTTGACTAGGAGAAGGGTGTGTGCATTGTTGCTCTATTAATGAGTTGGGAGCAAGGCAGACCCATAAGACAAAACTTGTGGAAAGGCCCAGAGGGTGCAGGTTTGAACAAGAAGATCTGTTGAAGAAATGATAAATCAGACATCGGCCTAGGGTCATGGAGTAGATAAATCGGCCTCATGATTTAACAGTAATATCAACTGGATCATTTCAAGTCACTCACAGCAGAAAGGAATAGTTAGATGTAAGTGAGAACTGCCAAGGCTTGAGTGTCAAGAGCTCCAGAAAAGAAAACTGTGGGCAAGTGTATCTCATGGGAGGCCTAGAGAACTGGGTGCTGATTAAAGCTCTGGTATACATCCTACCCCAAGCTAAGGGGTGGTTAAGTCTATTAATGGAATCTATTGACTAAAAGCAGAATTGATATCACCTCTAGCTCAGGTTGTGGACAGGATGACTCTTAAGATTTGGAAAGATCTGAGGGAAAAAAATAAAGAACTGAGAAGGAATAAGAGGCATAGCGAATTTACAGTGCATTTATAGGTCTATAGCAGACTTATAGGGCAGCTGGGTGGCACAGAGGTTAGAGCGCCAGGCCCGGAGTCAGGAAGACTCATCTTCCTGAGATCAAATCTGATCTCATACACTACTAGCTGTGTGACCTGGGGCCAGTTACTTACCCCTGTTTGCCTCAGTTTCCTCATCTGTAAAATGAGCTGGAGAAGGAAATGGCAAATCACTCAGCTATCTTTGCCAAGAAATGGGTAGTGAAGAATCAGACATGACTGAAATGGCTAAACGACAACAGCAGAAATCTACAGTGCCCTGCCCATGGATTTGGGTGTGACATCACACAAAGGATTACCAGGGTGCCGCCATTACCTACAGTCTCTTTAGTATAGGAACTTATAATTCTGCGGAGTTGTGGATTGTAATGAAAGGGCTAGGGAGAATTATGTTTTCATAAACTCATGTCTCTCCCTCAAACCTGATCGTTCTCTTTGCTTCCTTATATCTGGAGATGACACGAGCTTCTTCTCAGTTACCCAAACTCAAAATCTCACAGCTCCTTTTGACTTTTTGCTCCCCATACCTCCTGCCTCTAATCAGTTACCAAACTTGTCTTGTTAAGTCTGCTTTCATCTTTTTCATTTATTTCCCTACCTCTCTTCATCCAACCACCCATGTTTAGGCCTCCAACACGTCTTGCTTGGGTTCACCTATTATAAGGCCTCCAGATTAGTCTCCCTGCTTTTAGTCTCCCTCTTCATTTTATATCTCATAGGACTGCAGCTTTAGAGTTTGAAGAGGCCGTTGAGTTCGGTCCCTTAATTTTACAGGTAAGGAAACTGAGGCACAAAGCTATTAAGTGCTTTGTTCATGGTAATACAGAATGTCTAAGGTGAGATTTGAACCTGTCTTCCTGACGTAAAGTCCAGTGCCCTAGGAGAATGCTGCCTTTAGTCACATAATTGCCAAGTTATTTCCCTAATACAGGGTCTTAACATGACCCTCACCTACTAAAAAATATTTAATGGGTTCTCTATTCAAAGTCTTTGGCCTGGGATTTAAGGGCCTATACCATCTGGCTCCAGTTTATCTTTCCAATCTTATTTCATGTTACTTCCTCTCATATAATTTATGAATCAGCCTAACTATTGTTGCTGTTTGTCCTTTATCACCCTATAATGCCACTGATCTTCTTTGCAAATATCTTGACTTGTGTGTGAATCGGATTTAAGTGAGGGAGAGTTACTCAAAGTCATCAGCCTCAATCTCTCTTTTAAAGTTATTGAAGTCCAGTGCAGGACAAAAGCCAGGATGACTAGTGATAGTCCGGATGCAGTGGACGACCTTGACATCTTCAATGTTTGACCAAACTCTAAGTGCTCCACAGCACCTGCTTCAGTTTACCTTCATGGCAATCGGAACAATAGTTTCCATTTGTCCTTTCTGCTGGGGGAAGTCTTTACACACTGTATGATCAAAACCACATTCATATGGGCATGATTTTTCTAAATACAGGTAAAGATTTTTCTAAATACAGGTACAAAAGACAATTAATACTACAATTAATATAAGCTGACTAAACTAGGTTGAGGGGTAGCTGACCGATCAGGCCAAAAACCCCTCAGTGAGTCAGTGGGGTATCTACCCCAAACATGTGAAGAATTCCCATTGGCAGAACAGGAAGAAAAGAACAATTTGTTCCCACAACCATGGATGAAGAGGCAGAGAAATTCAAAGAACTTGACACATCATTCCCCACCAACTCAACATAAAATTTTATATTTGATAACCTTTATACGAATGTGGGCACAAAGAAGTACAGTGAAAAAAATGTTAGGAAATATGATTTGAACTGGAAAAATGAAAGAGGCTGAAGCCCTCTAAAATGCTTATATGTAATGAATATTTTCTACCAGAAAAGAGTTTGGAGGAGCTAGATCTGATGAACAACAAACATCATCACACACACACAAAATGTGAACTATACTGTATTTGGTCAGACGAGAAACAACAGGATATTGATGTGGGAGGCATATCAGAATCAGCTGTTTGTTTGTTGGCCAGTGATTAGAGAGGTCAAAATCAACATCAAATTAGAAGAAAGGCTGAAGAAGGGCAGAACTCTGCCCACCCCTTCCCCTGTGCTCTCTGGATTTTCTATTCCATGATGAACAAATTTCTTTTTATCTACTTGTACTTGATTCTTCCAGATGCTACTACATCCCAGGTCATTTTCTCCACTTCTTCTCACACTCCCTGACATACAATCAGAAAGAGAGAGAGAGACAGAGAGAGAGACAGAGAGAGAGAGACAGAGAGACAGAGACAGAGACAGAGACAGAGAGACAGAGAGACAGAGAGAGAGAGAGAGAGAGAGAGAGAGAGAGAGGGAGAGAGAAAGAGAGAGAGAGAGAGAGAGAGAGAGAGTCAGTCAGTCAGTCAGTCAGTCAATATTCATTTCTCCCATTGGCATTGCCAGACACTTCCTTTACCGTCATCAGTCATCAACCTATTCTCTTTTGAAGTTCATTCTCTCAAAACTTTCATTCCATATAGATCAAGATGGATGCTTTCTTTATTTTTCAGTCAAAGAAAAGTAAAGTTTATTGAAAGTTCATTAAAAACTCACCAAGGGGGGTGGAGCCAAGATGGCGGCACAGAAGCAGCAAAGTCTCTCAGCTCCCACACAGCCACCCCAAACACCCACAAAATACAACTCTAAACAAATTTCAGGGCTCCCAAACTCACAAAAATACAAAAAACACATCTCCCAAGGAAGGCAGCTCAGCAGGAGGGGCTCATCCAAGCAGGCTGGGAGCAGAGGCCAGCCCAGCCCAAAACCAAAACCACGGCCAGGCTCCAGGGCAGTCGGGAGGAGCCAAGCCACAGCTTGAGTGTACCAGACAGCAGATCTGCAGCACCTGGAGCAATCTTCACATCATATTGGGTAGACTTTTAAGGAGCCTAGGTATCTGTGATGCTTGCATTGGGCAAGAAGGCCAGAGCAAGTCTGACACAGAGTAAGTCTGTGCTAGGTCATTCTATGGTGCTTTCACAAGATGGATCCTTTCTACTGGCCCATAGGTCATTCTTTTTCCTTTGTCAAGGCATTCAGTTTCACTCTCTTCCTCTTTTCTCCAACTACTGCTCTTATACTAGGGCATATCAACATTCAAATTGATTCTCCCTCAAATACTCCAGTTTCCCCAGTTCCCCAATTTGCTCCCAAGATCTATTCCTCTACTCTTTCTCAGGCACGCATAGAAATGATCATATGCTGGATCATACCATTACCTACAAGTGTTTCATTTCCTTGACCAAAAATTCCGACATTTCTGTATCTAACCATAATTCCCTATTGTTTCCTGTGCCTCAGTCCTTCTAAATCTATTCCTTTTCCTCCCTCAACCTTCAATCCTTCCACCATTCAATTTTTTCTAAGGCCATTATTCATTCTCTGACTTCACTTTTCACCCTTCGCAATTACAAACTATGTAGTTAACCAGTTAGATGCCAATTGATTTTGAATCTCTCACATTTCTGTCCTATTATCATTCATTCTTTGCCAAAGCCCAAACCTGAATAATTTCCATCATATACCTTCCTCACCTCTATGCATATACTACTGAATGGAGTTGACAGAAATCACACAACTATCCTGAATTTATTTACTATAATACAGTGTCAAATAATTTCAACTGGGCCCTCCCCGCAACAAGGCTGCCATTTTATCATTCCCTAATTCATTCCTTTTCTCACTCTCCAAAAAAGCTATTCCAAACTTTCCTCAAGTCTCCCATACCTTCTCTCCTCTTACCCTTTGAACTGGCTTCTTCTTTTACTGAGATCACTTGCCATTAGCTCTTTCTTCAGTTCTCTTCTTGTCAAAACTCCTTGATCTCATCATCCACTTCCTCTTTATTTCCTACAGTCTCTGATAATCCAGTAGTCCTCTTAGCCAAGGTCAGCATCTGTATCTGGCCCTTAATCTCATCCATTCCTGTCTTATGTAGATTTCCCATTCCTGTCTTATGTAGATTTCCCTTTTTTTTTAAATCTTCAAATGTTTCCTATCTACTCTTTCCTTTCCTACAGCCTACAGACATGCCCAAGTCTCCTCTATTCTTAAAAATCCTTTACTAGACCGTACCATCTTAAATGATTGTTGTATAGCACTCCCCACTTTCTAAGCCAAAGTTCTATCAAAAGCTGTCTAGACTTGTAGCCCCATTTCCTTTAATTTTACTCCTCAACTGTTTGCAATCCAACTTCTGAATTCTTCATCCCACTGAAATTGTTTTCTCCAAAATTATCAACAAATTTTTAATTGTTAAATTTACATACACACGCACACACACACACACACACACACACACACACACCTCTCCATCCCCAGTTTCTTTCCTTATTTTGTGTCCCATGTCACCAACTGTATTTCAAACCAAATGTTCCAAAATATCTCAAATAAAGTGTAACCAAAACTAGAAATTATTATCTCCCCCCACAAATGTATTCTTCTATCATGCTTCCTTATTTCTGCTGAATCCAGCACAATTCTTCAGGTCTTGTAGGTTTGTAACCTTGAAGTTATCATCAAATCCTCCCTCTCCCTCAGCTCAAGTATCTAATCAGTTGCCAAATCTTTCTGTTCCTGCCTTTGTAGCACCTCTCAATGGAATTCCTCTCTACTCACTTAACCACCATCTAACTTCAGGTCCTCATTACTTCTTGCCTTGACTGTTGCAATGGTTTCCCAATTGCCCTCCTTGCCTTACCTCTTTCTTATTCCAATACATTCTCCATGTAAGAGTTAAAGTAATTGGGAAAAGTTCTCCGGCTTTTAAAGCATCTCAACCTCCCTTTCTCTCTTTATTATAGAGTAGTCCCCTTCCTGAACTATCTATGGTACAGCCAAATTGGCCTTTTGTTTCTCATATATGGCATCCCAGCTTTCATTTTTGTACTTTTACACTGGCTGTCTTCCAGGTCAGTAATTCACTCTCCCCTCATAAAATTCCATCTTTCAGATGCAACTCAAACACCACTTTCTACATAATTTCTTTCCTGATCTATCAAGTGCTGGCAGTGCTCTCTTATGAGCTAGCTTGTATTCAGATGCCTTGCATATATTTTTCATTTATTCTACATAGTTTTATGTGCATAATTGCATGTTATACATATATGTTGTTTTCCGTGATGGAATTTTAAGCTCCTTGAGAGAAGGAATTTTTCATTTTGGGGAGGGGTCTTTGTATCCCCAGAATTTAGCACAGTGTTGGTACATAGTTGGTATCTAATAATAACTTTTGATCGTTAGATTGAAGAAGACACTATGAACAGCTCTAATAGCTTCAACTGAACCTGTTTAAATGAGCCATCTGTATTGGAAAAATGGGAAAGGTCAAAGGGCAAAGATTGAACTTGATTGCTACCAATTGCAACAAAGGTTTCAATGACATAAAGCCACAATGAGTAGGCAAAAACAAGTCCCGAAATTGCCTTAGCAAGTAAACAAGTGATTGCTTTGTCAAGTAGAGAAAAGATGATGGAGGGCAACAAACTCATTTGTAAAATCTCTGCTGGAGGAGCATAGTGGAAGAGTGCAAGCAGTATCACAATTATAAACAGTGAAAACCAGAGGCAGAAAAAAATGTCTATGAAAAGTTTGTCAAAAGTTCTAGTTGAGGTGACCGCGGGTGGGAGCGGGGCCACGCGTGGGAGGGCAGCTGAGGAGGGAAAGGCAGCCGAGTGGGTTTGGGCGGTGCGCCAGAGCGAGGGAGCCTTGGGAGCACGAGGACTTGAAAAGCAACGCTAGAGCATGTGCGGCCTAACGTCCTGCCACTTACCCGGAGACGCGGTGAGGAGGGCATGTCAGTACATTGACAGCTACGGGCAGGAACAGCTGCCAGACTGGAAGGATGAGCACAAGTACTTCCCTTCCTACAACAAGAGCCCCCAGTCCAATAGCCCGGTGCTCTTATCTCGATTACATTTTGAAAAGGATGCTGACCCTTCTGAACGGGTAATCGCTGCAATGCGCTGGGGTCTGATCCCATCTTGGTTCAGAGAGCCTGATGCTTCCAAGATCCAATTCAACACTAGCAACTGTCGAAGTGAAACCATGATGGAGAGACAGTCATATAAGGTGCCCCTGGAAAAGGGCAGGCCATGTGTGGTGCTGGCGGATGGGTTTTTTGAGTGGCAGCAGTTTGGGGGGGGGGGAAAGCAACCTTCTTTCATCTACTTTCCCCAAATCAAGA
>CM053598.1:113540437-113556166 GCA_028646575.1 Pseudocheirus occidentalis | reverse complement strand
TCCCATTCCATGCTTTGATCCTTTTTGTCCCCCCAAAAGGATTCTAGAGTTTGGTTACTGGTCTTAGTTTGCTTCCTTTTCCTACTCATGATGCCAGTAAATTATTTGTGTTTTTGGCTCTGTGGAACTCTGCTTCCAGAGGGGTAAGCTCTGTCCCAAATCGCTAGGGTTTTCACAGCTGCTGGAGCTATTAAGGGGCTGTTGCTGCCCCCACCAGCTTTGGCTCTCTGAAAATGCACCCCAGGACTACTACCCAAGACCATGATCTTGATCTAGGCTACTCAACACAAGAGCACTTGGCCTCTGAACAATTGCTTGATCCCCCTGCAGTCTGTAGGCCAGGAGCTCTGAAGCAATGAGGTGGAGGCAGCTGCCACTTCAGTTGCTTCCTTGCCCTGGGGGCAGTTTGGCTGGACCACTTTTCTCCACCAGATTTAGCTGAATTCCACTGACCTTTCTCTTAGTCCTGATTTCTCCTGGCTTGATAAATGTGGAAAGTGGCACAGCTGCCACTGATCCACTCTCCTGAAGACTCCAGCTGTGGCTCCTCCTGACTGCCCTGGAGCCAGACCATGGTTTCAGGCTGGGCTGGTTTCAGCTCCCAGCCTGCTGCTATGAGCCCCATCTGCTGAGCTGCCTTCAGTGAGAGATGTGTTTTCTGTGTTTTTATGAGTTTTGGAATCCTAAAATTTGTTTAGTGTCATATTTTATGGGTATTTGAGGTGGCTATATGGGAGCTGCAAAAGCTTGCTGCTTCTATGCTGCCAGCTTGGCTCTGCCCCTTAATCATTATTTTAACAAGATAAGAATTAAAACAAAACCTAGGCATAAAACTTGCACGTGCCAGTGACAAAGCTGCTAAGAGAGTCAGCAAGACTATTCCTGGTAGTAGGTGAAAGTGGAGGAGGAGAACTTTGTGCTTTGGGCTGGAATGAAGTCTTAGCAATAGAAAACTGTCATCTTTGCCCTGGATTATCCCTCACTGAAGTGTCCTGGATCTAGCCTGTTTCTTGGTGCTATTTCCCATTGATTTCCCACCATTGCAAGGCTGGAAGATTTGTGCCACTGTGTTCTTTGTGACCACATTCTTTCATGGCCACCTTTCCACTCTAGTCTAGTTTGTTCAAAATCAAGTACTTTCACTCCCAAGGAAAACTGTCACCTTCCTGGACAGCACTTTGAACAGGTAGCTTCTGCAGAGAGAAAAGTTAATTCTCTGTCCATCTTCATTCTCCACTTCTCACCAGTATTTGGAAAGGGTATTAATCAAGGAGTGATTCAAGAGAAATAGAATAAGAGAGAAATGTACATATTACAGGAGAAAAAGATGGGCCCATCATATAATAAATCCCATCTAAAATTTCACATTCTACAATGTCTTTCCAAACCTCTCTTAATTCTAGTATCATCCTCTCAATTATTTCCTATTTATCCTATATATAGATATATCTATATGCCTACATATATCTATATCTATATCTATATCTCTTGTTCCTACATATTTGTTTGTATATTGTCTCCCTGTTAGACTGTGAGCTCCTTGAGGGCAGAGACTTTCTTTTGCATCTTTTTGTATCCCCAAGCTTGCCACATAGCCGTTGCCTAATAAATATTCATTGACTGATTGATTGGTATCCATGTTAGTTTCATTGGTATCCATGAAATGTCAAGAGAATTTGAGAAAAACTCCTAAATCATTAGATAGAAATGCAGTTTTAGTTTTGTGGGAAGGCAAAGATGTTCACAATCTGCACTATGGAAGAGAGTACCCTTATTGATGAGATCATAGATCCATTGGAGTATGGATCTCAACTTTTTACATGTTGCATTTCCTAAAAGGCCTTATGCTTCTTTTAGGCAGAAACCATCATTTTCTCTTTGTATGCTGAGCACAGTGACTTGCAAATTGTAAGTTCTTAATAAATGTTTGTTGAATTGAATTGAATGGATATATCATTATGGGGTGGGGGTAACCATAAAAGGAAGAAATGGCATCAGTGTTCCCTCTAATCTTCTTGTTCTGTGAAAAGATAATCATTCTGTACCAGTAGTGAGCTATAAAGACTAAGTATGGAGTTAATTGTTTCAATTAAATAAAACTTGGAGCAAAGTAAATGTGACATATTTAATGATGCAAATAGTTAATAGATTAGATAAGAACAGAGCACTTTCCCATTTTCCAGGCTCTTTTACACAACATTATCTTCTTTGATTCTCTGCAAGGAAGGTAGGATAGGTGTTATAATCTCCACTTTGTAGAGGGTGAAACTTAGTCTTAGTAAAATTTAATAACTTACTCAAGGTCGGGAGTAGCAGAGCTAGGTCTCAAACCCCAATCTCTTGACTTTAAATCTTGTATTCTTTATGTTGTGCCCCACTGTCTCTCACCAATGGTAATTAGGCATAAATGGAAGGACATTTTTATAAATTGCTATAATTAGTGCTGCTTTTTTCTGTAGTCAAAATAAATTCTTAGAATCATAGAATCAAAGTTTGAAAGGACCCTTTAGGGTTTTTTTCTTTTCTCCCTCTCTTGGTTCTCCAATATCTGTGAGCAGTGTTAGATCAGCACTTTCTCCTGATACCATTTTTTTTAGTCTTTATCATATAATCAGATGTACAAGGGACCACATATCAGTTCACTAAGTCTTCATTGATCACCTGCTGTTTGAGGTTGAGAATGTAATGACAGATCAAATTATCTTAACTCTCAAGAAGTTTGCATTCTAATGGGTAAAATATAACATGTTCACAAATAAAAGAGTGAAGTGATAAAAGGGAGGTTCCTGGGTACTAGGTTCTAGGGCAAGGAGGGTTCCAAACTTATTCCATAAGAGAGGCCACAGTCAGATATCCCTGGAATTATGTTGGGTGTAAATGGTTGAATTAATATTGAGAGAGAGAGAGAGAGAGAGAGAGAGAGAGAGAGACAGAGAGAGAGAGAGACAGAGAGAGAGAGAGACAGAGAGAGAGAGACAGAGAGAGAGAGAGAGAGAGAGAGAGAGAGAGAGAGAGAGAGAGAGAGAGAAAGAGAGAGAGTTCTCCCCACTCTGTTAGGAAGATAAAGGACCTAAAGGACCAATACCTACAGTGATCTCCAAAGTTTTTGTGATTGAACAACACCAGCATTTTTTTCCCTACTGGAAATGCTAGTGTGTGTGTGTGTGTGTGTGTGTGTGACAAATTTTCTAATTATCACTTTAACTGCAATGAGTGCTTAGATCAGAGTTGGATCATAAAGCCCTTGAGACACAGAAAGGGAGAGAGATTGGGAATTTAGAAAGCAAACACAAAGGGGGAGAGTGGGGAGAGGGTTGGACTTTGGTGGATGAAGGGAAGATGTGTTGGAGACGAGCATCATGACTGGAGATCAAGAATCACCTTTACCCTATACTTGGTTAGTCATATTCCTGTAAAGTCATGTTAGGGCCCAAACTTTGGAAACCAATGGCCTAAGCTACCCTGCTGATCTCTCACTCTGTTTCAGCTAATGGTATCCCTGAACTTTCAATGCTAGAAGACAGAAAATCAATATGACTTCCCCTGCTTTCCTCTCTATTGTTTTTATCTGTTCTTCAAGTTTGTATAATTTGACTTCACACTTGCTTACCACACACACATGTCATCAACTTACATTTTCAGTCACCATATTTTGCATTCAATGTGGTATGGTGAGGAGACAGTGTTCATAGATATTCTGCATTGAAATTTAGCTTTGAAATGTGTCTTTCTGAAATAAAAATGAGAAGATCTTTTCTCCTCCCTCCCTCTCTAAATACTAGGCATCACTAAATCTTCTTAAGAAAGAGTGCTGGGCTCCAGTTCTAATCAAAAAGTCTTTTAAGTAGTCTTGAAAATAGATCTCATAACTTCATCTTCCCCTCAGTGAGGTTTTTTTTTTCAATTTAAGCAGTCTCTTTCCCTTTCATCCCTATTCCCTGCCAAGGAGGGACAGAGATGGCAGAATTTATCATTCTCCTTAGCGGCAATGTTATTACTCTGGGTGAAGGACAAGATTGAAATAAAACTCTGAAGTCTGTCTTCAATCTTTTCTCCAATCCCTCTTCCTGGTTAGGTGTCCTACACCCACATTCAAAAATAAAATCAACCAGATAAGCTTGAGTGAGACCCTTTCTCTCCCTATAAAATACCTAGTCCTCTTCAGCATTCCTGAGGTTCCCTGATTCACAGAGTGACTCAGTTACCTTAAAGTGATACCTTACTTTTCATGTTTCAGGCAGATGTGCCCTCAGGGCTGATCTTATAACTACGAAGAACACAGAGTTACCCCTTCCCTTCAAAATATCTCCCCAGTTCAAGTGTCAATCTAGAATTTTACCACTAGAGAGTCATTACCCACAACCCTTTAAAAGGGCAGGAGAGGAGGGAGTTTGTGTTTATACCACAGTAATTTCCAGTGTTTGCCCCTACACATCTGCACTCTCCTTTGAAACAAACAAAAACAGTTATGCAAAATAAACAGACACAGGCTACATCTGACAGCACAGGCAACATTCTACACCTGTAGTCCACATTCTTTCTATGGAAAGGAAGGAGATGAATTCCATCATCTATTCTCTGAAATCACAAGTGATCTTTGCAATTAGTTGGAGACCAGTTGCCTTTTACTGTTATTTTCCTTCATATTATTGCATTTATCGTGTTGTTTTCTTGATTCTGCTTTCTTTACTCTGCATCAATTCATGCAAGTCTTCCAATGATTTCCAAATTCATCATAGTCATCTTTAGGGTGCAAAAGTATTCCATCACGTTTACATAGATAATTTGTTCAGCCATACCCAATTAAATGAGGACCTACCTTTGTCACTTTTTTTCTGGTAGCAAAAAACCAATCTTTTTAAAAAATTATATTCTTCTGATAGTGGTAACACAATTGACAATTTATATTAAAGTGTGAATTGGTAACAAGAGGCATCAAGGACTAGTGGACAGAACACTCATCTTTGAATCAGGAACACCTGGGTTCAAGTCCTACCTCTGACATATTATGGCTGTGTGACCTTGGGCAATTCTCATACCCCCAGATAACTAAGACTCTAAGAGCAGCAGAATGGTTGTAGTTATTTATTTCCTGGTTTCTTTACATGGAGTTTCCTACACCCGTTAAACCATAGGTCCTAGTTATTTTTCTTTTTAAAGGTTTAAGTAACTTAGCAGATCTTCAGTCTGAAAGAACTAGGTATCTGGATTTGTGAGCATGAGATATAGAGCTACAAGTGTTCTCAGAGATCATCCTGCCCAACTCACTTCACAGATTAGGAAACTGAAGCATAGAAAAGTGAATTGCCCAAAGTCTCCCTGGTAGTATCCAATAGAGATGGAATTTGGACTGATGTCTCCTGAATCCAGGATCAGTGTTCCTTTCACTGTGCCATGTTTCAAGAATTGAAAGGAGAGGTAAGAAGAACCAAAGATGATAGTCTGAAGCTTATGGACTTAAGTGAAAGAGAAACCTTATCCATCTTTATTCATGATCAATTCTGAAATAAAATCATTCTTTCTTCTCTATGATTAGCCCAGGAAGGATTCCTCACTTGAAATAATTAGGTTAGTTTTTAGACAAGGGCAAAGGGTCCTTGACTGATCTATGTAAGAGAGGTAGCATCTTTCTCTGTGTTCTGAAAAGATTAGGGTAATTATCAGTCTAGGAAGCCTCTTGAGTTCACCTTGGACCAGCTGGAATGTGACCTTGAAAGAAAAATCAAAGAGGGATTGTATGGTTTGGGGAAAATTGTCCTCCCAGAGTGTGCAGATAGTTGAGTGATTATTGTTATTTTTTTATGAAGCAAATTGTTAAATAAACTGTTGATTAAACTCTTTCATAGTCACTCTTGACTATGAAGTATTTCAATTTTTAAAAACATTGAGACAAGCTTGTGCCTACAATAGAGTACAGTATTACTTTTTCTTTTTTGCCTTTTAAATTTATAGTTTATAAGATCCAGTTCCACAAATTGTTGAGTTCCAAATTTTCTTCCCCACACTCTCCTCCACCCTCCCCTCCCCCATTCATTTTTCCCTCACAACTTCTGGTAGTACAGAACCTCAACGTTTCCTTCCTTCCTTCCTTCCTTCCTTCCTTCCTTCCTTTCTTTCTTTCTTTCTTTCTTCCTTCCTTCCTTCCTTCCTTCCTTCCTTCTTTCCTTCCTTCCTTCCTTCCTTCCTTCCTTCCTTCCTTCCTTTCTCACAGGGCTCTCTTTGGTAGATTGTTTGCCTAAGGTCCCAGTGGGGGATCTCACTATGGTTGGCTCTCTTCCTTGCTTCCAGGAGTCTGGTTTATTGGAGCTCCCTTGAACTGCCTCCCTTGAACTTTTTTTCTATCTATATCTGTCTGGGTTGTTCCTCAAATCCCTCAGACTTGATGCTTTATATCCAGTGGTTCTCAACCTTCCTAATGCCACAACCCTTTAATACAGTTCCTCATGTTGTGGTGACCCCCAACCATAAAATTAAATTATTTTCATTGCTATTTCATAACTGTAATTTTGCTACTGTTATGAATCGTAATGTAAATATCTGATATGCAGGATGTATTTTCATTGTTACAAATTGAACATAACCCACAGATTGAGAACGGCTGTGACTTTGAACCAAAAAACTCCTGATTCTAAATGGGTTTTTCCTACTCTGTTGTTGGACTCTGTAATTGATGTGGTGGGGCAAGGGAGCAAAATTCTCTCCTCCTGCTTTTCCAGAATCTCCTACACAAAGTACTCCTGAATCCTAATTCCCTCAAATTTCTCAAGGCTTAGCTACTTAAAGCCCCCAGGGTTAATTTGCTCAACCAATTTTGTGATTCTCTTATGATTTACTCAAGAAATTTGTTCGTATCTCATAAAAGTTGGACAAAATTTCACAGTTACTTTAACACCTTGTTATAGCATAAAAATGTCAACATTTGTCATTGAATCAACTGAGTGTGTGGTTATGGGGGACAGAGAGGAATCATAAACACCCTTTCTTATACCTATAGTGGTAGCTCCTCATCTGTTCTAGGTCATTCATGGAGATCATTTAATCCCTCTCTTCATTCATGGAGATCATTTAATCCCTCTCTTCATTCATGGAGATCATTTAATCCCTCTCAGAATCTATCATAGGTACCTTGCATGCTTAAACATGGGCCAACTCTGGGAATTCATGATTTTATATAGGAATCTACAGTGGAATTTGGAGATTCCTGTAAATGGGCCTCGTCCTCTAATATCCTTCCAACCATGTCCTCATTCTGTAACTTAACCTACTGGCAAAAGGCAACGGCATCTCTGTGGCATTACCCTAAATAGTCTAGACATACTGTAATGGAGTTTGGTGTCATTGCTAGAAATAGTCATACTTGTGTGTGTATTTATATACACACACACACACATATATGATAGCTATGCTTTTTGTGTATTTTCACTAATGTGTGCACACTTGAGTTTCAGCTGAAGACCCCTAGAGACTCAGAAGCAGAAAAGGATTGATTTAATAATGTTTAACTATGAGTCAGTAGACTGTGAGATCAAGACAATGTAGACCTGGTGAGATTGTAATAGAGCTATAACTACATGACTGGAAGGTATCTTCGTCCAATCCCTTTATTTTACAGATAAGGAAACTGAGACCCAATGAAGTCAATGACTTGCTTGACTAAGGTCACACAAGTAGCAGACATAGGATTCAATTCCCCATCTTCTGACTCCAAAATTACTGACCTGTTCATAAGACACTGCTTTTCACCAGTTATTAGGGGCACTGAAGCACTCCTTTCAGGACCTGATTTAGTCATGTTTGCTGGGAAGAGAATTTGTGAACTTAGAAGGCTGTGTGCAAGCTACACTCCTTAAGGAGAATGCAGTGCCAAGACTCATCTCCTGTAACAGCTAGGAGCCCTTTGGAGATGACACACTCAGACTGCAGAGAGGAGAAGACTGGGGCACCCCCTGACAAGAGTGGCTTCCCAGACAATTTCTGTAGCTCCTCTTAGGGGATGCTGCTGCTGAGGAGGACAGAACACAAGACAATTGTTTGAATTCATGCATTGGGGAGGGTTATACAAACCTGGGCCACTGGAGGGGAAAAAAAGATATGAAAACAGTCTTTTGTAAACAGTTTCATGCCAACACAGTGGGGTTGTGTTTCTCTCTGTCTGACAATGGATGAAACATTAGACTGGTGCATCAATTATTCATATCTTACTCAGAGGTCAAAGTATGCCCTCCCCCCCAAATAACGCAACAAAACATGCTCAAAGTAGTTTATTGCACAAGGATAGAAGGATATAAAATACAACCAACCTTCTGCAGATTTATTTATAAGAATCCTAAGGTTCACATACTTACATGGTCTACCAACATTGTCCCTTTTCTAAAGCCATCCTGTCCTGTTCTGTCCTCTCCTCTTCTCCCCTTCTCTCCCCACCTCTCTTCTCCTCCCTTCCCCTCCTCTTCCCTCCCCTCCCCTTTTCTCCTCCCCTTCCTTCTTCTCCCCTTTTCTCCCTGCTCCTTCCTTCCCCTCCTCTTATCTCTGCTCTTCCCCTCCTCTCCCCTCCCCTTCTCTTTTCTCCTCTCTTCTCCTCCCCTGCCCTTCTCTTTTCTCCTCTCCTCTCCTCCCCTCCCCTCTCTTTTCTTCTCCCCTCTCATTATTATCCTCTTCTCTACAAAATTCAATGCATAGTGCAGTGAAAAGAGATCTAGATATGAAGTCAAAGGACCTGAGTTTCAAAGTGAGTTCACTTTACACTTGTGTTACTTCAGTGGCTTGGGCAAGCCACTTGGGACTCAGTTTCCTTATCTGAAAAATGAGGAGGTAGATGATACGACTTCTGAGGTCCTTTTTAGCACTACGTTTATGATCCCAATAGCACCAGGCTATTTAGTAATTAACACAATGACTTAGGACACTCAACTGTCTTAATGAGTAAAGATCCAAACTCATCTACCTGGGGCCAGGGCAAGGTAGTTAGAGTTCTACCCTAGGGCACTGAAATGAAAAAAAAAAACCTACTTGCATGATTCTTGTATCATGATGGAGCCAATGAGTTCTGGCCTCACTCTCTGAGCCAGGCTGATTAATGCAGATTAAATTAAGAAGTCTGTCATGTGTACAGTCCTCCTGCTCCTCCCCCCATTCCCACCCCCAACCCCCTGCTTTGGAGAACTGGTTGTTAAACATTTACCAGCACACTGTTGATCTGTCGATTCTAGGGAACACCAAAGGGCATTGGATTTATCCCTGCTCTACTGCCATTGGCTCAAGTTTCCGGCAGTTGTCAGTTTCTATTCCCAATAGCCACTACTTTGTAGACTCCAATTTGGAAGGTCTGGATTCTAGTCATACTTCTGACATTTAAGGTTATGAGACCCTGTGCAAGTCACTTAACCTTAATGTCTCAGTGACTCAGACAACCAACGGAGAATACAAGTTGTCCATGATGAATGTGGAAATATGTTTAATATGATTGTACATGTATATCCTGTATCAGATTGCATGCCATCTTGGGGATGGGGGAGGTAGAAAGGGATTGAGAAAAAAAAATGGAACTCAAAATCTTATAAAAGTGAATGTTGAAAACTATCTTTACATGTAATTGGAAAAAATAAAATATTAAGTGCAGAGTATAAATTGTATAGAAAGTTCATTGAGAGAGGTAATCCTTCATAGGGAGGGAAGCTCACCATGCCAATGAAATCATATATGTGAAAGGAAAAATAAAATAAACTACCTGGTTAGTGAGATATACTCTGAAATTAAGCTCAAATTTGTCTACAGCTAATGTTTTCCATGTATAGATTTAAAACACATGTTTGGGGTCATTTAGTACAAATCTTTTTGCATCCAAAGCCCCAATGACAATATATTTGGACAGATGCTTTAGATCTGAAATGACCCTGACGAGACCTCACTGCTGCTGTCTTAATAGCTGCAGCAGAGTCCTAGCAAACTGTCTTTGTATTCCTGCCTTTCAAGGGCCCTTAGAAAAGATGATTTTTTGAGATGCTCAGAGGGGCTGGACCTGACAGAGGCATCAGGGAAGAACCTCTCAGGAACAAAGTCTCGGAACAGTTTGTTGCACTGAAGTGATGTCTTTTTGACAAGGCCAATATCACATGCTGGGTTGGATGCTTAGGAAAACCAGATGACAGCAGGCTCCTAGAAGTTGTCATACACAGAGCCCAAGTGGGATAATTGCATGTAAGGAGGGAATAAGAAATACACCCAGAACTGCAAGCACAGATAAGATAATAATGCTAATATAATGCTGGGTTATATTTTTACAGTGCTCTGCCTTTTCTAAAGCTTTTAGCGCTGTTGTCTCATTTTTTATCTTCATAAAACTCCTGGGAGTTAAGTAGAACAGATATTAAAGGAACACAGAGACTCAGAAGTGGTAGAAGGGACCCCCAGGTCAACCAGCACATAAAGAGGAATCTCCTCTTTGGTCTCCTTTGAAGTTCTTGTTCTAGTGAGGGGATTCATAATCTCCTGCTATATCCCGAGTCACTCTTGGACGGTTATGACCAGAAGTGTGCTGGTAAAGTTTTAATGGCCTTCCTCCTCCCAGCTTTATAGTTTTGTGATGATAAATTGGGCCATTTTTTGTCTCAATTCTTAACTAGCTCTTAGTCATTGAATGAGCATTGCGTTAGACAGACTGAGGCGTAGGAAAGACTTTAATTAAGAAATACCAAGGTCACCAACTGCATCCTGGGCTATTGGTGGTCATCTTGACCATTGATGGTCATCTAGTCACTGAACTTCAATAACTCTGGAGGAGAAAGTGAGGCTAATGACTTTATACAGCTCTACCTCACTTAAATCCAATTCCTGCTTGAGTCAAGACATCACCCTGTGATGTCATTGGTTTTCTTTAAAAATGAATGACAAATAACAACAATAACAACTAGTTTTCTGAAGGAAAAAAAATAAAACTGTATACAGACCTACAATTTTAAGTTTAATATGCATAATTACCATTTTATTCACCATTTTCTTTTTTTTACCTTAACCATTTTTCATTTTATTGTTTATTGCAGAAAAAACAAGACATTTAAATAAAACACCCTAGAAAAGGACACTATGATTGATTTATAGTTCAAGTGTAAAGCCTCATCATAATTTTTCATTGTGTTTTGCCAGTGTACGCTTCATCACTGATCAATCCATAATTACTCTGAGAGCAGAATTACACAGCATGGTGGTCTTCATAAAGATTTCTTCTGTTCAGTTTTTCTTTTTCACATTCAACTGATAATATTTGACAACCATTAAAATATATAATTCTATTATTCCTTACGTCAGTGGCTCTCAACCTTCCTAATGCCACTACCCTTTAATACAGTTCCTCATGTTGTGGTGACCCCCAATCGTAAAATTATTTTCATTGCTACTTCATGACTATAATTTTGCTACTGTCTTGACTCGTAATGTAAATATCTGATATGCAGGATGTATTTTCATTGTTACAAATTGAACATAACCCACAGGTTGAGAACTGTTGCCTTACATAAAGCAAACACAAATCAGTGAGACATACAGATTAAACATAAATGTAATGTTTATGAAAAAGAGCAACTTTTATTGTGAATAGACATGCTGGGAAAAAATAGCAGTTAATTTACATATTTATCCCTCTTCATTCTTTGCACAAAAAGGGTATTATAAAAGAAGATAATGGGGCTACAGACAAGATACTGCTTTTCTTTTAACAAGGTACAAACTTCAGAATGAAGAAAATCACAACTGATTTTATCCCTATAACTTAATACAATTAATTTCAAGTAAGAAATAACTTTCCTTTGCAAATGTTTGAGCAACCAAATTTTCATTTAATACTGTGTGAATTTCCATTTATACATAGAAGAATCAGATTGTCCAAAATGCAGATTTTCACATCACAAAACACAACCTAGTATTTTAAATTGCAATTCTGCTATTGTGTTTAACCTACACATTCCTTAGATAACTTCATAAACATTTATTAAAAACAAAGAATGTACTTCCTATGGATCAAGTGGGGCTTTATTAAAATGGTAGCAAATGTTTTGGGTGGGGATAGTATAGGGGTAGAAGTTTTCAATGCAAGTATATTCAGAAGATTTGCTATTCAAATAATATTTTTTTAAAACCAGCTGGAGGAATAAGATAAAAGTCCCTGGACTGACAATCCAAAATTACATTGTATCATCAACATATACAACAGGTTACACTGTTGCTCATATAACTGATTCCAGATAGTGCGCATTCTCTCCATTCAAATAAACACTTAATTCTACATGATCATATGTAATCTCCACTACATCTCCCTCCTGTGGAAAATTGTTTGCTGGCAGCTTATACATTTCCTCATTGTTGTGGTAGAGGGCTCCATCATTCCTCATCACGAGGCTATGCACATCTCGGCCCAGTGGAATCTGATTCAAATTAACTTTTTGAGTTGTAACTCCAATGCCCCAGATCCCCGTGGATTGAATTTTGAATTTGAAGTAGCTTTTGTTCTTGATGCAGAGGTGCACTGACTAAACAGCCTCTGGTCCCACATATCCTTCTTCCATTTTTGATAATGACAACATCTGTTCCCATGTGCTGCGTGTCCAATTGCATGACCAGCATCTCCTTCAGTGGAATGTGAGCAGTCTGGTGTCCCTGAAGCAGTGTACTCGAAGAAAAAATATCAAGGCTGCCGTCATGCTGGAGTTGCCCCAGGGGACTGGGTGCGGCTCAGGCCTATTCATCATTTTCTTCTTATAACAAAATAATAAGTCAAATTCTGATTTGCTGATTTCTACCTGAAGTGTAAATGATCAAACTGAAAATTTAATCATTGAGAGCCAGTTTGAACTGGTCTGGTTCTAACTATTATGAAAGTCTTCCTTAAACCAAGCTAAAATCTACTTCTTTGTAATTTCCAACATCATTTCTAGTCCTTCCTTTAGGGATTCTACTCAACAGGAATTAACCCAGGGCTCCTTGATATTTTAAGTTGAGGTGAGTAATTCCTTTCAACACTCAATGGGAATCTCCAGTAGCTATTGCCAGCACCATCCGAAATACCCTGTAGCTTCAATGAGCCTCAAAGAGGTATTTAGCCGGCTGGAGGGGGTAGGGCAGAACTGGTGACCTTTGCCCTCAACTCCTACAACTACATTTAGATCGTTGTCATATTGGGCAAATCCAAGCTCTTCACCTACTTGAGGATAGACAACCAGCCTTTCTTCTAGAAGCTAAATATTTGCTGTTCCTTCAACAACTCCTACTATAACATGATCTTCACTCCTTTCTGGACGTGCTCCAGCTTTTCATTTCCCTTCCTGAAATGCAGAGTCTAGAATGGAACAGAATACTCCAGCACTTGTCTGACAGAGCACAATATGGGCGAAATATTATGTCCTTCATTCTGTACAAAATGCTTCTCTTAGTGTAGTCTGTTTGTTTTTTTTAACTTACACATCACACCATTGTGCCATACTATTCCTCACAGTTCAATAAGCCCTCCCCTCCCCCTTTGCTAATCAGGAAATTTGTCTTCTTTAGTCCTGGTGCACTGAACAGGTGAAGAGACAGACACAGTGGTCTGAATGTGAGACAAGTTGGAAAGTGGCATCTCCCTGCATTTGGAAATTGAATCATCTTTGTGTCACTGCTCTTAGCTTAGCGCTGCTACCATAATAAGGCATATGGCACAAGGGCATAGGAAATATTTTTTGATGGATGGGTGGATAGAAAGGCTCCAAATAACTGTTTATGTATCATGGAGAGCTGAATTTTCAGGATTTAAAATATATGTGTATTTATAAAAAGAAATAGAGATAATGTAGTGAAGTGAATAGAGAGCTGGCTTCAGTCAAGAAGGCCTGGTTCCAAGTCCAGCTTCTGGCATATACTGGCTATGCCTCTGGGCAAGTCACTAAAAGACTCAGTGCCCTGGATAGCAAAGACTGTAATTTGCAGAGCAGCGTCAACTTTCACTTCCTCATTGGGAGTTCCCTAAACCAAATGAAATCACAGGTTCATTCCCATTTGATCCCATCCCATAAAATATAATACAAAAAAATCCTTTATCAAGCCACACGTTAGTCTGGTATCTGCCTTACTTACCTCTGTAATGCCAATTTGATACCCATAGCAGCTACAGGGAAGATTTTCCTATTCCATTACCATTACAATCTCTAATTCTGATTCTGCTAGTCTCACAAACCAGTGGAGAAGCTGAAGCTACAACTCAGGTCTCCTTCCTCAAGACTTGGAGTTAACCTTTGTTTCATTGATGATTTGATGAAGCCTATGGTCCCCTTCTCAGAACAATGTTTTAGTTATGGTTAGTTTTGTCCATAAGCTGAGTAGAGGCTTACATCATAAGAACTTAGATTTATTAGGTAAGGCTGTCATATCTCCACCACTGGCCCTACCACAGTACCAGAATTTCCCACAATTGCTATCAATAAGACCTTGAAAGCTCTAGTTAAAATCTAAATGCTTTCTGGCTGGTCCAACTCAGTTTTAACAATCATCTATGAAATGCCTACCATATGCAAGGCACTATGCTGGGCACTGGGGATACAAAACCAAACCAAAATAAAATCCAAATAATCCCTGCCCTGAGGGAGCTTATTCTACTGGGGAGAGTCAGAACACAATATGTATTTTACAGAGAAGCAAATACAAAGCATGACTGCAGTCATAGTTTGCTGTTTTAAAGATTGTTTTTAGGGAGACTTGGAATTATGGAAGTAGCTGTAGCAACTGAGCAGACTTTTACCCAGAGTGATGTTTTGAACTTAGTGTTTTCGAGAATATGAGGGCCATGAAGGATTAATCTTGACTGAATCACAAAGATGGAAAGGAGGGACTGATTGAAGCTAGATCCATGAGACCCCCTATACAGCCCACCCCTGCTCCACATGGCTTAGCTAAGACAGATTCTTTGCATTCTTCTTCCTTCCAATGTTCTCAACAATACCAAGTTTAAAGCATCCCAGGTTCTGTGTACTTTCTGTAAAAGTAGGCTCAGTTTCCATGGCTACTTCTAATGTTCTGAATCTCTTTGGAAATCCTCACTAAACTGGAAAGCCAGGGTTACCTATTGACTGTAAACACTTTGGAGGCCTGCTGAATGAGGAAATCCCAATCACATTCAAGTTATAGATGCTGCCATAGCAACTTATGGTAATACCAGGAAGGATTTGCAAGGATCTGATTGTCAAGGACTCAATGACATGACTTCAGGTTACCAGCTTCAGTGGTCATATTGATTATTGTCTCCCCCATTATATTGTAAAATTCTTCAAGGTGACCTGTCATATTTATGGAGTAGGGAAGACTTTATGACCAAAGAAGAGTTGGAGAGCATTATAAAATGCAAAATGGATGATCTTGATTACATTAAATTGAAAAATTTCTGTACAAACAAAGCCAATGTAACCACGATTAAGAAGGAAGTTGGAAATTGGGAAAGAATATTTACAACCAGTGTCTCTGATAAAGGCCTAATTTCTAAAATATACAGGGAATTAAGTAAAATTTATAAGAATACAAGTCATTCCCCAATTGATAAATGGGCAAAGGATATGAACAGGCAATTTTCATAGATAGAAATGAAAGATATCTTTAAGCATATGGAAAAATGCTCTAAATCACTATTGATTTGAGAAATGCAAATCAAAACAACTTTGAGGTACCACATCTCACCAGTCAGATTGGCTAAGATGACAAAACAAGAAAATGACA
>CM053598.1:113510992-113539937 GCA_028646575.1 Pseudocheirus occidentalis | reverse complement strand
TCACCAGTCAGATTGGCTAAGATGACAAAACAAGAAAATGACAAGTGCTGGAGAGGATGTGGAAAAATTGGAACTCTAATGCACTGTTGGTGGAGCTGTGAACTGATACAACCATTCTAGAGGGCAATCTGGAACTATGCCCAAAGGGCTATAAATAATTGCATACCTTTTGACCCAGTAATACCGCTTTTGGGGTTGTATCCCAAAGAGATCATAGAAATGGGAAAAGGACCCATATGTACAAAAATATTTATTGCACCTCCCTTTGTGGTGGCAAAGAACTGGAAACTTAGGGGATGCCCATCAACAATTGGGGAATGGCTGAACAAGTTATGGTATATGAATGTAATGGAGTACTATTGTGCTATAAGGAATGGGAAGGAGATGGACTTCATAATTACCTGGGGAGGCTTATACAAACTGATGCTAATTGAGAAGAGCAGAACCAGGAAAAATTTGTACACAGTCACAGATACATCATGTGTGACAACCAGCCTTGATAAACTGGACTCTTCTCAGCATCGTACAGTTAAAAAAAAATCTACAAGTCTCAGAATGGGAGATATCTACACTCAGAGAAAGATCTAGAAAGACCAGAGTTTAAATGGAGACTGAAGCAACACATGCTATTGTTCTTTTCCATGTTTGGTTTTGTTCCTTTTCTTTTTTTTCTTTCTTTTTCCCATTTGGTTACAATGCTTCTATACAACCAGACTATTGTACAATATGAAAGTTTGCAGATCCCATACATGATTGTACACCACCATGGAGGGGGGAAGGGGAGAAGGGAGGGGAGAAAATCTGAAACTCAAGTGATTCTGTAACTGAATCTTGTAAACTAAAAGTAAATAAACAAGTCGATAAGTTAAAAAAAAAGAGTCTACCCCATATGGCAAACTTGAACTTTCAATAAACTTTTCATTGGCTGAGAAAAAAAAATTCTTCAAGGCAGGAGCTGTCTTTTACCTTTCTTTATAACTCCAATGCTTAGCAGAGTGCCCGGTATATAATTCTAGGCACTTGACACATGCTAACTGACCAACTGACTAACCTTCAAGAGGTATCCTGTTGAGGAAATCTCCCTTTTGGAGACCAGTAACCAGATTTTGAATGCAAGAATTATTGATTTTGGGGGGAATCCTTAACCTTTGTATCTCTCAAACTGTGAATTAACTCCAAGGCTAGTAAATTACATTTGTGGGATCTTTTCTCTCAGACTACATGCATGTACCTGTCTACCACACCATGTGCTTCTGCAAAAATTCTGTCAATGTCTTGGCTGCTCCTGCTGCTGCTACAATCTTGGTCAAGGAAAGTCTATCTTAAAAAACTCTAATCTCTGACCTATGTTCAGAAATGGAAATAAAAATTCAGAAGGCAGACAGGAACTTAAAGTTTATGAATTCTCCTCTAAGGCTATAGGGCATAGGGTAGCTCATCATTTCCTTCTCTGACCCTTCCTGGTAGGTGTGAGGGAAACTGCACATAGGCACAGGATCATCTGCCTCCCCTGACCCCAATAATACCCAACAAATCAGGTCTAGACAGCCAGGGACTAGAGATAGCAAAGTGGGATCAACTTGCTTTTTTTAGATACCATGGAAGAGGGGCAGTGCTTCTGACAAGAGTCTGGTCCTCCCTGACTCTTAGTCCCCAAATATCTTGGAGTCAGTTACAGTGACCTAGAATCAGTGTCAGGAACTGTTTTCTATCTCAGCAAGAAGCCCAGATATATTCTCATTTTCAAGGGAGATGACTTTCAGGGGAAGTTCCACTCCTGTAATGTCAATGAATTGATCAGAGTCTCTCCTAATCAATCTCCTTCACAGAAATCATTTGGGGGATAAGGAAAGCACTAACAGCTGGTGGGGAAGGGTCCTGAAAGTCCTCTAGTAGGTGAAGAAAGCTAGGGAATCCTAGGAAGTGAGAGCATCCTGGTCATGGAGGACAATTAGTGAAAAGACTTAGAGAGAGGCAAGAGATAGAATATTCTCTATGTTGTTGTTGAGTCATATCTGACTTTTTGTAAACACATTTGGGGTTTTCTTGGCAAAGATACTGGAACAGTTCAGCCATTTCTTTCTCCAGCTCATTTTACAGATGAGGAAACTGAGGCAAACAGGGTTAAGTGGCTTCCTCAGGGTCACATAGCTAGTGTCTGAGGTCAGATTTGATCTCAGGTCTTCCTGACCCCACACCATGTGCTCTATCCACTGTGCCACCTAACTGCCCAAGGAATACCCTATATAGCAAATAGCAAGTGAACCAGTGTGGCTCGAATGCAGAGGGCTGGAGTATATAAGTTAGTATATAAGTATAAGTATATATAATATACTTATATATATAAAAACACCCACACATATAACACACACACACACACACACATATATATATGTATATAAGTAAGATACAATAAGTCAAGAAAGATAGGATGTAGGCAGATTGTGAAAGAGTTTCAACGCCACCCAAAGAGGTTTGTGTTTTACCCCAGGGGCAAGAGGGAACCACTGAAAATTCTTGAGTAGGGGAACATGGACAGACGTGCACTTTAGGGATATCGATTCGACAACTGTGTGAAGGACAGATTGTTTGTATACAGTAGAATAAATTGTTCCCATGTTGTCTCCCAGATTAGCTTGTAAACTCCTTGAGAGCAGAGATTTGTGGACTTTTCTTTGAATCTACAGTGTTTAGCACAGTTCCTGGAACATAATCGGTGTGTAATAACTTTTTTGGTGCTTTTTTTGAGAGAAGCCTTCCCAGATACCCTCAGTCATTAATACTCCCCCCCCCCCAATTGACTTTGCATTGTTCTAATCCATGCACCCTTGTGCATGCCCCTGTTCTCCCTCCAGCCTCACCTCATGCCCACCTGGAACAGAAGCTTTTCCAGGGCTGGGATGGCATTATTTTTGTCTCATATCATCAACATCTAACATATTGCCTTTTCCTTTGTAGTAGTCTGTTTGACTTCTTGGTTTTTAAAATTTGAATCCAATTGAATGTTAAGATACCTAGCAATGGATCAAGCCTTTTGAGTTCAAATATAGCTTCAGATACTTACTAGCTGTGTGACCCTGGACAAGTTACTTATCCTCTGTTTGCCTCAGTTTCCTCATATGGAAAATAAGAGTGCCTACCTCTCAGGTTTGTTATGAGGTTCAAATGTGATGATCATTGTAAGTGCTTAGGGCAGTACCTGAGCACAGGAAGTCCTATGTAAATGTTTGCAATTATTCTTATCATTATGCCTAAGAATAGAAAAGGCTAATATGAAGTTTCACAAAGGCTATTACAATGGGAATGCAAAGGATAGTTTCTTCCTCTGCAAACTTGGGCAAGGCCCCATGATTCTCCATGCCTCAGTTTCTCCATCTGGAAAATGAAGTGGTTGGCTTAGATGATCTCTAAAGGCCCCTCCGGATCTAACATTCTATGAATATGATTTCTTTTCTGCTAAATTGCACAATTATTTATTACTATGTTATGGCATTTTTGTGTGTTATTTTACAAGGGACTTGAAAAAAACAAACAAAAGCAAAGCCCCTTTTCCCAGGCTCCATGGAAAAACTCAAACCTTTTGCTTGTGCTCTGAATGTTGTGAGCATGCCTTGTCCCTACTCTTGGTTTGCTCAGTGCTGCACAGTACATTACATGTGCTGATATATAGGGAGGGCACACACAATGCTGGCTTTGTCGAGGGCAGCTGGCACTAGGCATATGCACAGTGTGTTCTGGGGGCAGGCCCCGTGCCCTGGGCCCTTGCCCCATGATTGCCAGCCACTGAGAAAAGCTGAAAATGAGTCTCTTTTATTATTTCTTCTGACTTGTAGGCGGCTGAAAGGAGCATTCTACTCATCCCTTCGAGTGATGCCATTGAGTCAGGAAGAGAAGAGGTGGAATAACTAAATAGCTTTTCCCTGGACAAAAGATTAGGATATGCCCCATCGCCATCTTTTGCCAAAACCCTGGAGAAATTAAATCTCTGGAAAACAGTCCTTTTAATTATAAAGTCCTAACCATTCCTTATTGATCTTTGTAAAGGCCCCACCCCTAGACCCATATAAATTACCCCTGCTCACTTTGCGCATTGCAGATACTTTATAAATACATAAGGAATAAATGAATGGATATTGTGGATTTTTAAAGCAAACTACTTTTTATTGTCCATTCTGAGGGGAAAATCTACCAAAGCAACTGCTTGATGGCCAGCTCCTTTCAGGGGCCTGAGAATCATTCATTCATTCAATAATTACTTATTTCATACCTACTATGGGGAAGGTGCTGTGCTAAGAGCCATAGAGCAAAAAAATACAAATAGGGTATTGTCTCCACCTTCCAAAAATGGATAATCTAAACAGTGCTGATCATTAGCAAACATAACTTTGAAAAAAAATGTTTTCCTACTTCTTTGTGATATTGAAGATGCTACACCTTTTCTGCCAAAGGCCACCCTGATTTCTCCCTACTCTGATGTCTCACGGCATTCATTGTCTGTCCACTGGCCTGGCACTTAACAAGTTATCTATCGACCTGTATTGCCACTTAATTGCTTTGTATGAATGACTTGTTTTCTCAATGACATTATAAGATCCTCAGGAAGTCAGTGACCTTATCATGAATTCGACTTCTTCCCCTCCTCCCCCCCCCATGAAGTAGGACTTCCATAAATTCCATAAATTATAGTTGAATTTGATTAAAATATTCTTCTTCCTGAGAGGTACTGCTGAATTCAAGTCCTGCCTTTGACATATACTTACTTTATGACCCTGGGCAAGCCACTCAACCTTCCAGGGCCCCAGGAAACTAAGCTACAGATAAGTTTCAAATCTTCATTGTGAGTTCCTTGAGGCCAGGGATTGATTTTTGCTTTTCTTTGTATCCCCAGCACTTAACAAAATGTTTGGCACATAGTAGGTGTTTAATAAATACTTACCAGCTAACTAATGACATTGGTAGAAGCTTCCACACTAGGAATGAAAACATAGGTCTGGACAAACAACCCCCTCCCACCCCTTAGAAAATCTTGTTGCTAATTACAATGTTTCTATAGAATGGGAAATATTTCTTAGTCTGCATTGGATGACATAATCTGAGCTCTGTCTATTAAGACATGTGAGGCTCCCAGAATCTTCATGTCAATTCAAGTCTTCAATTCAGCATTCATTAGGGCCAGTTAGACCCTGGGAAATCTGTCAGACTGAGAGGTCTAGTCTATCCTCTGGGCAGACAGACTGCACCGTTCAGTTTGACTGACAGATAACAGCTAAAAATATTCATTTCTTGGAGCCATTTTTACTGCTTTATATATAATCATGGCCTCAATGAACCCTAAAACTTGTGCCACTAATCTGGGCCCTATTTGGACAGAGCCAGGAATCCCATCAGAAGACTGGCTCAGTAACATACCCACTTGCTATAATAATGTAAAAGAAAAGCCTGTTAAAATAGGAAGTCAAATTTGGGGCAATCTCTAACCCAGAAGAACAGAGAATGAAACACATCTTCCCCTTGACAGAATCAGGGGTCCACCATGACAGAATGGTGCTATATCAGATTTAGTCACTGAGTTTACTGTTTTTCTTAACTTTTTCTTTCTTAAATGAAACGGAGAGTACTATTTCAGAGTGGGAGTGAGGAATGTGTACAAAAATGACACCCTATAAAAACAAACAGCAAAAATAATTTTTTTCCCTAAAAAAGCCTGTTCAGATCATGAATAAGAAGAGAAGATCATAAATAGAGTTTTCTCCTTGGGGGGGAAAAAGGACAAATAAGAAATTTATTTTTCTTTACTTAAACATCCATAAACTACAACCTGACTGAGTGATTCTGTAACTCGTGGCTTCAAGGGTCGTTTACATAAGATTCTCTTTATTGATGGGGATTAATTATTCAATACTGTGTGTTCCTGTGAGGGTTGGAGATGGTGAAAGCTGAAGAAAAGAGAGATCTGAGACTTCTGCCTTTCAGCTTCAAGAGAAAAGAAACATGGCTCCAACCTCCCTTCAGGTCCCTGGAGGGAGAGAAAGACTCTGGAAAAAAGTTGACATATAGAAGAGCCAGAAATCTCTATCATATTGACTCTGAAAGACAGAAGCTGGAAGACAGAAGACCTCAATCTCTCTTCTCTCCACCTCCCATTAGCTCCACTCTTCACATAGATATGGAACATTGAATAATCAATCTCCCAAAGGGAGGAGAACCTTATGCAAATGTCGCTTTGAACCATGGGTTACAGTTCTATGACTTGGATCTTTGAGCACACAGATGCTATTCTCAGTAAAGTCCACAACACATCCTTAACTGCCTGTCCAGATTCATATGGCTACTAAACAAACACAGGAAATATTATTAGGCAACTAGTGGATCTAGCAGTGGAACTGAATTCAAATATGGCCTCAAATACTAGCTGTGTGACCCTGGGCATGCCACTTAACCACTGTTTGTCTCAGTTTCCTCATAAATCAGAGGGGGTAGTAATGGCATCTACTTCCTAGGGTTGCTGTAAGGATCAAGGGAGGTATTTGTAAAGCATTTTACAAATCATAAAATGACTTGTAATTGATATTTGTTATTATTATTGATTATAAGAGTCTAAGAGGGCCATTCAACTCTTACAGATCAGAAGTCATACCCAGGGTAGGATAACCAGGGCTTTGTTCCCAGATACTGAAATTTAAAGGAATAAGTCAGCACTTCTACTTCTTTAGCAGGTAGAAACAACTGAGCTTAGCATGAAGTTAAGAAACATAAACAATTAAACCAGTAAACTGCCTGATATTGATTTCCCTCACCCCCTGTGGCTGCACCTCCAGTGTGTTCCTCCCCAATCTCAGTCCAGCTTGCTCCCAATCTGCCCCAGATAGGAATCTCTCCAGTAATGGCTCAACAGTGTCTCAGGATCTCTCTTTTCCCTGTGTATATATCCCTGGGTCTTTTCTTGCAGGGTCTCAGAGCCTCAAGGTCAATTTTTGTCCAGAGCACTTACTCTTCTCACTTCAGCTGAATTGCTCTTTAAAAATTGATTGAGGGTGCCTTCTCTTCTGTTTTCCCTCATGCATTCTGTGGTGCTTTCTCAGGCATAAGACTGGCTAGCTATGGCTGCTTTCAATATCTTCCTGACATCAAAATGAGAGGCAGCATCATGCAGTACAGTAGTTTCTGGACTTTTTGGATCATGTAACACATCCTTAAAATTTTGTGTGTTCACATTCAAATATATGTATGTATATTTATAAATTATATCCATACGCTACTGTACCAATATATTATATACACTATTACACATGTACTAAAATAGAAATTAAATAGTATACAATGGGGATGAAATGACATCTTGAAATATTTGAATTTTGTTTATGAAATGGTACAACCCCTTTTTTGCCCTATCAAAACTTAATGTATCTATATATGACATAGATATAATTATGATAATAATTAAAATAATATGCTAGTGAGGGTAATAAGACTAAATATGCTTTATTTTATTTTTTTTCAAAATCTAGGCTTTTTGATTCAGTAAGTCAAAGATCTGGTTCTAAATTCAGTTTCATTTTGATATTTAGTTTTAATGTCTTCATACCTGTTGAAGATAATTCACAAAGATCCAAAGATCCCGGTAGAAGTATGTCACTGACTACATATATTAAATCATGAAGCTCATTTGTCTTTTTCTTTGTTTTAAAATTTTTAAAAACATGTTTATTTAAAGTTTTGAGTTCCTAATTCTATCCCTCTCCCCTTCCTTCTCCTCCCCACTCCCTGAGATGGTAAACAATCAGATATAGGTTTACAATATAAGTTTTACAATTATGTAAAACATTGCCATATGAGTTATTTTTTATAAAAAGACTCAAAAGAAAACAAATGAAAGTTAAAATAGCATGCTTCAGTCTATATTCAAACAATATCAGTTTTTCGTCTGGAGGTGGATTGTCTGTTTCATCATTAGTCCTTTGGGATGATCTTGGATCATTTTATTGCTGAGAATAGCTAAGTCATTTACAATTCTTTATTGAAAAATGTTGCTGTTACTGTATACAACAACACTCTCTTGGTTTTGTTCACTTCACTACACATCAGTTCATGTAAGATTTGCCAGGTTTTTTCTGAAATCATCCTGCTTGTCATTTCTTACAGCACAATATTCCATTACAATCATATACCATGGCTTGTTTAGCCATTCCCCAATTGATCGCCATTCCTTCAGTTACCAATTCTTAGCTACCACAAAAAGAATGGCTATAAATATTTTTGTACAAATAGGTTCTTTTCCTTTTTGTTGGATGTCTTTGGGATATGGATCTAGCAGAGATATTGCTGGATCAATGGGTATATGCGCTAGCCCTTTGGGCATAGTTCCATATTGCTTTCTGGAATGGTTGCATCAGTTCACAATTTCACCAACAGTGCATTAATGGTTGAGGTTTCCTACATCCCCTCCAACATCCAATATTTTTCTTTTTTATCTTATTAGCTATCCTGATAGATGTGAGAGGGTACCAAAGAATTGTTTTCATTTGTATTTCTCTACGCAATAGTTATTTAGAGCACTTTTTCATATCATTATAGATAGCTTTGATTTTTTTTGTCTGAAAATTGCCTGTTCATATCCTTTGACCATTTTTGATGCTCATTTTTTTCAGTCCAATCCACTAATTATACAATGGTTTTTGTTGAAATTTAGGTATTAAATTCCCATTTTCCCTGATGTCAACCAGTTGTTCTTAAAAACTAGTAAGGTATACATTTTCATGTTTTTGACAAATGGGTTCCTGATCCACTCAACCTTTGTTCAGGAGATTTGTTTAAACTACTTAAAATTGTTTGTTTCCAAGATTGTGTTTTATTTTGAATACTAGGTATCTCCTTCTACCCCAGCCTGGAAGTACAAGGACTGTTCATGGTCCCAGTTCCACTACTGATTGGCACAGGAGCTTTGAGCTTCTCTTCTTCCTGACTGGGCAGTTTTCCCCTCCTTAAAGAATCTGATCCCTGTCCCTCCCCTTCCTCCCCCCCTCCCCATCACATTGGTGTGGACTTTGTAGAGACATTCTATGAACTCTAAACTTGTGAACTCAAAGGATGTCCCAGGTTCAGCCTCCCCAGTAGCTGAGATTACAGCCACGTTTGGTTGTTTCCATATTTTTAAGTGTGCAGACATGAAAGTTTTCATAACTGGAACATTTACATCATTTATAGCAACAAAATTTTAGTGTTCAATCATGATGACTTCATACTATCACTAACTAATATCTCAAGGCTCGGTACAAACTTAGGGAAAAGTTCACTCTTAATGATAGTGAATATAAATCCATATTTCAAGTCAAACTAGGCCTCAATTTTTGCCTCAATTCTTACCTAGCCTTATTCACTGAATGAATGGGTGGTGCCTCAGACAAACTGAAACCTGGGAAAGCTAAGTTTCATTTACAATTCTCTTTATTGATTCTCTTTTGTAGCCAGAAAGTTTATGTTTTTGGTGTTTGTCAAGTTCAGAATGACGAAAAAATAATTTGCCAAAAATATACCCAAACCCCAAATGGGGTCATGAAGAACAACTGGATGTGACTGAAATGACTGAAGAGCAGCAGTAGCACGTCCATTGATCATGCGACATACTCCCTGGGATGCATGTACTCTATCGTGGAGAACATCAACAAAGTGAATAAAGAGATGGCTTTAGAATCAGAAAGACCTGGGTTCAGGTTCTTCCACTGACATATTGACTGATCCTGGACTAGCCATTTAACATCTCATTTCCTTTGGTAACTCTTTAAGACTAAAAGGAAGATTTAAAAATGAGCAGAGGGAATTAGTTCCCCATACCAATGAAATCACAAGTCTAGACTAAAAAAACTCAGCAACATAAAAATGAAAGGCAGTGCAGCATATCAAATAAAGGGCCTTGGAGTCAAGGACATGTGTAGGATGAAATTCTACTGGCCAAATTTTGTGACCTAGCACATGGCAGTCTTGTTACAGTTACAGATAGAACAACAGTTCTCTTAAGTACTCACAGAACTTGAAGACTGTGGAAGTGTCAGAAAGTGATGTGTTTTCTCCAAAGCCTCCATTCACTCTTTGATTCAGTTAGTCAACAAGCATTTACTGAATCCTTACCATGTGCAAATACTATGCTGGGTGCTTAGGTGCTACAAACATAAATAAGACATTATCCCTTCCGCAACAACTTTAAGATCTAGTTGGGAAAATTAGAAATGAACATAAATAAATGTGCTTTCAAGTGGCCAGTGATAAGGTCATAAAGAGAGGTACAAAGTGCTTTTAAAACTTTAAGGAGGAAGGGATCACTTTTTGTCAGAGGAAGCAGAGAAGACTTCCTGGAGGAAGCAGCATTTGACTTAGACCTTGTCAACAAATGGGAGACACATTCCAGACAAGAAATGAACATAAGCAAAGGCATGGCAATATGATAATAACTGCCATTTATAGGTTGTTATTCAGTCATCCAATCACATCCAACTTTTTGTGACCCCCATGGAACATGTTGTCCATAGAGTTTTCTTGGCAAAGATACTGGAAGTTTGCCATTTCCTTCTCCAGTTGTCTGCAGGCAGAAGTTAAGTGACTTACCCAAAATCACACAGTGCCTGATGTCAGATTTTAATTCTGGTCTTTCTGACTCAGACCCAGTGGTCTATCCACTGTATTACCCAACTGCCCAACCACCTAGATAGCATTTGAAAATTTACAAAGAACTTCAGGTACTGTATTTTGTCTCATTTGGGACTTAATGATCTGTGAGTTAGATATTATGGGAATTTATTTTCTTAACTTCACAAATAAGGAAACTGAGGCAGAGAGAGATGGAGTGACTTGTCTGGGTTCACACAACCAGTAAGTCTCAGAAGTAGAATTTGAATCCAGGTCTTCCCAAATCCAAGTCTAGTACTCTATCTGCTATTTGCATGACACTTCTCAAGAATAGCTAAGGGCACATTCAAGGAAAATTACATAGTCCAGTTTAACTTGTCAATAGAGTACAGAAAGAGAAAGTATTATAGAGGAGAAACCAAGTCAGGAGAGAACAGTCTCTGAAAGTCTCTGACATTTAGTAGTTATGCAAACTTGGCCAGCTGTCTTATCCTCTTAGAAAGAGAGAGCTTGTTACAGAAGAAAGAACACCAGATTTGGAGTTAGGATATGTCCAAATTATAACTCTTTACTATTAATTACTTGTGTGATCTTGGGTAAATCACTCTGCTTTTCCAGGTTTTAATTTTCTCATCTGTATACTACTACTACTACTACTACTACTACTACTACTACTACTACTACTACTACTACTACTACTACTACTACCACTGCTACTGCTACTGCTACTGCTACTACTACTACTACCACTACTACTGCTACTGCTACTGCTACTGCTATTACTACTACTATTACTATTTGCCATGCATGGTGATAAGTATCTTATAATAATTACATTGAGGAGATTGGACTCAATGACCTAGAAGATTCCTTCTATCTCTAAGTCTATAATCTAATGAACTTCTCTGAGTCTCAATTGCCTCATCTGCGAAATGGGAATAATAATAGAACCTACCTTACAGGTTGCTGTAAGGATCAAATAAAGTAATGTTATAAAGAAATTTGCAAGCTTTGCAGTGATATAGTCACATCAGTTTTTATTATTGCAAAGGAAACTATCCTGAGGTTAGGCTAGAAAGATAGGTTAGAGACAGAAGTCAGAGGACCTTAAATGCCAGGTTAAGAAATTTGGCCTTAATTCTGTAGGTGATGGGAAACCATTGAATTTTTGAGGAGGGGAGGGGTATGATGACAACTATCCATTAGGAAGATGATTCAGACAGCAGTTTGTAGACTATTGGAAGAGACTAAAGACAGAACCAGTTAGGTGCCTATCAAAATAATCTGGTAAAAGACAGGTAATGATGACTGGAACTGAAAAGAATGAAAAGAAAGAGATGGATGCAAGAGATATCACAGAGACTGTAATGAAAGGACCTGGAGATTGAATGTAGGGGACAAGGAAGAGGCGAGAGCCTTATAGCTTTGAGATTGAGATTGAGTGCCTGGAAGATTGGTCATGCCATTAAGAGAAATGGGGAAGTTTGGATGGGGCATATGCTTTAGGGAAAAGATGAAGAGCTCAGGTTTGGGGCATGCAGAATTTGAGTTGCTGGTAGGAGAGCCAAGTGGAGATGTCTATGAATATTTAGAAATGGTGCTTCAGAGCTCAGAAGAAAGGTAGAGAGGGTGGGAACCATCTAACCAATTTACCATAATCTTGGTAGACATTCAATTTAATGATTTTTTTGTTGTTGTTAAGTAGCTACTTACTATGTTCAAAATTCTATGCTAAACTACAGAGGGTATGAGATGTTTAGGACAGACTCATCTTCATCTTCAAAAAACTTGGAATCTAGAGGAATGTGATGCATATACAAGTAATTATAGTATAAAATATATCATAAGTGCATCAGAAAGCTATAGGCAAAATACTAGTTGAGGTCAAAGTGAGTCATGGTCATTACTGACCTTGAAGAATTAGGACAGCTTCCTGGAAGAACTAGTATAAGATGGTCTTCAGAATATGGGTAGGAATTTCATAAGTAGAAAGTAGACAAAATCATTTTGGAAGAAACAGCATAAGGAAAAGCATGGAGATGTGAAAGTGGGGTGGGTATGAGGAATGCCAAATAGTGTAACTTGCCTGATACATAGAAAACATGGTGAAAAATAATATGAAACAAGGCTAGTAAGGTAAATAAAAATGTGGATCTTTGAATTCTAGGGGAAGGATTTTAAATTTTATTTGGTAGGCAATAGGGAGGTATTGCAGGATTTTGTGGAGAGGAGTGATGTAACTAGAGCTATGCATAGAAATAAGTGCTGAGAAAGATAATTTAAAGTGAAGGGGGTAGAGAAAGGAATTCCATGTTACAAGGTTATTACAATAATCCAAGCAATAGAAAGGCTTACGTATACTGATGCAAAGTGAAGTGAGCAGAACCAGGAGAACTTTGTACACAGTAAGAGCAACCTTATACAATGATCAGCTTTGATTGACTTAGCTCTTTTCAGCAATACTAAGGACAATACTAAGGATCCAAGGACAATTCCAAAGGACGCATGATAGAAAATGCTATCCATATCCAAAGAAAGAACTGATTTAGCACAAGTGCAGATTCAAAGTATGCTATTTTCACTTTTTTTCATGTTTTTTTCCCTTTTGTTCTGTTTTTTTTCCTCTCACAACATGATTAATATGGAAATATTTTTTACATGATTGCACATATATAACCAATATCAAATTGCTTACTGTTTTAGGGAGGTGAAGAGGGAGGGAGAAAAATTGGAGCTCAATTAAAAAAATAAATGTTAAAAATTGTCTTTACATGTAATTGGAAAATATAAAATACTGTTTTTTTTAAAGAAGCAAACACAAAGCAATAGTCCAGTCAAGCAGCAATGAGAGCTGGCACTAGGATAATGGCAATTGAAGAAGGGAAGGAATAAATTCAAAAGCTATTCAGAGGCAGAAATAGTCCCAGGTGGTAACTAATTGAATTTACGAGATGAAGTGAAAAGTAACATGAAACTTAAAAACAGAGCCCAGCCATCTTCTGGCCAGTCACCCTACCTTTTAATTCTTAGTCCAAAGACTAGCCCCTCGAAGATTTAGCCCTTTCAGCTCTGGAACTCCTGCTGTTGGGCCCCTTTGTCTTCATTGATGACCTTCTCACATGACCCATCATATATAGGCAACCCTGGTCATTTTTTTGCCTTACGTATACTCTGGCCATCATCCCTTCAACTATTCTTCAGTAGATGTGTGCTCATCTCCTTTTCAGTTCTGAGATGATTACTGCCATTGCTATTAAAAAAGAATGTATCATTCTGCCCCCACCCCCACCCCATGGTTCTATTCACCATCCCTGTAATTTTCTGAACACAAATACCTCTCCCCTGCCACCATTTTCCTATATTTGTTGTCTTTCCTATTAGAATATAAGATCCTTGAGGGCAGGAATTTTTTCCACTTTAAAATGTGTGTCTTCAGAACTTAGCACAGTGCTTGCCACATAGTTAGATACTTAATGTTTTCCATTCATTCATTCATGCTTTTTATTTATGAGAATAGGTATTACCACTGACATCAACAGGGATTCAGAAGGAATAGCAGCTTTTTGGGAAAAGATAGTAAGCTCAGATTGATGCATGTTGAGTTTGAGTTGCCAGTGGAAAATCAAAGTGGAGATGTTTTGCATATAGGTTTTGCATACAGGACAGATACCCTGGCTCTTAAGGCCGTTGGAGGAAGTAAGGTTGTTGAGGGAGAGAATAAAAAAGACAGTCAATAATAAAACCTACGGCGCATCTACATTTCAGGGGCAAAAGAAAGAAGAGGACATAGCAAATGACTGAAACAAGGAACATTCAAAGAAGTAAAAGGAAAACCAGGATAATGTACTATCTGAAGTCAAGGGAAGAAAGTAAAGCAAGAAAGGAGTAAGAGAATGTTGAAGATGAAGGAGTGGTCACTATGAAAAGACCACTGGCTTGGAGAATCATTTCAGTAGAGTCCTGAGAGAAGATAAATTTTTAAAGTTTGAGCATTGAGTGAGTGGTGTCACATCCCAGCCTCTATTATCTTTTCAAGATTAGGAATGACCTCCAAAGACAGTGATCAGATACTTAGTTTGGTTGAACCCGAATATATAGGCTAATAATAATGGCCTTTCTCTACTGTTCTACTAACTAGACCTTGGGGCAATTTTTGCAGATGCAACCACAGATGCCTGAGATTTACAAAGGAGACAGGACTGAATATACTTGCTGGTTTCCATTCTTAGAGGGGAGATAATCCAGCGAAAGCAAAAGAACTCAGACACAAGAGATCAAACCCTCAGATAAAGTCTCAGACCACCTTACCCAGGCTGCTTTGCTGCCATGATGGTCCCATCTGACTCCTCCTCCAACACACCATGGACTTGAGTGTTCTTTGTTACTTCATAAAGGGACCAATTTAGGATTTAATACTGCTAATGACTACATTCCCTTAATTACCAAAATATGTTGACTTTTAGCATGGAAGTAGAACTCTCTTGCTCTTTTTTCATCCCCATCGGTCTTCTGTGTTGACTTCAGATCCTAATACCTCTTACCTCTACTTTTACAGAGCCACCTAATCATTCTTCCTCCCTCAGATTCCTCCCTAATCCAATCCATCTTCTGACCATGATCTATATAAACTCCAGTGGCTTCCTATTACCTTTCATGATCAAATAAAAAGTTCTCTAGCATTTAAAACTCTTCACAATCTAGCCCTTTCCTATCTTTACAATCTTCTTATACATTTACTCTAATGTCAGTCATACTGATTTTCACATTCACCCTCCTTCATGCTCCACCCTATATTTCCTGTCTCTCTGTCTCTATACTGATTGTCCCCAGTGATATCTCTTCTTGTCACCGACTCTTGGACTCCCTGGCTTTCTTCAAGATTCAGCTCAATTGCTCCCTTCTATATAAGGCTTTTCTTGGCCCCCCTAAGCTACTAGAGCCTTTTCCTCTAAGATTACTATCCATTTCCTCTGTATGTATCTTGTATGTATTTATTTATGTATATACTCTCTCCCCCCATTAGAATATAATTTCTGTGAGGGGAAGGAACATTTTAGAGTTCTCTTTATATCTCCAGAGCCTACCACAGTGCCTGGCATACAGGAGGCACTTAACAAATGCTTGGTAACTGATTGATAGTGCCAGTGTTGAGAAAGAGGAAATAAATACAGATGATACTTTCTAGAAGTTTGATTGTAAAAGGAAGGATGTAAGTGGGATTACAATTGGCTTAAATCACAAATATGTAGAAGTCACCTAGTTCACCAGATGTGCTGGTACAGACTAACTACATCTGTAATCTCTGCTCCTGAGGAGGCCGAAACTAGTGGATCCGTTGATCTCAAGAGTTTTGTGCTACAGTAGACTAGACACTCTAGGTCTAGCACCAAAATGGCAGGCCCCAGAAGCACTGACCAATAAGTTGTTAAAGAAGAATAAAGCAACTCAAGTCACAAAGTGAACGTCAAAGCTTCCATTCCCAGCCTGGGTAAGATGGGGACATCCAAGCTGGGCAGGGAAAGTAATCTAGTTCCAAATTTAACTCTTATTAAATAAATTTCTAATATCAAATGCTATGAGTTGACTCACTTTTGAACTCTGAAACTATTTATTAGGGACCCCTCATATATAGATGTACTTATTGGATTGGCTATAGAAGAGAAAATTCATGTTTAAGGACATATTGATAGGTGACATTTATACTTAAATAGATCTGTCACTTGGATATTCCTTCCAATGATACAGATTGCAATTCATTTGTATATGGATTGTGACACTGATAGAGCTTTAGAGCTGGAAAAGTGCTTTACATGGGTTATCTTGCTTGAACTTCACAATGACCCTATGAGATAGGTACTACAGGCAGGTAAATTTCTTTTGAGTAGGCATTGTTTCATTCATTGTCTTTGTACCCCCAGTTTGCCTATAGCTATACTGAGACAGAGAGAGAGAGAGAGAGAGAGAGAGAGAGAGAGAGAGAAAGAGAGAGAGGGGCAGGCTATCAACTTTGACCTGAGAGCACCTACCTTATAACAGATCAAGAGTATTATCATTCCAATGCTACTTAAGTTGTGTACTTTCTGTTCAGTAGGGGCCCATTTTTAGAGCAACAATTAATTTCTACCACCATGTGGCTGGTCCCTGGTTTTACTGTGAGCCTACATAATTGTAAAGGAGGAGGAGGTGTTGATTTGGAGCATTTCCTGTGACACTGGGCATGTGTGCTTTGGCTTCATAGGAAAGGAGACATGTTCTTTGACCATTTGCTAAAAAGTTCCTGGTTGGTCTCTTGGTTCCCTAACAGGGAGGTCAGGAGAGGCCATGCCAAAGAGGATTCATGACTGTGTTAGGAAGAGCTGCCCACTCTGTGTCCAAAGGGAACAAGGAAAAATGACTTCTGGTCTCTTTCAAGGCAGACGTGTTCAGACATAGCCCAAATCAGCTCTCCCTTGGCCTCCCAGTAAGGAGCCTGGGGAGAAGTTTCCTCTCTCCTCCCCTCTGGCACTAATGATCATACGTACATGGTAACAAGAATATATACTTGCCTCAGGAGCATCTGATATTGGATCTCAAATCCCTGGAGCTGCATGGTGGTCATTAACAGGCCACAGGATGTTACCAACAAAGAATTGCTTCAGTAAAATCTTGCAGGACTAGAGTAGAAGAGATAAGCAGCAACTCCTTGCAAAACAGCAAGAAACCATAGAGATAAGGGAAAATAAGCTTACAGAAAGTTTTCTGAGAGATTCAAGTAACCCAGGTCATCTTCAGAGCATGTAAAACATTCTAACACTTAATTTTTTTGAGCTTACAAATTTGTTTAATTTATTGACTTGTTGATTTACTTTTAGTTTACAAGATTCAGTTACAGAATCACTTGAGTTTCAGATTTTCTCCCCTCTCTTCTTCCCCCCTCCCATGGTGGCGTACAATCATGTATAGGATCTGCAAACACTTACATATTGTACAATAGTCTGGTTGTATACAAGCGTAACCAATGGAGTGAATAATGGGGAAAGAAAAGAAAAGAAACAAAACCAAACATGGAAAAGAACAATTGCATGTGTTACTTCAGTCTCCATTTAAACTCTTGTCTTTCTAGATCTTTCTCTGAGTGTAGATATCTCCTTCCATTCTGAGACTTGTAGAGCTGTCTTTTAACTGTGCGATGCTGAGAAGAGTCCAGTTTATCAAGGCTGGTTGTCACACATGATGTATCTGTGACTGTGTACAAATTTTTCCTGGTTCTGCTCTTCTCAATTAGCATCAATTTGTATAAGCCTCTCCAGGTAAGTATGAAGTCCATCTCCTTCCCATTTCTTATAGCACAATAGTACTCCATTATATTCATATACCATAACTTGTTCAGCCATTCCCCAATTGATGGGCATCCCCTAAGTTTCCAGTTTTTTGCCACCACAAAGAGAGCTACAATAAATATTTTTGTACACATGGGTCCTTTTCCCACTTTTATGATCTCTTTGGGATACAACCCCCACTTAATTTTAAGGAAAACAACAAATCACAGTAATAATAGCTAGTATTTATGCAGAATTTTAAGGTTAGCAAAGCACTTTACATATATTAGTTCATTTAATCCTTACCACAGCCGTACAAGGTAAATACTATTATTATTTCCGTTTTAAAGATGAAGAAACTGAGACTAGGAGAGATTAAGTGAGTTTCCCAGGGTCTGAGGCAGGGTTTAAACTCCCATCTTTCTGACTTCAAGTCCAGCACTCCAGCACCCTAGCAGTAGCACCAGGATAGGGGACTGGTAGCCAGGGAGGGAGTTCTGGTCTGGGAAGTCAAAGGGATGCTGAGCGACCTAACAGGGCAATAGATTCACCTGTCCTTTCCAGGAATGGAAGTGTTGATTTCATTAATATTCCTGGAGCAAGATGTGGAAAGTGGGTGGGGACGAGGGAGGGTGATAGTGAGGTAGAGGGAAGAAGGTAAGGTGATTGTTATAGTATAGTATGGTCCTGTCTAAGGCAGGTGAGATATGGTGAACTCTTGTCAGATTGTACCAATGTGGACAGTCTGACGCTAGGGTAGGCAGTGTAGGTGGAGGCCCTGGTCAGAGATAGAGGGTGAAGCAGGTATAGCTCCAGGAAGCATGCCAGGAAGATGTTTGAGGTATAGCGTGGGCGGGATGGTGAGCCGCTTTTGTTCATTATGGAAGATTTGTAAAAGATAAAGAAAGACACAGGGGCAGCTAGACACAGTATATAGAACCCTGAACTTGGAATCAGAAAGACCTGAGTTTGAATCTGGCCTCACTAGCTTTACGACCTTGGACAAGTCAATTAGCCCTGTTTGCCTCAGTTTCCTCATCTGTAAAATGAGCTGGAGAAGAAAATGGCAAACTACTCCAGTATCTTTGCCAAGAAAATACCAAAAGGGGTCATGAAGAGTCAGACGTGACTAAAAAAAACTAAATAATAAAGAAAGACACAAATAAAGCAAGCATCATTGAAAGGAACAATTATTAATTGTCATGATAGTATTAAAAAGGTTTCTTGAGTCAGGGTGGTACAGTGGAAGGAGTGGTGGTTTTAGAATCAGAAAACCCAGGTTCAAATTCTGAAATTGCTCCCTATTAGCTGTGTGACGTTGAACAAGTCACTTACAACTCTCCTGAGTCACAGATTCCCCACAGACAAAACGAGGGAGTTGTCTTTATGGTTCCTAAAGTCCTTTCCAGCTCTCAGCCCAAGGAGATGAGATGGGAAAGTCTTTTGAGAAACAATAATGCTTTAAAGACAAAAAAAAATGAAAGTAACTGAACCAGCATAATTTGCTTTTAGAGGTTGGAAAAAAATCTTTTATCCTGTATTTGTAAAATGAAGGCATTGGACTAAATGTTCTATATCCTGAACACAGCCTTGACTTCTATAATTAGAGATGAGAACAATATTAAATTAGAGATTAAAGTAACTCATTAATAAATTCACACTAAGTTTCAAACGATCCTGTCCCCAGTTAAGAATTCTGAAGAAAGGGGCAGCTAGGTGGTGCAGTGAATAGAGCACTGACCCTGGAGTCAGGAGGACCTGAGTTCAAATCCTCAAATCTGGCCTCAGACACTTAGCACTTACTAATTGTGTGACCTTGGGCAAGTCACTTAACCCCTATTGCCCTGCCTTTCGCCCTTCAAAAAGCAAAAAAAAAATATGAAGAGAGTAGAAGTAGAAGGAGGGAGGGAAAGGATGAAAGTGGGTTACATGCTTTTAACTTATGTTTCCTGCATTCATCCTTTCTGAGGGCCTGAAAGTAGCTAAAGAAAAAAGGAAACTCAAAACAAAAAGGAAAATTCACTAATTTTACAATTTTGCCTAGGATTCTCTCCCAGTCAGACACAGACAAATAGTCTCTATTCAGTGAAGCTTTGGATGGAAGCTTTTGGATGGAAGCTTTTGGATGGAAGCTTTTGGATGGAAGCTTTTGGATGGAAGCTTTGGTCTCATCTCAGAGCCCAAAGAATTATGTCCAAGATCTGGGCCCCAGAGGCATTAGCTTCAGTGGGTTTCCCTGGTGCTTTATAGCAGGCAGATAAAGTTGAATACACCGCTAGAGGCCCATTGATAGCTTTGAATTTTTCCGTTCTTCCTGTGGTTTATCTGCAAGACCAAATCCAAATAATCAAAAACCAAAAATTGTTTGCCTCAGACCTCTTTGGGAAAATGAGCTGCCTTAAGGTTAGTCCTCTTCCTCCTACCCAATTTGAGCTTTTCCATGCCTTCTCTCCTTGATGAAATAGCTTCATAAAATGAGCCAATGTGTGAGGATATATGTGTAACCTATAAGGCTGTAAGGTTGGTAGCACCATGAGTGCAGGAGGGCATGAATTTGAGAGGAATTGTGGCTATAGAACTAATAGAATTTGGTAATTGATTGAATATAGACACTACAGTTATTGCTGATGATAACTGATGATAATTTGATGATAATGATAATGATTTGTGTACTACTGAGGCAGACCTATTAGAAATTCAGAAAGACTATTTAATAGTTCTGTGCAAAGTTCTGATTCTTGTGTCAGGAGCCATAAGACCTAAATTCCAATTCTCTCTTTGCTGTTAATGAACTACAGCCTTGAGCAAATCACTTAATATGACTGGGCCTCAGTTTCTTCATATGTAAAACAGAAATAATACTACCATCCCTACTTAACTCACAGGGTTTTAGTGAAGATCAATTAAGTTAATGTATGTAAAAGCTTCTGGCAATTCCACAGGATCAGAGATAATTCTCAGGGGTAAGACTCCTACCTGATAGAGTCTGATTAGACTAGTTCCTTCTCCAGAGGGGGATGGAGAAACACACAGAAAAGAACAGCCAAGATGACTGATGAGTCCATTAAGAAAACTCCCTAAACACCAAAGAAATCTTACCAACCTGTATATTCATCATTATGGAACTTACTCATGACTGGTAGATGCAAAGCTGTCTGGGGTCTGCTTACCATGCCTCAGTACTCTGGCAAAACTTCCAGCACTCACCATCCTTCTGAGTATAAAACCGAACCACCCTGGGCCACTCAGAATGAGCCTGTTATTCTAGGAAAGGCAGATATTCTGGGACTTTCATGGGTGCTACTTCATCTCTTGTTACCAGAACCAAGAAAGCAGTTTGGATGGCATCTACTAACCCTGTAGTAACAACAATCAAGTGCAGCTTTGTCTTTGTTCCTTGAAATCCCAGAGAGGCCTATGTCTGGTCACAAAGTCGTAGACATCCAATGGGATTTTAAAAGTCCTTACTTCTACCACCCTGCTGAGACTACTTTCTATTAGATCATCAATGACTTCTCAATTGCCAGATTCAAGCACCTCTTGTTAGTCCTCATCATCCTTGACCTTTTCATAGACTTGACATCATTGAGTCTCTTTATCAGTTTCCCTGACCACACCTTCCCAATAGGTTGACTACCTGCCTGCTCCTTCTTAGCTGCACTCATCATTCCATCTTCTATTTTTCCTTGCCCCACCTCAAGGGTTTTCCTTTAAGATTTTGTTCTGGCTCCTCTTTGCTTTGTTTTACTCCCTTTCCTGTTTGTCTTACCCGATTTCGCTTCAGTTATCACCTCTATGTAGATGACTCCAGGATTTTGCCTTGTCACAATTTCCTCATATATAAAGTGAGGACTAAATGTCTCTATGTTGGTAAATATTTAACAATCAACTCTCTGAGGACTCAGGGCACAGTTTTAAGTTTTTAATCTTCATCATTATTATTCTTTCTCATCATTTTCTTAAGTCTAGACAATAATAAAAATAACAACAATAAATCAAGTCCTGATTGGTAGCATTTGTCAATTTCTGGAGTGTAAATATTCACAGTGAAACTTTAATAACCAGGTCTCACAAGTCAGAATAGCAGCTTCTAGCATGGTCCTGTCTCTACAGTTCCAACCCCTTTGATAGTATACATTCAGATCCATTCTGTCTGTTAAACTCATCTAGTCACCTATTTCCAGCTGTTGGTTAGAGCATCTCCACCTGGATGTCCTCATAGCCCCCTGGAATCAGCATGTCCAAAACTGAACTATTTTCTCTTAAATCTGTTTATTCTCCCCATATCCCTATATCTGCTGGTGAAACAATCATCCTGCCACTCAGACAAACTAGAAATCTTGACATCTCCAGCTGCTCCTTCTTTCTCAGATCCCATATCTAATCAATTGCCAAAAATCTACTAATTGTACCATCATGATCTCTTCTCTCAAATTCATGCTCTCCTCTCCACTCACTGTCCTACTACCTTAGTTCAGACTCTCATTACTTCTCACATGGGCTACTATAATAATATCCTGTTTTGTCATCTTGTTTCCAAACTCTTTTCTCTCATTGAAATATGGACATAGGCTCACGGGAAGAGAGATATCATCAAACCATATGATCATGGATCTAAAGAAGGGACTTCAGACGTCATCTAGTCTAACACCCTTACTTTTTATGTAAGAGGAAATCTAGGCCCCAAAATGTTAAGAGACATACCCAAGGTCTCACAGGCAGTAAGTATTAGTCAAGATGGAACCTAGTTCTCTGCCACCAGAGTTGGTAGTCTTTCCAATATACCGTGTTGCCCTCATGTAGATGGATAGATACATAGATAGATATATAGAAATATAGATATCAGAGATATATCAGGAATTAGGATAGAGGAACACTAGGAATTCTTACCCTGGATCTATGAGTTTTTCTCTTTAAAATCTATTTATTTTTATATTATAAATATATTTCTCATATTTTTATTACATTGTATATTATAGTTGTATTTCAATATGATTAATTTTTTGTAATTATGTTTATTTTACTTTATCAGTTCTGATAATGGGCCTTTGGGCTTCTCCAAACTTCTAATAGGGTCCATGACACAAAAGAGGTTAGGACCCCTTACTAGGGTAAGGTAAGTAGAAAGCGATATACAGTCACTACAACCATGTAAATAGAAAGAATGTAATTATACACCAAAAAATCAAAACATACATAACAAAATTATAAAGATGAAACAGACTTGAATGAAGAGATATGAGAAGACACTTCCAATCTACCTCTTTGTAGAAATGTTATACATTGCACAGTTTCAGATTTTTTCAATGTATCCATCAGTTTACTGCTTTTTTTTCCCCTCTAAAAATACCACTTGTCATAGGCAATGGCTCTCTGTGAGGGGAAGAAGAAGGGATACATGGGATAAGTGTGGTGATGTAAGAAACTGAAAATATCAACAAAAACATTTTAAAATAACCTGTTGCTGTGCATATAGCTGCCAGAACAATCCTCCAAAGGCACACATTATTACATGTCATTTCCCTGCTCAAAAACCTTTGCTGGATCTGTGTTTATTGTTTATAACATAAAATATAAATTTCTTAGCTTAGCATTCAAGGCTATCCACAATTTGACTCCTTTATACCTTTCCAGATTTATTTCAATTTGCTTTCCTTCACATGTGATTTACATTCTAGGCAAATTAGAAACTTGGAGGCTTAGCTGAAGCCCAGTATTGTCCTGCTTTCTTCTGAATTCTGGATGTGTCATTTCTTCTCTCTGAAATGCATCCTCCCCCTCCCGTCTCTGCCTGTTGAAACCATTGTATGCTTTCAAGGTCTAGTTCAGCTACCTCATCCTCCATGAAGCCTTTCCTGGTGCCCCTGGATTTTTCCTTCCTCAAATTTTCTTGTAGAATTTTGCCTTCGTCACATTCTACCTTCTATAATTCTTATGAGACATGGGATCACAGAGTTTAGGGTTGAAAAGGACCTTGGATGTCATTTAATCCAATGCTTCCGATGCCCAGAGACGAGTATTGTCTATGTATTGTCTCCCACTCGCTATGCTTTAAATTGCTTGAGGGAAAGGCCCGTGTAGGTTTTCATTTTTGCATTTCCATCATAGCATATAAGTAATGGACACAATAAATACCTGTCAGATTGAATTGAATCAGAAGTGCTTGAAAAGTTAAAAAGAAGCGTGGTGGTGGACACCAGTAATCCCTGCTGTTGTGGTAGCTCAGGGTGCTGGATAGCTTGAACACAGAGTCCTGAGCTGTAACAGGGTTAAGCCACACCAAGTCAGGAGGAGCCCCCCAGGCACTGTGGGCCACCAGGGTGCCTAAGCAGGGGCAGCAAACTAACCCAAATTAGAAAAGGAGAAGTCATGGCGGTAGGTGAAACAGTGAATAGAGCACTGGCCCTGGACTCATGAGGAACTGAGTTCAAATCTGGCCTCAGACACTGAACACTTACTAGTTGTGTGACCTTGGGCAAGTCATTTAACCCCAACTGCCCAGCCTTCCCCTCTCAAATAAATAAATAAAAGGAGAAGTCAAAGCTTAAGTGATGACCAATACATGGCATACAGCAAATGAAGGAGCACACTGCACTTCTATCCTGGGCAAGCTAGGGAGATTCAGTTTCCAAAATGCTAGCAAGAAAGGTTCTAAAGATGGCACAAAAATGAATTGCAGAGAAGTGACCACTTTTAGATGACTAAAACATATGGCTTGAATCTCTGACGATAACCCCCTACTCACCCCTATATTTCCTCTTTTGTATAGCCTCTATATGATATGATAGAGCCTCTATATACATATTGGGGGTTTAAGAGGGAAGTACCTGCCAATTTGAACTACCCAGTTACATGTGTTTTAGAATGAATCACTACTTTTAGCACAAAGTACTTAGCATTCAACAGAAAATACAGCTTTTCCCTTTACCCAAATAATCATTCGCATAACAAAAGTTTTTTTTCTCCAAAATGCATTGTATCAATTGTTTACACAGCTTTGTGCAGAACTCACATCCTGTAGATGGAATCTATGGGAAATTGTTAAAATCCATCAAATCAGTGGAGTTGAAACCTTTGAGCTAGCCCAATTTCTCAACAAAAAGCAGCATTACTGGCAAGTAGTGGGTAGTCAGTCAGTTTTCTAATGAAGTCCTCAGAACCTTCTAAGCTCCACAGGCTGGCAGCAGAAAACAGCTGGGAAGTGAGGCTATCATGGCTCGCTAGCACCTGCTTCTCACTGTTACCACCACCACCAAACGCTTATTATTTTTCCCCAGCCAGTGATTAAGACCACATGAAAGCTCATAGCTAGCATTTAAGCCTAAATGGTTTCAAGTATTGGAAGCAAAGGTTTTTTTATTTCAAAGAGAAATTTTACTTGTAAATGAAACCTGGGTAGTAGCATAATGTTAAAAAAAAATCCAAAGACTTCATCTGCTGAGATAAGGACTAACTACTCAGCAAAAAGCTGCTGAGAAAACTAAAAACAGTCTGGTACAAATTAGGTTTAGATCAGTATCTCACCATATAAGATGTCTTAATGCACAGAAGAGAGCAAAAAGAAGTTTGGATGGAGACATAGACAAGTAGGATAGCTTTGAAACTAACAAGTTGTTTATTATATACTTAAAAATAAGTTGTATATAATAATCAGTTTCATCTATAATCCTCTTTGTCTATTCTCTTTCATAGGCAGAAATTGTATGTGTTTTGGTGTCTGTCAAGTTAAGAATGATAAAAAAATAAAATAAATTGTAACCCAGAATTCCAAGTTGTAGGTTCAAATGGACTGGATTCAGATTTGTGGGAATCCCTCTTCCACCCAAATAATATAGCTCATAATTGTTCCCATAGTTTCTCTGGAAAATTTCAGAATACATTTGTTCAGATTATATGTATTACACCGTAGTGTGGGTAAAATAGTCCCCAACTTGTGTGCAAATGTGTAATTTTACAATGTATATCAGAAATAGGGCAGCCTTTATTTCACCCATCAGAGCATGCAGAAAATATACGGAGGACTCACAATAGCCAATAAATGATCCCTCTCTGCTGAGTTCCACCTCCCCTTTCCCAAGATTGCAGTCCTCTAGACTTAAAGCACAACCCTATGGTTTGAACTCCCTTCAGAAGGAAAGCAAACTTTGGAGGGGGAGGGGAAGATGCAACCCTTTCACACTATGGCAAGTTTCTCCTTCACCTCAGGGGCACATTCAAGCCTTTGGGTACTGTGCTAAAGGTTTGTACTGCCCCAGAAGGTAATAAACTTGATTTTTACTAGAAAGGCAACCCATTGAACTAGAAGCAACCCAAAACTATTTAAAATAAGCCACAGTAATAGTATAGGGCAAAGATTTCTTTCATTCCCCCATATTATAGGGAAATCTCTTGCTACCCTTTCTTTTCCAGTATCACACATGATTTTCTTCACAAAAGGCTAGTGCTACCAAAAGACCCAAGAGAACACTTCTCTTCTATCCAGCAGGCCAGGTCCTGAAATTCTCTGGTCTAGGACAATGGTGTCAAATTTATATAGAGACAGACCTCTGTAGGCTGCATATTGATTTAGAAAACCAGAACTTAACATTTTCTGTGTTGCACTGTATTTTTATTTATTTTGTTTAACATTTTCCAATTATATTTTAGTCTGGGTCAGGCCCCACTCAAGAGTTTTGCCACCCCAAGATGACAGCCAGCTTCAAGTTTTGACATCTCTGGAGATTCTAGGATATCTCTTCTTTGGTCCCGGAATCTAGAATTGAATAACTCCCACTACTTCACTTGATGGATCCCCTCTCCTGAGGCTACATTGTTGGAGTATGTGCAATTATATTAAAACTCTGTCACTGCTTCTCCAGATGCTGGGTTCAGGTCATCAGAGTCTAGGAATTTGTATTCCAAGAATTTCTACTAGTCCATTATTGTCCTGGCTGTTGCTATTTCTTGGACCAAGAGGCTACCATTAGTCAATCAGTCAGTCAATAAGCATTTATTAAACTTTTACTCTATGCCAGGTATAATGCTAAATGTTAAGAATACAAATACAAGTAGAAAGACAGTCCCAGCCCTCTATGAGCTTATATTCTAATCAAGAAAACACTTAGAAAGAAGCTTAAAGGGGCAGAGCCAAGATGGCAGCATAGAAGCAATAAGGTTCTGCAGCTCCCACACAGCCACCTCAAATATCCATAAAATATGTCTCTAAACAAATTTTAGGTCTCCAAAACTCATAAAAACACAGAACAACACATCGCCGGCTGAAGGCACCTTGGCAGGAAGGGCTCATCACAACATGCTGGGAGCTGAAACCAACCCAGCCTAAAACCATAGTTTGGCCCTGGGGCAGCCAGGACGAGCCACAGCTGGAGCCTTTAGGAGAGTGGATCAGTAGCAGCTGTAGCAGTTTCCAGAATTATCAAGCCATAAAGAAACAAGAACTAAGTGAAAGGTCAGTAGAACTCAGCTAAATTTGGGGGAGAAAAGCAGTCAGGCTAAACTACCTCCAGGGCAAGGAAGTGGCAGAAGTGGCAGCCCTGAAGCTGCCTTCACATGGCTGCTTCAGAGCTCCCGACCTGCAGACTGCAGGGGGTCCAGAGGCTAAGAGTTCTTTCATTGAGTGGTCTGGATCCAGATTGTGGTCTTGGGTGGTGGTCCTGGGGTGTATTTTCAGTGAGCCAAAGCTGGTGGGGGCTGCAGCAGCCTCCCAATAACTCCAGAAGCTGCAGAAACCCCAGCAATTTGGGATGAGCTTTCCCCTCTGGAAGCAAAGTTCCACAGAGCTAAAAAATTAAGTAATTCACTGGCAACATAAGCAGGCAAAGGAAGCAAAGTAAGAACAGCAATTGAACTCTAGAATCCTTTTGTGGGGACAAAAAGAATCAAAGCATGGAACGGGAGGAAGACAACACAGTCAGAACTCCCACACCAAATGCTTCCAAGACACTTGAAGAATGCCTAAAAGCTATAGATAATCTGAAAAAGACTTTGAAAAACAAATAAGGGAAGTAGAAGAAAAATTGGGAAGAGAAATGAGAATGATGCAAGAAAATAATGAAAAGCGAGTCAACAACCTGACTGAAGAGAATAACACCTTAAAAAAACAGATGAACTCAAATGGCAAAAGAGGCCCAAAAAGCCAACGAGGAGAAGAATGCCTTAAAAAGTCAAATTTACCAGATGGAAAAAGAATCTCAAAAGCTTTCTGAGGAGAATAATTTCTTCAGAATTAGAGTGGAGCAAATGGAAGCAAACAACTTTATGAGAAATCAAGATACTATTAAACAGATCCAAACAAATGAAAAAATAGAAGGCAATGTGAAATATCTCCTTGAAAAAACCACTGACCTGGAAAATGGATCTAGGAGAGACAATTCAAAAATTATTGGACTACCTGAAAGCCATGATCAAAAAAAGAACTTAGAAAGCATCCTTCAAGAAATTGTCAAGGAAAATTGCCTTGATATTTTAAAACTGTAGGGCAAAATGGGACTTGAAAGAATTCACCAATCACCTCTTGAAAAAGACCCCCAAAAGAAAACTCCAAGGAATGTTATAGCCAGGTTCCAGAGTCCCCAAATCAAGAAGAAAATATTGCAGGCTGCCAAGAGGAAGCAATTTGAATACTGTGGAAACACAATTAGGATAACCCAGGATCTGGCAGCTTCTACATTGAGGGATCGAAGAGCCTGGAATATGATATTCCAGAGATCAAGGGAGTTAGAATTAAGACCAAGAATCACCTACCCAGCAAAATTGAGTATAATGTTCCAGGGGAAAATATGGTCATTCAGTGGGGTCATTTAGTGAGGTGGAGGACTTTCAAACATTCTTGCTGAAAAAAACCAAAACTGAAAAGAAAATTTGACACTCAAATACACAAGAAGCATGAGAAGGTAAACATGGAAAAGAAATCATAAGTAACTTATAAAAGTTGAACTATTTACATGCCAACAAGGAAAAATGATAATTGTAACTTATGAAACTTTTCTCAGTATGAGGATAGGTGAAGGGAATACAAATGTGTGTAT